>CM034148.1:594777069-595377069 GCA_019776745.2 Taxus chinensis | reverse complement strand
CATAGTATCCCAAAAGTCATTCTCATCCTCCATAATTAGTCCAGTAGAGGGAGCTGTGAAAGCATTTATGAGCATTGTATACATTCTGAACTGAGATTGAGGAAGCTTATAGAAAGCTTTAAGGTCTGTCCATTCCATCCACTTCCCAAATCTGTACAAGTCATGAAATATTTTAATTCCTTTCTCAACCAAAGGAGGGCAGAGCAGCCTCTTGTCAAGGCAAGGATCTTGTCATTATATTTCAGATTCGACGAAATTGATTTGTAGGCGTGGCACCTAGTGTTAAAGGAAGAGAAGATAGGCTGCCCAACCACCAAGTGCTTCACTTGTTCCCCTTCCTTCCAAATTGATTGAAGAATAGAGGACCCATGAGGAGCAACAAGAAAGCTCCCAAATAGTAAGTCAACCAAATGAAGTCCTTTTCATGTCTCTTGACCCTTCGGAGCCTATTGGCAATATTGAGTCTCACACGAACTTTCCAAGGTTCAATTCTAGTCAAAGCCCTCAAGTTTTTTTTTTTTTTTTGCACTTAAAAAAAAAAAAACCATGTGGGTACATACCCACAGACCCTGGGTATGGATTTTCGTACTCGGGACGTACCCAAGCCCTGTGGGTATGTACCCACATCGTACCCGTAGCCATACTAGGTACGTATCAAACTATGTACAAGGGGGTACTTGGCGTTTCTGGGTAGTCTAGGAGAAGTGGTGTCATTGAATAATATAAAAGATACAAAAACATGAGAATGGAGCATATATCTATTTTAGCGAAATGGACCGAGAATTAAATATAAAGTTATTCTAGGGAAAATAGAAATAGAATAAAGCATGGAGTTGCATTCCATGTATTGGTTAGATGTTGACTTGTTTTGCATGATAAGCTCATAGTGAACTTATCCTCTCTGGATATTGAGATAACACATTTACTTTAGTTATAGTTAGTTGCTTTTCATGCATACCAGTTGCAATTCTTGTGTCATGTCCCCTTTTCGGAATCAAGCTAGTCAGAAGACCTGTAGCCAATTCCTTATTTCCCGTAGGCTAAGGGATAATGTTAGGGAAATAAATTAATGATAATACTTTAAGTTGTCCTAAGTCACTGTTATTTTATAACATGAAAATAACACTTATGTATCATCATTGTTATTTATTAAGAGGGCTAAAAGTAATTATCATTAAGTGGATGAAAAGTGATATTTTATTAAAAGTATTTTTAAATACTTTTAGGGTGGAATTGGAAAAGAGAACTTATAAAAGGAGAAGTTGGGCTAAAAAGAGACATTAGTCATTATTCATCTTGGAAAATCAAACTCTAATCCAAAGCTTGAGCCATTGTGTTCATTCTCTTCATCTGAGGACGAAAATCCTTTGATATATAGGTGTGGAGGATGAAAACCCTCTAACACATTGAGGTGATTCTATTTGGGGATCATATTTGTGCCAAACATTGAGGTTTTTATTCCATTTTCAGTTGCTACAGTACTGTTGTACCGCTACAGTGCCATTGTATCGCTACTATTCCACTGCTACAATACACTACAGTACTGCTTCTACAATACACTACAGTTCACTACAGTACCCTGCCATTTGTGAGTTTGGTGATTTTCAATATTAATATCAGCTTTGATAAATTCTGGCTTTGTAATTCAGTCATGAAGAATGTATGAATGTTGATCAACATTTAATGCAGAGATATCAACATCGGCTTTATACTTGTCAACTATTTGTAAAAATGTCAATGCACGGTTCAATGTTTGCCAAATGTTTGTGAATATGTCAATGAATGCTTGTGATAGTCATGAATGTTCCTAAGTACCGAAATAAAAAACAATGTGTTGGTTTTATGTTTGCTTAGAACTATTTGGGAAATTGTCTGTAAGGAGGAAATTAAAAAATTGCATGTGTTATTGAATTATTTTGAAAGGGGACATTACAGTGGTATAAGAGCATGGATCTTGCCATCCTGCTGGGAAAAGTTAATATCTTGATATCATATTCAAGCCACCGGAAGAGAAATCAGGTGCTATTAAAAAGAAAGAAGAAAGGCTCAGTCACTAGAAATAGAAGAAGTCGTGGAGGACAAGGAAAAGAGAGTACCTATAAACGAAATGAATTCTTTGGAAGAAACTATTAGCCGAGGTCAGAGGGATTTAGAAAGAACAATCCAAAGAACATTGAGAGAATCCATGGTAACGTTAGTACAAGATTTGCAAAATATCAATCCGAATAAGGCCGGTCAAGGAGAAGGAAACTCTTCAGCTAATGAAAGGACATCAATCAACCCCCCTTCCAAGACCTTCTAAGCAAAAATTGTACAAAGGGAAGAACACCCAGAAGAGGTAGACCCCCAACAACATCACATAGGTACATAGGTGATGACTTTGCAACATATCATGTAGACTATGAAGAACTCAGCCTTGCAGTACATGAAGCATTGACTTTCCGAGAGTTCTGGGATCTAAAAATGAAGAATAATACAAAGAGGGGAAGGAGGACTCAATAAGATCAGCCCTGTAAAGATATCCAACAAGGTTTGGATAAGATTACGATACCCACATATGATGGATCGAATAAATGTTCTACCAGGTTTTGGTTGCTAAAGCTACACACCTATTTCTCATTGACTCCGATGTATGAAGAAGAGGCATTCAAATTCGCTATCCTCCATTTGGAAGGAGTGGCACATCAGTGGTGGTACCATGGTATGGTCACCCAAGGGCATGGTTCCATTACCACATTGGAAGAATTCAGCCAAAGGTTAATAGAAAAAATCCAAAGATCTAGTTTAGAGAGTTAGCTCAGTTCAAACAATATGGGACAAAGGAAAACTATATTGCTGAATTCTAAAGATTATCAATAATGGTTCCTGATGTGACCGAAAGGAGTCTTATTATTCTATTTATAGAAGGGCTAATAGATACACTCAAGGTTTTGGTAAAAGCCTTTGATCCTCTATCTTTGCAAGAAGCTATTAAGAGGGCTTTGAACTTGGAAACTTCAACACCTAAGAACAAATATTTTACAAAGACACCACCTGTTGGGCAGCAAAAGACAATACCTTTTGGGTGGAAAATGAAACCATTTCAGCAAGGAGTTTCTCAGCAAAAAGAGTTGCCACAAAGACCAGGTAAAGATGTTGAGATAAAAAACGAACTCAGAAGAAAGAAATTGTGCTTTACTTACAATGACCCATGGGAGCCTAGTCACAAATGTCTTGAGCGAGGTCAAGTGCATTACATAGGGGTGATATCAGATGCAAAATCAATAGCGAAGGAGTCTGAATCAAAAATTGAAGAGAAAGAACCAGAACTTGAAGGAGAGGAAAAAGAGGATACTCCAGGAGGCACCTTGCTGCACTTTCTGGTGCTCCTAGATATCACCCTTTTAGAGTTCATGGAGTTCTGCATGGGCATAAAATCACAGTGTTGATAGTGGGGCAACCTACAACTTTATAGATGAAGGGTTGGTAGCTAGAAGAGGTTTGAAGGTGTTGGCTAGATTTTCTGCATAGCTGAAAACCTAGGCAATCATGAGATAAATCTCCCTCATTTACTGGTGAGGCTCCCGTGTAAGATTTGTCAATTAAATATGCTAGTATCTATTTGGGGGTATTACTTTAACCATGCAGCTCATGAACCATAGTTGTATAGTTTTGTAGCAAGTAAGCAGCTGTTAAAGAAAGGAAATATCTAATGAAGAAAGAAATAATAAAAACAGGAAAGAAAGAGGGAAGATGTGCAACCCAATCAATAGATTATAGAGTTGATTGCATGCACATAGACAAAACCAAAATATATTAACACACAAAATTATAAGCAAAGGTAGCTTTCAGATCTAGATCTAGAATAACACAAAGTTTATAAGTAGATCTAAGACAAAAAGTTAGAAACAAAATGCATCGTCGACACAAAGTTCTCCGAAAATCTGCTCTTTTCTATTCCTTTGCTTCAAATAGCTATCAGGGGTTTCAACACAAAGTTTGGAACACAAAAATGCTGCTTACAAATTCTCATCCTTTAACCCGTAGGTTCTTCCTCTACTTATAGCATGTAGAGGGGAAATTACCAATAGGAAGCTTTTAGTGAACTGACACATGTGGAAGTTGTAAAGGAAACAACTGGCAATCTCCCTCCTGGAATTCCTCTTTGCATGACATGTATGATTTGCAACTGAAGATAGAACCTTCTATTTTGCATGTTTGCCACCTATTTCCAAGTAGTTGACTTCTTCAAGTAATGGCTTTTAAACCAATCACTTAGTTTTTATAATTTAATTGATCGCTCAATTACTTTGTTGAAGAAAATAAGAGAAAGAAGAAGAAAGAGGAAAGCTACAGTTTTTCTCTTTTTCATATTTCGCATGTAGTTTCTTTTGCCTTTGATTCTCACCAAACTAGATCTGGAAGCAGTTGACTGTGATTTTGCTTATGGGTGTTGCCGCTGACATGTCTTCCCTCTTATCCTTGAAGCTTTTGTAGTTCTTCTCCAGTACATGCATTAATGCAATGTTTGCCGTAAATAACTCATCATTGGAAGGAATTCTCCATTGATTGACTTCTACATGGGCTGCATTAGAAACAAGAAGATGAATCTTTGCCGGAAGCCTTTGCAATTGGATCAACTTGTGCAGATCTGACAATTAAATCGGTGATAGGTTCAGGGCCTATGTTTGTATCATTGATTTCAACAAATTTGGAAGCTATGCATGATTCCTCGTTCATCCCGCTTTGCCATGGCTGGAGCAATCTTTGTCTGAGCAACTCTTTTTCTTTTAATTATGCCGATTTTTTTTGCAATTGGTGCAAATCTGGCAATTTCTTCAGATTCGAAGGACATATTCAATGTACCTGACATTCATTTGCACTCTCTTTCACTTATATGAGCACCTGTAATGAATACCTGCAATTAATTCAGACAAAGACGGATTCTAGAGCATGAACACTTGATTTTTATCACAAAAATATGCATATTAAGTCCACTGCCCTAAAATTTGAGGCTTTGCTTGCATGCATAGCAAGCATAAATATTTTTAACTTCACCTAGGCACTCATACCAACATGCAGATAATTAACAAGGCTTAAATCAAGCTCCTCCAACCCTAGGCGCCAAACTTTGAAGCTTCCCAGTAGTAGAAAATAAACTTCAATGCAAAAATCCTCCTTCCTTGGGCGCCAAAACTGTTCGGGCTGCAATCCTTTGCAAAAAGAATTAATTACACCTTCACTTATGGCAGCCCATGCTTATATAACCCTCAACATTCTATTTCTAATAATTGTCCATGCTATTCCTGGCAATTAATTAATAAACAAAAATGTTTATTCCTCCAACTTGGGCGCCCAAATTTGCATGCTCATGGCTGCCATTAAATAAATAAATTTAATTTATTTTTAGCCTCCTTCCTTCAGTTCTCTTTGACTTCACATCATGCATTGACCTTCTATTTCTCCATGACGCCAAAATTAGGAAGAAGAACTATTAATAAATGCATTAAAAAGCATTATCTATTCTCCAAATGGGTCGCACTTTTTGACATGGCTGATTTCTATATTTAAAAAATCAATTTTGATGGGATTATTCACCCTGCACTGCAGCTCCAAAAATCCCTTCATCCACTTAAGCTGTTTGACTTCCATAATGAGATTTTTTACCCTGTAAGGCAGGTAAGAAATTCCCATCAATGCCTTACGTGATTTTTCTTTATTTTATAATGGGAATTTTCACCCTGCAAGGCAGGTAAGAAATTCCCGCCTGCCTACTGCCTCTAATTTTCCCATCGTGACTTAAGTGACTTTGCCTTCATGGGAAAAAGTATGCAGATACAAAATTCCCACCTCCCTGTTGCTACCAAAAATCCCATTGTAGCTTAAATCCATCCATTCCCAAAAATGCGACTTGCCTGGAGAGGCTTTTTTTGTGCATGACTTCGTCTTTTTAAAGAGAAGCTGATTTCCTAAGGTCGATTCCTTGTGGCATGGCGGCCATAGATGATCTCCAGATACTCTAGGCAAGAAAATAGACTGTACTGGTGAAGGAATTGACTTAGGGGAATTTCACAGAGAAAAACACAAAAAATAATAAAAATGAAAAACGTTGCCAGAAGTCACAAACAAAGCCCAGGATTCATTCTTGGTGAAAACCCTACTGGTATATGTGAATATTGACATGCAAAACTTCAATAGGGTTAAACCGAAGCACAATTTACTTCAAATGGGGCTTGAAATAATTAAATAAAAATTTTCCGCAGACAAACCCTGGCGAAGGGATGAAACGAGTTTCGCATCTGGGTATTTGTCGAAATTGGCTCATATGACTCTCTGAGAATATCTTAACGCAATACAGGCATTTTCTGGCAATGAAAACACAAAACAACCCGTTATTTTAAAAGTACAAAATTTTTAACATGGGGTAGTCTCAGATTTCAGGATGAAATCTGGGTACACTAGAAGGAAAAAGAAATTGATGTGTTCAATGTTATTGTCGCTAATGGCTATACCATCCCTTGCACCAAGAGAATTCTATAGTTGGATGTCACACTTAGCAGGCACAAGGTGTGTGATAACTTCATTGTTGTGGGCATAGGAGAGACATATATGGTATTAGGGGTGCAATGGTTACATTCCCTAGGGGAATTCACATAGAATTATTAGACCATGGAGCTGTTTAAGTCAGATGGAAAAGAAGTTGTGCTTGAAGGAATGACCAATGGAGCTCCTAGAGTGGTCACGACTAATAGGATGGAGAGAGCTTTTCGTAAAGGGTAGGTAGCTTGGGCAGCCCATTGTTTGGTTAACACTACAACCTCATCCACAGATAAGACATCCTACCACATGGACATGTAGTCAATTTTAGACAAACATTCCAGGATTGCCACCAAATAGAGGATTTCAACACATAACTGAGTCCGAACCAGGTTCTAAACTTGTAATGATTACTCCTTATCGCCATCCAAGAGCATTCAAAGAGGTAATTGAGAAGGCAATCAAGGAATTATTGGAGATGAGACATATCTGGCCTAGTTCTAGTCCCTTTGCTTCTTTTGTTGTGATGGTGAAGAAGGATGGTACCATGAGGATGTGTATTGATTACCGGGCTTTGAACAAGAAAACCATAAAAAATAGGTACCCCATACCCGAGATTGATGAATTGCATGGAGTTGCATATTTTTCTAAAATTGATTTGAGATCCGGTTATCATCAGATTTGGGTAAGAGATGAAGATGTCTAAAAACATCCTTCAGGTGTCACTTTGGGCATTTTGAATTTTTGGTTATGCCTTTTGGTTTGACAAATGCTCCAGATACTTTCCAATCATGCATGAATTACATCTTTAGTAAGCACTTGAGGAACTTTTGTAAGCACGAAAAACTACAAGCAAAAGAAGTAAGCAAATAATAAAAAGCAAACCTCTCTTACAGTCTTTCTTGCAAACCTCGATGATAAGATCGCTGAAGTTTTAAACTTGTAGAATCTTTGAAAGGTTGGATTGTGGATGCTCTTGAATTGATTCTTAAATGTAGAAATAACAATGCTACAAACAAACTTGGACACAAGAAATTCAAAGCAATTTTGGTAGAAGTTAGCTACAATTTCATAAAGCTTCCAGGGATGATTCACAAAGGATTGGCCTGCTTTTTATAGCTGAGGGTGAGGCCATGAATATTGGATCAAGGTTTGAATGGGTTACAAGTTCATAAGTGTAATTTCCTGAAATAACAATTGGATTTGGTCTGTACAGTTGCAACTTTGCAGGGGCAATGAATGTTTGGATTTTGTTTGGGAAGATGGTTGTACATACAGCTTTGCTGCCCTCACCTTTGTAGGATTCTAGAAGTGGAGTGGAGAGACTAAGATAGTGAAGTGGAGTCCAAATAGGAAAATAGATTTATATTCCAATTTAATAACTCATTTAATTATCTATGAAGTGGAGTAAATAATTAACCATTTAATTAAATAAATGTTTAATTAAGTTAGCTAAAGGTTTAGGAATTAATTTAATCAATTCCAAAGGGTATGATAGAATGTGTATGAATGAATTAATTTAAGTAATTAATTCTAAGGGATGTGAATAACTAAGGATAAGTTGGAAATGAAGATGTATTTTTGGGGTGTTTACATTTTCCCATCTTTAAAGTGTTATTACGAAGTAATAACATTTTAAAGATAGTAGACGCATGCAGACTAGTGAGCGGAAGACAAGGAAGCATGGTGGGCTTGCTTGATATGCCCCGGTGAAGCATTTGGATGCCCCAACGAGTAGAATGTAGATGATATAGTGATAGGATGTCTCACTCCACCCGTGACTCCACACAACTAGGAAGATGCGAGGGCTCATCACCAAGAGCCAAGAAAGACGTGAGAACTAGGAGAATAGTGATATGAAAATGAAGATGATGGATGCCAAGACACAAGGTGTAACAATGATCCATTCGGGAAAATGTGACTCATCTCCAGTTAAGATTACCTGACTGATTCCAAGACGATTTCACTTTATAGGTTTTGACTAGACTTAGATTCATTGATGGCCCACTGATTGGCAAGATCCAGTTGAAGGAATTGTTGTCTTTCTTAACATAAGCAACTTCTTGGGATGTTTTTGATTAAGCATTTTTGATGCATATTTTCTGAAGGCTTTCTTTTGTTTAATTTTTGTTTTTGAAAGGACCCCTCACATTCTGCCCCATACCACGAGTAAGAGATAAGGGTTCAACACTGAAGACAAAACGTAGGTGAATAAACATACTTGCCTCCTTTCCCAGTCTCACACTACTAGTATGAAGTATGGGTTCATCGCCGAAGATTGTGAAGGACGAAAGGTGTAATGATTTATATAATTTTTTTGATGTTGCCTTGTATGTTGATATTGTGCTTGTTGGGAAGGAATCTTTTGCCCCTAAGTCTTAGCCTCATGCGACTAGTGGGACATAAGGGTTCAACACCTTAGACACAGATGGACGGTCAAAAGATCCGGGTAAAGAAGTTTAGTGCTTTCTGTTAAAGAGATCGTGTTTGAAAGGAGTTTCCATCAGTAAGCTTTTAGACAAAAACCATAGGTAAAAATATTTGGAATGGTAAAAACCATAACAATGATGAGATACCATATGCCTAGTAGGAACAAGATTAACTCGTGTCGTATCGGAAAAGAATGTGGAGAGATGATGGTTCATGATTAAGATATCTGCCAATAGATGAAACGATTAAAATTGTTTGTTAGATGAATTGACTGTGCAAGCGGCCTCCCCTAGTGCGGAGAGTACCTGTGGATAAGATGTTTTTTCTTCTACGTTTTTGATTTTCAAATAGTGCTTTAATGATGAGTTTGATATAGATTTTTATTCTCTTTTTACGCTTTTTAATTTTTCTGAGTTTTTGCGGATGAGAGTTTGTAATGGACACATCGGGAGAGAGGTCCATGTTTAGGAAAGTTGAATGGTATTGATTTATGAGACTTGGGCAGACGAGGTCCAAGTTCAATGGAGTAGCTAAAAGGATTTTCAATGTATCCATGATTTGATGAATCCTAATTTACGAGACTTGGGCATACGAGGTCTAAATCAATGGAGGGGATCAAAAGATTTTCGATGAATAATTGATTGAAGTAGTCATGATTTACGAGATTTGGGTAGATGAGGTCCAAGTCAACGAAGAGAATCCTAATATTCGAGGAGTCTTGATCTAAGAGACTTGGGAGGGCGAGGTCCAAGTCAATGGAGTGAATCAAAAGATTCAATGAGTCCTGTTGTATGAGACTTGGGCGGACGAAGTCCAAGTCAATAGAGTGAATCAAAAGATTCGATGAGTCCTGTTGTACGATACTTGGGCGGACGAGGTCCAAGTCAAAGGAGTGAATCAAAAGAATTTGATGAGTCCTGTTATACGAGACTTGGGTGGATGAAGTCTAAGTCAATGGAGTGAATCAAAAGATTTAATGAGTCCTATTGTACGAGACTTGGGTGGACGAACTCCAAGTCAACGGAGTGAATCAAAAGATTCAATGAGTCCTAATTTATGAGACTTGGGCGGACAAGATCCAAGTCAACCAAAATTGCACCAGAACTGAGCCGTTCACCCTTCTTCCCATCCTTGACTCCTAATCGAGTTGAGCTGACTCCCACTGGGCATGCCAGAATGTAAGCACGAAAAACTCAACATAAGTGAAAGATAAAAAAATATAACAACAAACCTTTCCTCCAAGTTTCTCTTGCAAACCTCAGATAAGATTGTGGAAGTGCTTTAAACTTGTGGAATCTTTTGAAAGTTGGATTGTGGGTGCTCTTCAATTGATCTCCGAATGTGGAAGTGACAATGCTATGAGCACAATTTGGACACAGGGAAGCATTGCAATATGCAGATTTTAGCCTTTCCAATATTCTCCAACCATGATTGTGAAGAGTATTGCATGCTTTTTATAACAAGAGGAGAGACCAAGAAAAGTGGATCATAGTTTGAATGAGTTCCAGGATCATGAACGCATTTCCTGAAATAGCAAGTGGATTTGGTCTGTGCAGTTGCAGATTTGAAGGGGCAGTGATTATTTGGTTGGTAGCAAGATTTCATCCGAGAAAATGGTTGTACGTGCAATTTTATTGCCCCCCACCTTTGTAGGATTCTAAAAGTGGAGTGGAGTGTCTAGGATAGTGAAATGGAGTCCAAATAGGAAAATACATTTATTTTCCAATTTAATAACTAATTTAATTAGCTATGAAGTGGAGTAAGTAATTAATCATTTAATTAAATAAATGTTTAATTAAGTTAGCTAAAGGTTTAGGAATTAATTTAATCAATTTCAAAGGGTATGATAGAATGTGTATGAATTAATTAATTTAATTAATCAATTCTAAGGGATGTGAATAACTAAGAATAAGTTGGAAATGCCAATGTATTTTTGGGGTGTCTACAAGTTTGTTTTGGTATTTTTTGATGATATTTTGCTGAATGGTAAGACATGGGGAAGAGCATCTGAGACACTTGGATATAGTGTTGGAAATTTTGGAGCAGTAGACTCTCTTTGCTAAGGAGTTTAAGTGTGAGTTTGGCATGATTGAAGTTTTGGACCTTGGCCATGTTATCAATGCTCAAGGAGTCGAGGTGGACCAACAGAAGATGTAAAGCATATTGGATTGGCCTTCTCCTACCACAATGTCACAAGTGAGGGGATTCTCGGGTCTTTGTAGTTACTATATGAGGTTCGTTAAAGGATTTTCATAATTGGCTGTTCCATTGACTGATTTAATGAAGAAGGGAGCATTCAGCTGGTCTGAATCAACCCAAACAACCTGTGACGAACTCAAAAAGGTAATGAGTTCATGCCTAGTATTAGTTGTGCCAAAAATTTCTATTCCATCTGTGTTAGAGTGTGATGCATCAGGAGAAGGGATTGGGGCAGTTTTGATGCAAAAGGGACATCCCATAGCCTTTGAGAGTCAGAAACTCAAATATATAGGACGTGGATTCTACATATATGACAAAAGATGTTGGCTATCATGCACGCATTAGCGAATTTTTTTTTTTCCAACGTCAAAACTTTATATTATGTAAAACTCAAAATTACAGATTCGGCTGTGCCAAGCCTGAAAGCTATTGTTCCAAGCTTGAGCATTATACAACAAAAAAGCAGAAGAAATAAGCATGACAGAGAATCAAGATTAAGAATATATTTGATATCCTCCTGAAGCTTGTTTGAACACCATGGAGGGGGGCATGCCATAGCAAAATAGGTTCTTGTTGTCCAGAGCCCAGTTAGCCAGTCCATCAGCAACTTTGTTCCTTTCACAAGGAATGTGACTGAATTGGACCTCTTGAGATTTTCCCCTTAGTTATTTTATCTTCCACACTATTTGGCAATACACGAATTGGGAGGGGAGTCCAATCTATTATCAGAAAGTAGGTGGATAATGATTTGGGAATCCAACTCAACCTGGATCTTATGCCATCCAATTTTCAAGGCCTCTTGCATGCCTTTGTAGATAGCTTTCACCTTAGCAAGATTGTTGGTAGTAGAGCCAAGATTCTCAGCAAAAAAGAATTGCACCCCCACACTCAACATCCCTACCAATGCCTCCCATAACAACTTTCCTTGGATTTCCTTTGGAAGCCCCATCCGTATTCAAGTTACCATATCCTAGAGGAGGATTCTTCTAATGACCGTCCCTTAGAGCTTTCTTATTATTCTGCAACCTGGGGCAAGAAACATCCTTAGGATCAGTGTTTAGCTGATTACAAATGTTTTCCCACTTTGGTGAAAGATCTTGAGGCAAAGATATCTTATGTTTCAGGCTTTTCGATATGTTGATTTTGGTCTTCTCCCAAACAAAAGAGCTGTCTTTACTGATTTGCATGAATATTCTACTATTTCTATCCTTTCAAATATTCCAAGGAGAAGAGAGAGACCACTCCATAGCACATGGATAAGATTTTGGCCTTTAGGGAGGGATTTCTGCCAATCTCTAAAAATCTGCTCAAGAGATTCAAAATTTATCCAACGCACCTTAAATAAAGAAGCAAGATGTTGCCATAACGGGATAACCCAAGGACATGAGAAAAAAAGATGAGTGGAAGACTCCTCATCATGAAGGTATAAAACACAAAGAAACGGGCCATACAAACCTCTCTTCAGAAGACAATCTCCAGTTAAGATTCTTATGTGGATGAGAAGCCAAAGAAAAAAACTGTCGTTAGGCGATACACTCAGGTGCCAAATGTGCTTGAAGAGAAACTGAAGAGGATGAGGATTTTCAGTAACCAAAGAGGCATAGCCAGTAGCAACATGATGGTTATGGTGGCGTCCCTTCCCCACCCTAGCTTATCAGGATCTAAGGATGAAGAAAAAGGGGGAGCTTTCAAGATATTGCTAAACATCAACTGCACTTGATGTTCCATAGCAATTGGCCACTCCACAAGCGGAATCTTGGATTTCCCAATCTCCCATGGTTGAATAGCTAGTTTACCATAATGGGAAATCTCGACCCATCCCAAATCTTGCATTTGTTCCATAATAGGTTTGAACTGGGGGAATTGATGGATGAGAAGGGGTTGCCCGTCCCAAGAATCAGTCCAAAAATTGGCACATTGACCATTATTAACAATCCAAAAAAACTAGTTCTTAATCATATCTTCTCTCACTTTGATGAACTTCAGAGTCAGAGATCCCTTAGTAGGCAAGGTAGATCTGATAATTTTTTTAGGAGGATTATTCTTAGCCTATGTGGCTTTGAACATGGCTGCCCATAAATCATTAGAATAAACAAGCAATCTCTAATATAAATTGACTGCCAGAGCCTTATTTTGCTTAGGAGAAGATTTGAATCCCAGGCCTCCTACCATTTTTGGCTGGCAAAGAATGTGCCATCTAACCAAGGAGCACTTTTTCTTATCTTGAGCTCCACTCCACAAGAACTTCTGGCAAATAGTATCCACCCGTTTCAAAATAGTTCCAGGGATGTTTAAGACCAGGGCAACATAGATTGGCATAGCTTGAAGGACTGACTTAATAGAAGTCATCCTTCCTCCAGAGGAAATCCATTTATTAGTCCACTTACTTAATTTGTGTTCAAACGTGTTTGATTAACCACTGCCAATCTATTAACTTCTTGGAAGCTAAAGGAAGCCCTTAGATTATTGACATGGAAGTCTTACCTTTTTGAAACTGGAATATTCTCATAATTTGCTCCTCTTGTCTTTCAGAGCAAATGAAAAAAGAAAATATTAGACTTTCCATGATTAATAGTCTGACCAGTAGCAGCTGAAAATAGTATGAAGAACTTTCTGTAAACTGTTTGGCTTCCTGTTGAGTAAGCCCTTCCCATCATAGTGGAATCATCAACAAATTGAAGATGAGAAAGCGGATGAATATTTGTGGCCAATTGAATAGCATGTGGATTTTTTTTCTCTTTATAGGCTTTACGAAGCCAGGTCTGCTCCAAACACTCAGCCCATAATTATGAATAGGAAGGGAGATAAGGGATCTCCATGCCTAATACCTCTAGAAGCTCCGAAGAAAGTGGAGGGGAAGACCCATTCACCAACACAGCAAAAGAGACAAAAGAAAAACAAGCCTTCACCCATTGAATCCGTCTCATAGAAAACCCAAATCTCTCCAAGATTTCACACAAGGAAGCCCCAATCCAATCTATCATAAGCTTTGGATAGATCCAATCTAATAAACATAGCTGGCAGTTTTTCTAAACCGCCATTGAATGCAAAACTTCTAGAGCTAACACAATCTCATCATGTATATGATGCGACCAAGAACAAAATGCCCCCTTGCTCAAGAGATATAATCTTGTGACATGAATGGGTTTTAGTCTTTCTGTTATCACCTTAGTGATGATTTTATACAGATACATTGCATAAGGCTTTAGGTCGGATAACAAGAGACGCCATCCACCTTGTTTGCCTTAGGGATCAGGGCAATGTATGTTTTGTTAATGTCCTCAAGCACATTATTAGTCATTCTAACTTCTTCAACCACCTGTAATAAGTCTCCTTTGATAATGTCCCAAAAAGTCTAAAAGCATTCAATAGGAAATCCATCCGAACCATGGGTTTTACCTTTCTTCATTTTTGAAAACAATTCCTTGTAGTTCTTCCTCCGTAATCAGTCAGTTCAAGTATTCATTATCCTGCTACGAAATACAATTAGGAAGAACAATTAGAAGTTGTTGTTGCAGAGTCCATATCCAAAGATTCAGAAGTAAACAACTTCTAGAAATACTGAGCTTAGCCACTTGTTGCATC
Organism: Taxus chinensis; assembly: GCA_019776745.2. Classification (NCBI taxonomy): domain Eukaryota; kingdom Viridiplantae; phylum Streptophyta; class Pinopsida; order Cupressales; family Taxaceae; genus Taxus; species Taxus chinensis. The sequence continues at coordinate 595,362,339 of CM034148.1, read as the reverse complement.
CCAAGTATGGAGTGAACCTTTGATCCATCATCGTTAGACAAAGGAGAAAATATAATTGTGGGCCATTCTAGCCAAAACAGATTTATGGAAAAAAGTGGAGTTTTTATCCCCCTTCCTTTAGCCACTGAATCCTATCTTTTTGTTTCCACATTATTTCCTCCCTAGTTTCCCATTCCTGTAATTCAGCCTTTAAAAGACATTCTTTCTTGAAAAGTTCTGGAGATAACCCAAATTGTCTATGTGCCACATTAATATCTTCCAAATTGCGCAAGAATCCTCTTTTTTGCTCTTTCATATCACCAAACTCATTCCAGTTCCAAGCCTTAAGCTTGAACTTGAGTAAGCCCTCGAGCCTCTTGACAAACCATGTACATAGGATTACCAAGAAACTAGGGTTTCCTTTTGTCCACCACTGCTGAACATATGGGGACCAATGTCTTTATGTTGTAGCTACATCAACTAGAATCTGAAAGGGGTCTTCCATTTCTTCCTAATATCAGGCACGCCGGCCAATGATCTAAACCAGTATTATTAGGAATTGCTGAGACTTGAGGACCTAGGAAAAACCTTGTAACCACCAATCTTCAGAAACCAAAAAGTCGAGTATTCTTATTTCTTTCTAACGACTGCAGTCCCGACCCTGTCACTTCTGTTAGGACCATGTCATCATACCATTCGAAGGTAACCACGTCCACCAAGTGAGTTCTGAATAAAGTGGGACATTATGACACATATGCTCAAATTTCACACAACACTCTAGATGCTTCATTCACTTAGTGAAACTGGTATCACGCTTTCCTTTAGGCATTAGCAATCTTTGAATCTAGTTGTGCATTCAAACCATGAGTCCATGGTACAACTTCTTTAGGATCTTTCTCTAGTTTTTGGAAATAAAACCTTAATCCAACATTCCCTGCATAAACTTGTCATAAGGACTCATTCATACTCAACAAGCAATCATCGTCATTCAAATCATGCCTTGCAGGAGGGGTAAGATCACCAAATGTTTTACCATATCATGCATCTACATTAGGGTTTCTCAACACAACCTCAATCGGATGTATCAGCAATATACTTGAATCATCGACCTCAAGCTTTGAAACATCACAGTAGGCATTGAAAATTGCAACAATTACCTTCCATTCTAGGATCACTATTCTAGCATCCTACAGTCCTGAAAATTTCTGCAATCAATAACGTTTTCTGCAACGTGACCATTTACTCTGAAACTTTGGAGGACCTCTTTATCATGTTGCGACAGAAATATGGTGTACAGATTTCATCAAGATTTCATCGGGTAGAAAAACAAGATATTGCTTGCCCATAAGTTCGGGCCCTAGGAGAGAAAGATTCTGTTATAAAAATCTTTATAATGGACTTTCACGAGTTCTAAAAAATTGTGTTGAGCTTGAAATAACCATCAGACTATCTCTGTTTTCTACCAGAAAAATAGCGAGGAAACCTTCTACATATAGCTTTCATTTTTTTCCCTTGCTGCCTTGACATTAGAAACCCTCCGTGCATACAATCCATAAAACATGCAAATTCACATGTTTAAAAGACATGCTACCAAAACTTCATGATTTTGTAATTCTTCATACCTGGATTCATTTTACAAAGCTTTTCAATCAATGTATTCATAAAGAACTAGATCCAAAATTGGATCCTTGACCAAAACAACCTCCTAGCTAATTTACTCCTAAAATGACTTAGTCACCCCTAAATGATCTCAACCACACTCTTTACATGGAAATATGAAGATAATTCTTATCTTAATAACTCCTGCACGAAGCTCGTACAAGATATATTCCAGGACTATTTACATGGTCAAGTAGTCTTATTTAGCATAATACTAACTTATTTCACCTAGTCAAGCCTATTTACAAGTGTATTCACTCTTACTAGGCTTATTTACATTTACTAGTCTGACTTACCCTGAGATTCTGAATTCAAACAACTACAATTGCAGGGAGCATTAGCTCATTCATCCTCCTAAGACAAACGTATTTACAAATGGAGCTCAGTATGATGAATTAAGAATCTTGCTGCATGTGATGCTCCTGCATCAACATAACATCCGAGCTGGCATCTGAGCTGGGCAGTTACCCTCCTTGTTTCTCTTGAATGCTCAACATTGTATTGAAGTTCCCACCTAAGATAACAGGGATCTGAGAACAAGACTGTATAATAGAGGAAATACTCTGCCATCTGCTGCCTTTTTTTCCTCCGTGACTAGAGGGGCATACAGTATTAAACAACAAAAAATCCTGATCCTCTAATCTAGAATAGACATGCACGCATAACACACCTTTACTCAAAGAGGAACTAAGGACAATTGTCATTCTAGGATCCCAAAGAGAAAACAATCCCTCCTAACGCTCCATGTGAGCTTAATGAAAGGTGTTCAGCTTTAGGCCAGATATTTCCAATAATCACCTGACATGAGATCAATGGATACCTTGGTTTCCTGGATACAAAGAATCATAGGATGTTCATACATTAATCATTCTTTTGAGCTCTTGGACTTTTGCAAGGAGATCCCTTCAGCCCTCTTATATTCCAAGTAATCACTTTCATCGGGAATGATTTTGAAAACAATTGGGATAAATCCCTAACTGTTCCCATATCACTCATTTGTCTGGGCTTCCTGTTGAATCTTTGCCCTAATTCGTCTTTCTGCCACTCTTCAAATTAGAATCCATTTTAAAGTTTCTTGTTCCTTCTCTTGCTGTATGCCCAACGTCTAGAATCTATCTGTTGCTAAATCGTACTGGAATCTCTAACAATAAGAGCTTTTTCCAGCCCTTCTATTTCTTTGGATTTGCTGATTTTGTTCCTGGAATTGCTCGTGAAATTTGTTTTTACGTCTGATAACTCTTTCACCTGGTTGCTATGTTTACAGTCTTATTTGGTTGGGCCAGGAGAGATAACCATCTGATTGTTGTCTTCTTCTATCCTGCTTGTTCTCAAACTATCTTGGTTCTTATCCATTTGTGTTTCTGGAACCTATGAGCCCATGAGATTCCTCGTGATCCTCTTCTTCTTCAATTCCTGTAAGGCTAGAAAATCTGTTTGTATTACTAGAGTTAGCCTATTCTTTTTTCACTTTTTTTAGTTTGTCTGTTTCTTTTTTGTGTAATAAAATCATCCTTAGATTTATCTTCCCCTTGCTGTTCTGGTACTTTATACTTGCAATCTCGTGCCAGATGTCCATATTCATGACATAATCGACATCTGAAGGGTATATTTTTGTAATCTAGCACCTGATCCCATTTCTCATCGTCCATAACCAAAGATATTTTCATAGGCAAGGGTTTATTGAGATCCATCAAAACACAGATCCTCGCATAAAGCATCTGTTCCAGCTGTAAGGAGGCATCCGCAGTCATCATATAAGTACCCAAAGCGTTACCGATGGCCATAAAAACGTTATGGTTCCAGTTCTTAGCTGGGAGTCCAAAAAGTCTAACCTAGATAGGTGCTACGGAAGGAAGTTCTTCATCGGGTTTGAACATGAGATGCCAGGGTTTCATAAATAGTCCCGCTCTTCCCATAAACCATGGACCACCTTGAAAAACGAATTCACGATCGGAATAAGGCAAATAAAATCAAGAAATACCCATTAGGGTACACAGAAACCGAGAACTCACCTTTAGTAATCCATGACTTTTTGGCCCAGTCCTTAAAGACCCCTAGTGAAGGTTGGAAGCTGAGAAATTTGACAATGAGGCCATGGTTATCCAGCTCAATAATACTGCTCTGAACCTCAGATTTTTGAAGATGTAGAACCAAAGAACCATCTCAGCTCGCATGCATCCATTTTTGTTTTTCCTGGGATCCCACGTAGGCATTCGCAGAGGAAGCTTTTGAGGGTTTCTACTAGCAGGATAATTACTCGAGGATCCACAAAGGGCTTCTTTAAACAAAACTTTAGCACCCTCCATCCCAGAAGGCATAAAACCATTCCTCTTAGACGTTGCCATGTCTCAGAACGAGAAGGCAGAACTAAAAGCAAAACACAAAAACCCAAACCCGTTGGAGAGTCTGGGGCAAGATTGAAACCACCGCCGACAAAAAAGAGATTCACAAACAACAAAGAAGGATAAAACAAATGAAATCGACACCCTCGCCGACTTAGAGCCAAGCCACGAATCGCTCCACCTCAGACATAACAATCATAGATGAAAACGACGCTAAATGTCAGGCCCACAAAGCAAACAAGAGTGACAAACGATCCACGCAAAAGCCACCATAGGAAACAAACCATGAAACCGAGCTGAAACGAAACGAAAAAAAGGAAGGATCGATCAGAGCAAACGAAAATCTAAGATTCATTAGGAAGAATATCTCGAGTTGATTATCATCTTCTCTCCAAATACCAAGCCCTTCACTATTATTCTGCATTAATGAAATTCAGGCAACATTTGGTTTGTGGCAAATTTGTGGTCAAGACAGATCACAACAATTTGAAGTTTTTCTCAATCAGACCAACTTGAATGATAGGCAGCAAAAATGGGTGGGTAAACTTCAGGCCTATAACTCTGACATAGAGTATGGTAAGGGAAAAAATAATGTTGTGGCTGATGCCCTATCTAGAAAACTATTTCTATCCTCTATGTCTGAAATCTTTGTTGATTGGAAGGTTATTATAATAGTAGAATATGCAAAGAATGTTGTCACTAATGATATGCTTGAAGGCAAAGTACAGGATGACATTTATAAGGTGATTGATGATCTCATCCTTTACAAGGATAATTTATCTTGTTCCCCGAATCAAAAGTGAAGAATAAAGTCTTGAGAGTTGTACATGATACACCTTTGGCTGGTCACCTAGGGCATTTCAAGACTTACAAGCAACCAAGGGATATATTTTTTTGGAGAGGAATCAAGGGAGAGGTCCTCCAATACGTTAGAGAGTGTATTGCCTGCCAACAAAATAAAGCAGAACAAGTATTTCCGGCAAGTTTGTTGCAGCCCTTACCAATTCCAAATAACAAACAAGAGAGTATTTCTATGGATTTTATCACAGGCCTTCTAAAAGTTCAGGGTAGGAGTTCTATATATGTGGTAGTGGATAAACTTACTAAATATGCTCACTTTTTTCCTCTTCCAACCGAGTTTAAGGCACCACAAGTTGCTGATTTGTTCTTCAGATAAGTATTCAGGCTTCATGTATTGCCTAAGAACATAGTAAGTACAAGGATAGTAGGTTCCTTATTTTATTTTGGCACGAGCTCTTTCACTTGACGGGAACCAAGCTGACCCTTGACACCAGGTACCACCCTCAAACAAATGGGCAAACAGAGATTGCGAATAAGTGGATTGAGGGATATTTGAGGAACTATGTAGTAGGTCAACAAACAACATGGATCAAATGGATCTATATGGGAGAGCATTGCTACAACACCTCACATCATATGTCTATTGGTATGACTCCTTTCAAAGCCCTGTATGGTTATGATGCTCTTTCTTTTGTGGATTTGGTTGTTATAGATAGTAGAGTGCCAGGGGCAAGGGACTTGGTTGCACAGAGTCAAGGAATATTGTAGACACTCAAAGAAAACCTACAACGAGCACAAAAGCAACATAAGTTTTAAGTGGACCGGAATTGTATCGAGAGAACTTTTGAGGTTGGAGACATGGTTTCTTAAGGTTGTAGACCTATAGATAGTCTTCTTTCAAGAAAAGTGGAGTTGAAAAGCTCAAGCCTCACTTCTATGGCTCTTATAGGATTAAGCGGAGGATTGGAGAAGTTTCTTATAAGCTTGAATTGCTAGATTACAGCAGAATTCATAATTTATTTCATGTTTTGTGCCTTAAAAGGGCTCTAGGACAGCACATCATTTTGTCAACTGAGTTACCTCCTTTAGATGATGATGGTAAATTGATCTTGGTTCTAGAAGCTATTATTGATGCCAGAGAGAAGAAATTGAGTAACAAGAGCATAACAAAATATTTAGTGTTGGGAAGATCTCCCAACAGAAGATGCTACATGGGAAGGTGCAAAGATTCTTGAGCATCCTAATCTGCAATTGCTTGAGGGAAAACAATTTTGGGAAGGGCGGATTGTCATTGTAATGTCCCTTGTTGGGACTTCAACTGAAAAATGAGTAAAATGCACAAACCCAAGTGAAATGAAATCTGATTTTTTTATAACAGCTGTAATTATCCTTCAAAACCCTAGGGCGAATTGTATAAGAGCTTAGAACTCACCATACAATCATGCACAACAATTGAAGAATGCTTTAAAATAATTAATTCAAGCATGACAATCAATATCTATCCAATTTGGTAACAATAAATGGAGAAAATCAGCGAATATATACTGCTGTAATTAAATTAAGGACAACAGTAGAGTAACCACAAAGCAACGCTGAAAATGATAGATAATCACCACTAAAAATCATGAAATTATAGATTCTGACGTTATAAAATATGCCGAATCAGAATATAAAATCAGATTTGCAATTTGTGCCCTAGAAGGGACTCAAATACAATCAAACCTTAGTCGCTCCCTCTAGGGAGAGCTTCAAAATGCATGCAAACCCTTGTAGATGTCTTCCTTGATATTTTAATGTCCAAATCCACAAGAGGTCTTGAAAGTTGTCTTCACCTCACCCAAACATGGAGGGTTTTCATCCTCCAACCAACCACAAGGAAGGTTTTCATCTTCCTTGGAAAAGCCACACTAATGTTGGAATGAAAATGAGCAATCTGTTAGGAATTAATTGTTGTGAACGTTATTAATTTATTACTTTTATAATTTGTAATATCCCACTTCCGGGATCAATAGAAAATATGCAAATCAATAACCCTTCAAAGCACCAACCAGCTGGAAATAGCAATACTCAATCAAAACTATTAGAACCAATCAAATAGATGACTCAATAAACCCAATGATAGGGGTTTAATGGCCACTATCAAGCAGCTCACACCAATACTCCTCAGCTGAACTATTAATCCACATCAACCAAGTAATAACACAGCTGTAATGAATATTCTCAAATACTCTCAAAAAGCCGTCATACAGTTCTCAACCATGCATATCCATTCAAGAGTACAGATCCAGATTTTAAACTCCTAATATCAGTTGCTGAATATATATGATATGATCTAATATTTTATATATAGATCATATATAAAATAATATAAGACCATCAAATACCATGCAATAGTCAAACCATCATACTTAGGGTTAGTAGTCACATCAATCACTGTTCTAGGAATTGCTCATTCACCCCCAAACTCAGATTAATTCACTCCTACTGTTCGCTGCTGAAAAGAGACCCCAAACACCACTGAAATCCAAGTCGCCATATTCAGAATCAATGGAGTATAAATCGTTGATCAAAAGAGAGCTCTACACATGCAATAAACATTAAATATCCTTCCTAATATAGTCGCTGTTTTAGAGGTGAAATGACAGACTTTATTCATCCAAATAAAGTAGCAAAACTGAGTTATAACAGCTATATTCAATCCCACTAAAGCCGCTGATCACAGGTGGCCCAAAACACACCACAAACATTTAATGAATGCCCTCAAGGAGTCGCTGCATAATAACATACTCAGATCGCAATTTTCAAAGGTCCAAAACATGCAAGAAACTTAAGTTACTAAGCACAGAAGTCAACCGAGCAAATAAGACTGAATACTAATTGATTTGCTTCTAAAAATGTCCCAAAACAGTCACCAAACACGCCCAGGCTGTAGCTGCAATTATGACACATAAGCATACAAAAATCTGATCATTTACCACTCTAAAAACAATCCACAAAGACCATAAGAAGTTTGCTAGGGCTGGGAGTTATAAACCAATATCACAAGGAATATTATATCAGCCAAATCGATATGCAAGGAACAAAAACCCAACTGCTACAGTGACGTCGCTACAGTAAAAGGGCAGATTTCCACTTGCAAAGTTAATCAAATGCTCGCTAAAGCCAAAAACATGGATCTAGCAAATAATCACTTCAATTGATTCTCAATAACCAGCTCAAAACAACCTCCCACACAAGAGAGAGAGAGAGAGAAAACATCAATGGGCATACATCCCAACTCCAAGCATGGAGTATCAAAATAAGTTCATCATAGCATAATCATAATAATGACCTTAGCACTCCTTTTATAAGTAAGGAGACACAAAATTTGAAAACCCGAGGAGAGGGAAAATATTAAATAAAGGCAGTTTGTTTTCCCTAGGTGTGGCGTCCCCTTTGTAAAGGGTGATTTTATCAATGAAAGCTACCTAACTTTTTATTTAATTAATTCCCCATTTAATTTTATATATTTTGGGAATTAAATTAAATAACTTTTATAAAATAATTAAATAATTATTGCTCCAGGCAATAATATTTAATTATTTAATAAAAATGTTCCCCTTGCACATCCCGAAGCCCACGGGGATGTATATGCTAAGGGTCTTCAGAAATGGGGACATTACATAATTGTTTGAACTAATTACTCGCGGTAAATGAGTAATTAATTAATGTAATAGTTAATTGTAAGTTAGTATGGTTGGTTTTATTGTTATTAGGGTTGTTTGTAATGTTGGTAGTAATATTGTTGTGGTCATAACAATGTTATGTAGATAGGTTACGGGGGTAGTTTGTGGAGTGTATAGTTAAACCTATCTCCTATTTTATAGGAGTTTCATAAGTCTATATATTGTATCCCATATGATTTCATGTTATGCTGAATAGAAGATCATTTATTTGTTTGTGCAAAGTTGTGCCTGTACCTTTATTTGGTATTCGAGCAGGTGAATCCTCTGATTGCTAATATGGAGTGTTAAATTGTGAAGGGGCAGTCCTCTGGTATATTGCCTCAAATGATGGCGGGTTTAGTTTGCAAAGAATAGTTTTGACATTCTTGTAACGAGCAGATTGTATCCTTCTAAGGTGTCTGCTCTCTTCAATAATGACTCTCTCTCTAGCGAGTAATCATTGTATTGGACAATAGTATTTAGTCGATAGACATCTATCATATCTGTAGAAGAGCACGAGTGGAGGTTATAAGGAACCACAAAGGAAACACATCCTTATTGTTATATGACCTTGTGTAACTCTTAAATGATGGATTAATTATGACGGCCTTATATGCGCCTCAAACTTGTGCAAATTTACCTATGTTCGCTGAAATCCTTATCAACATACCACCACACGCACGTACTGGGAGATTCGACTGTTAGAGAAATTGTGCAATGCATTTTCTCACGTCGACACAATGAACCTGAATTTCATTTGAAGGTATCAAATTTGGTTATGTCAATAGTAAAATTCTCCTTGAAATGGTTTCAATTCTTTGCTCGCGGTCACATTGCAATGCAACTCGTTTCAACATATATTTTTGTCATAAGTCTCAATTATATTCATTGTGTCAAATTCATATATCATTGTGTTTATTATTTCCAAGCTTTGTAGAATCTAGTAGTTGGTCTTAATTAAAAAATAATAATATATATTTTTTTTATAATATATTTGTTGTGTTTTGCAGTTGAGTCTATATATTATAAATTCACAGTTTGTCATTTCTTGAGTCTTGTTATTGTCATATATGTGTCATTATTTTCCTATGTCAATCGACAAGTCATAAAAAGAGTCAAAAAGTCATTATTTGTCGTTTATTGTCATTAATACTTATTGTGAGTCAGAGCTAAAGTGTCTCTTAAGAGTCAGTTACATTGTCAAGTCATCATCATTTTCAACCTTTTATTGTCTCATCAAACATCAAAAAGTGTCTATGTAAAAGTCGTGTCGTCAAAATAAAAAAAAATTGCCTCACTTTTAGCCGGATGCATTTTTGGTGTTACCCGATGTCTTAAAAATAAAGTGTTTCACATTGTGCGAGGGAAAAAAAAATAATCATAATGTGGAAACCGTTGAGCGACATGATCATATTTGTTGAGTAAGCAACATTATTCATAGAAGGACAGAGGACAATGGAGGTTGGAGGTCGATCAACGACCTCTCGTCAGTAGCCAACGATGGGGCCGCACATATGGTTTGGTGACATTTTTTCAGTGTGTTTTCAGAATTTCTATTTTTTCAGTGTGGTGTTTTGCTGAATAAACCTCTTTTTCAGAATGTGGGAAGATTCATGTTTTCAAAAAACTCACTTTTGGGGAGTAGGAGAAGATTACGAGGTAGGCTCGGGGATGGTTATCCAGCTAGTGCCAATCTTGTGGATCTTGAAGATCCAAAATTCGGGCACCCTAGGAAGAAGGGAAATTCATATAGGATCCCAAAGAGGTAGGGAGTATTCCTGCATAATTCGGCTCGTCACTAGGCCTTCATAAGGGTAAAGAGATAATTAATGAAGTTGTACCTGGTCTAAGCAGTGTTTTCAGGAGGTGGTTCAACTTCTTCGAAATATGGTTCGTCATCGTGTTCACATTAAGGGTGTGAATGTTAGGAATTAATTGTTGTGAACATTATTAATTCCAAATACAATTAGCCCAAAGATCAAATGTAGGGTAAATGTGCCAAGATAGACGATGAAAATGAAGTCATTGATCTCCTTTCATATCCTCCCTTTGGCGCCAAAAGCCCACATAGAAGGACTGACCTCATAAAGCTTCTTTGGGTCTTTTAATTTGCCTTTATTGACATCTCCAACCCAACCGACCTGCCTTAAAAGAAAACAGTAGAGAAAACATTAAGATTAACAAAAGAAAAATGAAATGGAATGCAATTCCTTCCCTAACTCATTCAAACTTCATTGCCACGGAAAGGGAATGGCAAGAAGTCCTATGTTAGACTCTTAAGTTGAAAAAGGAAACATCACAAGATCTCCTTTCGCAAAATTACTTGTCCCCAAGCAATTGCAAACTCATATACCCAAGTATCACCTTATCAAAGTAAAGGAACATGCTGTAGTGCTCCCATAATCTGGATGCCGTACCTGTTAAATGAAAGGAGCTTCATCTCAAACAAACTCATACCTCTGCTGCCCCTTTCTTTATGGAAGTCTTCATCATCTTCTGCTTCAAAAACAACAATGATATTACCTTTCTCTGCATGCTTGCTTGTACCAAAATCCGTGCGCATTAATGTAGTCTCCGTCATAAAACAAGGAATGGATGCATAATCATCTTGATGAGATATATCTCTTATTACCAAATACAAATCAGATTGTGGAGGGGCTGAAAACACTTTACCATAGTCATAATTCACATGGAATCTTATCCAAATTGAGGCTTTCAAATCTGATTTGTTCCCTCCTTTCAGCTGAAACCTTCTTCCTATATCAACCTGTGATGGAATGCTCTTTAAAAATGAAAAACTATTCATTGCTGTTCATGGCTGCAAATGGCAGTCCCCAAATCTACGAACCATCCACCAAGTTTTGCAAATTCAGTCCTATAACCATGGCATAACAACTACCAAACTGAAATCTTATGAAGAAAGACAAATTTATGAGTAATGTAGGGACTGAAAGTTGTTTTACATAGGCTGAAAAACTAAGAACAAGCAGGCCATTCAATTGAAATCAGCAGACATCTTGGCCTTTATCCTGAGAAAATCAACCTTCCCTTGCTTAACATTCCTATGAATTCTGATTTCATCATTTTGCAAGTGGAACCCCAACTCCTTGTGAATTTTGAGGGTAAATTCCTCTAAAATTTGGAGCTCTTGACCCCCACAAATAGTGTGTGCCTCAGCTGAACTGAAAACAAGGAAGTCAAAACAAAATCCATACCTCTTCATGGGGTCATGTGTTAACCATACATGAAATTGAAAAGTAGAATCATCATCATTTTCCTCTTTGATTGTCATGTGTACAACTGCAAATTCATCATAATTGCTCCCCCTTTCCCATATTTCTTTTGGTTCATTCATGGAACCATGGGTTAGCAATACATAAAAAAGAAAATCAGAATTCTTATAAAGCTTATGATGCCTTAAACATGCCATGCTAGAATTCTCCCATGCGTCATACAAACTCATCAAATTCCTTCCCTTTCATAAGCAAAGAGAGGAAAAATAAAAAATGAATTCTTTACCTTCATTTTCTTTGAGCTTTAAGGGTTTACCCGGATTCCAAGGATGTAAGAAATCTATGTAACTCTTCATCATTCCTCTTCTTCTCCCAAACATCATGTGCAAAGCAACCCCTATCTTGAAGTCCAAACTCGTGATTAAGAGTTTGTGATGATCAACCCAACATGATGAAAAAGGAAACAAAAGATCTGAAATATGTGTGTACATTGGAGCTGTCATAAAAAAACTACCTCACAGGCTTTGCTTGGGAGATGTATAATGATTCCTTGGTAAAGAGACTTCTCCCAATCTTGCTCCTTTACCTCATTAGCATAGTTATGATTACCAAAGCATGGCAATGATAAAGAATGATGCAATAGACTCTTGTCATGATAAAACAAAATACCATATGACTTACTATTAGTTGCTGGTCTGAATACAGCAGACTGAAAGTGGTCATGGGCACCCAGATATGCCCTTGTCTCATGGGTGTACCTCATAACAACTTCACTTGGAAGCTCCGCTTTACCTTTCCTCCAGTATTCAGATTTTTCTCCACTTATAACCCCATTTTCAGCTTGTTGATCCAAATGTACAGCCGCTTGCCATGGTTTACAATGGGGCCTCAACCATGACATATTGTTATTCTATTTTCAAAGGCATCAAATGGCTCAAGACAACAAAACTGCTTTGGTGTAGAAGAAAGCAATGATTTAGGAACAACTCCATACCTTTGGACATCCCCAATATTCTCAATTCCTATTATCGCATGAGACTTGCTTAGGCTATCTCCATCATTCTCTTTATTATCTTGCTTCTCATGCTTCCCTTCATCCTTTTGCTCATGCTTCCAAGTTCTGTTAGTATTTTGCCACATGCAATCATTAGAAATCAAGAGAAAATCATTAACAACCAAAAGTTCTTTACCTTCCACATTGCTTGGTTCTTGCTTGGCAATTTCTCCATTCTCTTGAGCTTTCATAGGGCAGTCCAAAAAATCAGTCAAGGAATCAACTTTGTAGGGCTCCAAGCAAAGGCTGATTCATGATTATGAGCTGCTGCTGCGATGGTTCTTCCTTCTTAGCATTTGGTGGATATCTTCCTCTTCCAATGCATTCTTTTTACCCTAAGCAAATCTGGTTTCTTTTCAACATATTGCCACACACATCCATTAGAAGCCAATGAAATATCATTAAATATTGAAGGACTTTTACCTTGGGACTCATGCTCCATGATTTCCCTTTCCTCTCTAGGCTCATGCATCAAACTTTCATATTTTGGCTCTTTATTAGTTGCTGTTATAAGCAAACCAACAAGTTGTCTATCATCGTGTCTCCTTGAGAAATGGGCTCCAATTATCACTTTCACTTGCCCTGGTAGTTCAACTCACATCCCCTACAATCCTGAGATTCAACACAACACATGAAGGATGACTATGAGCCCTTAAGCCCTTTCAAATGATCCGAATGGGGCACAAACATCATGATGTTGACTATTCAGATGTAATGTTTGGACTAATGGCAAATGACCTTCAAGTTCATGGTTGATTTCTCCAGAATCATCCAACGTAGGGGTGATGAGTCTCGTAATGCCAGAACTGTGTAAAGTGACTGGTTGAAGCCCAATCAAACGTTTGCCATGTGGACTTACCCCTCATGACCATCAAGCCCTTTTTAATGCATAGTGTCCCACCCTTGAGTGCAGGGGTCCTTATGGAGTGTTGACCCCTTGTTGCTTAGGGTTTCGACCAGATTGTGCCAATTGTTGTAACTCTTTCTGTTATCCAACTTCACTGAACTCTGCAAAAGGTAGGCATCCTACGGACCTTCTTTTGGAAGAGAGTCTATACTCCTCATACCATGTACCGATGTTGCTCACTTTGGATGGTTGAGAATTAAGGAATTCCTTTGAAGAGCTCCTTCCACCATTGGAACCTTGAATGGTATGGATCAGTCGAGCCATTGTGTTGGCCAATCTTTCTTGCCCTAGGGCAAGTTTTTTGAGCCTAACACCACTGAAAATTTTATCCATCATTTTGATCTTCAAGCAAGGAAACCCTCAAGCGGGGAAGACCGAAGCTCTGATACCACTGTAATGTCCCTTTTTGGGGCATAAACCAAAAAGATTGGTAGGGCCACAAACCCCACATAATTCAGATCTAAAAATACACCAACACCCAAAAATGAAAATAATATGATTATAGGACAGTACCTGTAATTATCCTTCAAAACCCTAGGGTGAAGTTGAATAAGAGCTTAGAATTCACTCATACAACTATGCACAACAAATGAAGAACTACTCTGGAAATAATTATTTTAACCATGAGCGATCAATATACTATCCAATTTGGTAAGAACCAATGTAGAAAATCAGTGAATATTTACTAGCTGTAAATAAACTTAGGACAGCAGCAGAACAACCACAAACCAACGCTGAAAACGATAGTTAAACATCACCAAAAATCATGAAAATATAGATTTTGGCCTTATAAATTATGCCGAATCAGATTATAAAATCAGATTTGCAGTTCGTATGCCCTAGAAGGCACCCAAATAGCACCAAACCCTTAGTCGTCTCCCTCTAGGGAGAGCTCCAAAATGCATGCAAAGCCTTTGTAGATATCTTCCTTGGTCGCCCTAATGTCCAAATCTACAATAAGTCTTCGATAAATTGTCTTCAAATCACCCACAAATAGAGGGTTTCCGTTCTCCAACCAAGCCAGAAGGAAGGTTTTTCGTCTTCCTTGGAAAAGCCGCACAAGAGGGCTTGTCGTCCTCAATAGTGGTAATGTTAATGAGCACTCATGCCCAAAAATCACAATGTATAGAAAATGTGCCAAGATAGCGGATGCAAATGAAGTCATTGATCTCCTTTTATATCCTCCCTTTGGCGCCAAAAGCCAATTAGAAGGACCAACCTCATAAAAGCTTCTTTGGGTAATTTAATTCGCCTTTATGACACTTTAAACCCATCCAACTCGACCTTACTTAAATAGGGGAAAACACAAGAGAAAACATTAAAAGTTAACAAAAGAAAAAATGAAATGGAATGGAATTCCTTCCCTAGCTCATTCAAACTTCATTGCCACGGAAAGGGAATGACAAGAAGTCCAATCTTAGGCTCTTAAGTCCAAAAAGTGGACATTATAGTCATGCCCCCTTTTCGGATTTAAGCTAGTGAGAAGACCCGTAGCCTATTCCCTATTTCTCATAGGCTAAGAGATAAAGTTAGGGAAATAAACTAATGATAATACTTCAGGTTGTCGCAAGTCACTATTATTTTATAACATAAAAAAGACACTTATGTAGTATTATTATTATTTATTAAGAGGGCCAAAAGTAATTATCATTAAGTGGATGAAAAGTGATATTTTATTAAAAGTCTTTTTAAATGCTTTTAGGGTGGAATCGGAAAAGAGAAATTATAGAAGAAGGTGGGCTAAAAAGAGGCATTAGTCATTATTCATCTTGGACAATCAAACCCTAATCCAGAGCTTGAGTCATCGTGTTCAATCTTTTCATTTGAGGATGAAAACCCTCTAATATACAGGTGTAGAGGACGAAAACCTTTTAACTCATTAAGGTGATTCCATCCGGGGATCATATTTGTGCCTAAGATTGAGGATTTTATTCCATTTTTAGTTGCCACAGTACTGTTGCTACAATACCGCCGCTACAGTGTTGTGGTACCGCTACAGTATATGGAGACTTACTATAATAAGAGATTGCTCTCTAACGATTAAAATCGTGTTATTATGTTTTGTGAAAGAAGCTCATGCACATGTATGACGACTTTGTTTGGTCAAGTTAACAACCATACTGTCTTGGATTCAGCTGGAGTTGTCATCCACACCTCATAAAAATTCCGTTTGCAAATATAAAATTTCAGTTTCTTTGCATATTTAGAAATTTGAGTATTATCTTGCTTTCCACCAAATCATTTTCAGGTTCATCAGTTTCATCAGTTTCAGCAGTGATCTGCTTAGGATCAAAACAGCAGTATCAAGCCACATTCATGGCCTTGTGGTGGGACATTCACAATGGCTTTGTTTTAATCTGCTAATGATGTGGAAATTGGAAATCAAAATTACCATTATTTGTGGAGGAAGCTATTATGTCTCCAATGAACAGGCTAATGAAATAGATGACCCCAAATGAATGATTGCATTATAACCATGAAGAAAACCATTGGTACCTCAGTTCAATCAATAAATAGAAAACTTAGAAACCAAGATGATGATGAAGAAGAGAATAACTGGAACCATGTACTTTGAAACAGAAGGAGAGAGGCAAGACATCATGATGATCTTGAGATTCCTTTTGTCAGAGATAATTGCATCAATAAAAGATTAATGGAGAGGATACAAACCCCAAAGTTGTATGGGTTAGATTTAGTGTCAGCCCAAGGCTTGGATTGGAAAGTTGGAGTGTTTATTTAGGTGAAATACTGAAAGATGATAAAAACTTTTGGTTTGCTACATTACACCCAAAGGGGCTTCTATGCACCCAATTTCATTTCCAGTGTTGAATTCACGTTTGTTGATGACTCATAGATCTCCCTTATACAAAACATGTACCATTGCCATGTTCAACCCTGTTCAACTGCTTGGCAGCTATTGCTTGCTTCTTGTTCGATTCCATTTATCTCCTTGAGTTTATTTTGGCCTTCGCTTAACAGCCCTGGCCTTTCCTAGTTTTCCACTTATTTTCATCCTTTCTACCCTTTTTCCTTTATAAGGCAAAAGAACCACCATAGCCATGGCAGTAGTGTAACTGCTGTGACATAATCATAACCACCATGCCATTTACATGTGACATGGTGCTTCTACCTTGTTGCTTTTGGTGTTTTTTTCCACCTTCGCCTTGAGAGGAAAACGAAGGGTCAAAGTATGATGACGACTCATTATCGCCTTTGACATGTAGTTTTTCATTCTAGGTATTTCCAATTTCACCTGACAATCTCAACTGTCATCCTTTTCCTATTTATATACAAATTTTAGAAGTCAAAAGGGATTGGAAAATGATGACCCTACTGCTTCCATACTTTTAGAGCTTTAGTTGTAGGTTTAGATTAGATTAGTGTTGGCCATTGTGTCTAAGGTTTCCATTGATGTCAAAGGTCATTGATGGCAAAGGGAGTTCAGGTGTCTTAAGAGTCTCCATGAGGTGTTATTCATTGTCTAGCATGAAGGTTGGTTGGTAGTGTCCAATCATGTTGTCTTATCATGGTGTCTTGGAGCATGGTCTAGTAGGCATGGTTAGTGTATGAGCTCTTTAGTGATTGTTGAAGGATGTCATGAGGTCAAGAAAGGTTGGTATGATGTTGCAAAGGCGTCTAAATGTCTGCATGTGGTCTCCACGACTAGTTCATGAAGTGGTTGTGTTGAGTCTGGTCATTCTAGGCCTAATCCTAGACCTAGTGCATGGCGCATGGTGGAGTAACATGAGAAATGGAGTAGGGCAGTCTTGTTGAAGCATGGTTAGAGCATTGTGGTGCTGCAAAACATGTGTATGAGGTGTATCAGGACAATATTCAGTTGTTTCATGCATGTTCATGGTCCTTGTGGAGTAAGATTGTGAAGACTAGTCAACAAACCACAGGTAAGTCTTAGTGTCTGGAGAGTTGCAGATGTATTTGAGCATGGATGAGAGTTGGGATAGTTAGAGGAGGTAGTTATGATGCTTCATGCCAAGTTTCATGTCAAGAATGTGAAGGAAATGCAAGGAAATGGATTTTTGGAAAAACCGAGTCCTAAAGAAGGAGAAACCAGTTCGATAGGTGAAGTTGTTTTGCTCACCCACACGTGTGGGTTCTGCATGGGACCTTGTGGCATTCGGGGATGATTTTATATTGAGTCTATACTGTTTTGCAAAAAGAATGAGTTGATTTGATCTTCCATTCTTTATGAACAATCGTTAAGAAGTCAGACAGGTTAAAACCCTAGCTAAAACCCTCATAGCAGAGCGATTGGAGAAAGATGAATTGTTTGGGCTCCAAATGATCTGGGCAATCTAAAGTGATGCATCAGGATTGTAGAGAATTCCTTTGCGCTCATTTTGGCATAGGATTCATGATCCAACTGTTTCAGGAAGAGAGAAAAACCCTATTTTTGCGGAGATTTGCAATTTCAAGGTTGCGATGGAAGCTTCAGGATGAAAAGTAAACAGTTTCAGAATCCTTGCGAGATGTGCTAGATGGCCATGAAAATTTTCAGGCAGGTACAATGAGGAAATTGGAAGATACAAGTCTCCAAAGTTGCCCTACCAATTTTGGCCTGGGATAAAAGCTAGTCATGGAGGTTTGAGTTGAGCTGAGTCATTTTGCATGTTGTAGCAGAATTTTATGAGCATGGATAGCTTATAGACACTTGACATGATGTGTTGGAGCAATTGGTTTGATTAGATGAAGTGGTTTCATGTTGAAACCCTAGTTGCCTAGATAGCCCTATTTGGCCTATTAAGATAGGTGACTGAAACATTTGTGCTTGGGTGATTTTCTCCTTTGGGGTGTGATCACACTACCGGGTGGTGAATGAGTGGTTAGGAACGCTACTAAGTGAGTTACAACAAGTAAAATTGAGATGGTTTCTCGATCTTGCAAACATGGTACTCCAAATGAAGATCATCCTCTTCCCCTTTCTGGTTCTAGAATCCTCACCTTTTTGATCATATGCCTCTTAAGGTAATAGACGACTCTTTGATTCTTCACATATGATGATCCTGAGTTTCTCAATGGCTTGATTAGCTCATTTTGACTCGTTCCTCGAAGAGATTTGGACACAATGGCAGAGTCAGGATATGATGATCGTTTACTTATCACACAAGCTTCCCATTTCACCTTTGAACATGAAGACCTCTTCACAATTCACTTGACCCAGATGTCACATGAGCGAGAACATGCACAATCGCTCCTCATGGGAGTAGGTTTCCTTCTCCAAAAAGAATGATTGATCTAATGAGGATGAATTCCATGTGCTTGACCTCCAAACTGCATTGAAGCGATGTAAATTCCACCTTCTCTAACTTGCTAGATGTGAGGACTACCATCATCACTCAAGATGAGCTTCTCTCATCATGCTCATGATGATCATCCTCTTGGTGACTTGAACTTGAATGAAGCTCTCGATTCTTTTCAAACTCTTCATTGACCTCATGATTTTCCTGATTGCACTCGTTATCCAAGTGAACACTCTGATCTTGTTCCTTGTCACAATGTGTGTAATGTCCCCTTTTTCGGGGCATTATTAATATTTATTTTTCATTTGCATTGTAACCCCTTGACATGCTTAGTGCTACAAGTGGGAGTCTCTTTAGTTAGTGTAATGTGCACATAGGTTAGCTACTTTTATTTATTTAATTAAAAAATAAATAAAGTACACATAGTCTTAGTATTAAATATTTTAATGAGAGTTTATGTTTTCGCTCCAAAAGGGAAAGGTTGGTCTTTATTGGATATTGCACCCCTTAGTTCTATAAAAGGGAGGTCGCATTTCCTTAGAGGGTTATGTTGGATGATCATTTGATTTCACTCCATGCTTGGAGTATTGGGATGTATGCCCTAGTGCTTGCATTTTGCTCTCTCTCATTTGGAAGCCATTGTTGAAGACATTGAAGACTCTCTTGTTCCATTCATTATGTTTCATTGTGTTGAAATGACTTTGTGCATGATTTATGCTTGCTAGCATTGGCGACTTGTTTGGATGTGTGGCGCATTTATGTAAGGAGAATAATTGAATGTTAGTGATGATTATTGAGTGTTTTATGATCTGATTTTAATGCTGTAATTATTCTAGCTATGGCGACTTGGTTTGGTGATGATTTGATCATGTTTTGATGCCATAAATGCTAGATCTGCAATTTGCCATGTGTTGTTGATTATTTCAGACCAAGGGGCTAATATTTTGGTGTATTTGGAGGCTAGGAAAGAGCTGGAATTATTTTATATAATTTTACCTAACCCTAGTGACTAGAAATCAGTTTTCTGGGGCTTTTTTGGAAAGGTTTTAATGCTCGGAAAATTCACATTTATATTTCTTTGGAAAGCCCTTGAATTATAGATTAGACTGCACTTTATTTCATGACAAAAGACACAATATTGAGCAAGTTATGCATTTTCCAAGTTTTAGCTGTTCTGGGTGCATTTTTATTGATTAACTGCTGTTATAAAATTCAGATCTGCAGTTTGGGGTCAATTTTATATTAGATTTGGTTTTAGAAATTAGGAGAAATAAGGAGAAGGTGATTTCATTATTTTTGGAGTAGATTTGGTTCCCTAAATGTGTAGGGCGACTTACTTTTTAGGGAAAAATTAGGGTTTTGTGTTGGTTGTGCGAAATCTGGTTTTTGCATATTATTCTTCATATTTTTGTGGGCCAAAATCCAAATTTGAAGATTTTTGCCTAGATGGTTAAGCGGGAATTATTTTTGCAGCAATTCAGGGTTTGAATATTAATTGTTTTCAGCTGTGTATGATCAGGTTTGTATTAATTCATAACTTGTCCTAAAAGGGGACATTACAGTGTGATCCACAAGATGTCCCTTTCATGAATGAATTCAATTAGAGTGACTTCCTTCTGCCACAATTCTAATGAGTTAGATTCTCCATTCTCTTGCATCAGATTGTAGCTTGCAAAAATTGCCTCTGGAATGATGCTTTGAGAGTTTGCGGGGGGGGATTTCTTTCCTGTTTGGGCCATAAAACAACTTCTTGTCCTCGCGATGATAGCAAAAATCAATGAGATAAGCAAAATGGGAGTTGCCACAACTTTTTGGGCTCAATTCCAAGACTTACTATTTTTAGCAGGTCTTGGTAGGACTGCTATTTTTAGCTTTTTTTCACTTTCTGATGCTTCTTGCTCATTCGGAGTGTTGAGACTGCTAACGATTTTCCTTTTTTGACAACTTACTATTTTTAGACATGCCCCCATCATGAACACATGCTATTTTTAGTAAGTGCACCTACAGGCGTGTCGGATTGCAACAAAGACAGTCTTAAAATTTTGGGTTTTATTCCAAGATTTTCTGCTCCAATTTTCAGATGATTCCCTCATCCAGATGAGTGGGAAAATGATATTTTCATCGAGAGGGGCAAAATATTGAGAAAAACTCAGTCCTCCATATCTTGAAAAATCAGCCACCTCATCATGCAAGAAATGACTCGGATGAAAGTAGATTTTTTGAGGATCATTTGCTCCAAGTTTAAGATGATTTCACTTCGTCAGATCTCCATGGAAAATGCAAAATTCTTTGAAGAGGGAAGAATCTTGAGAGAAAACCTAGTCCTCCATATCCCTAGAGAACAACCACCTCATCATGCAAGAAATGGCTCGGATAGTAGATTCTTTTGAGGCTAATTCGCTCCAAGTTTCAGATGATTTCGCTCGTCGGATCTTCATAGAAACGAAAAAAACTTGTTGTCATTTTTTTGTTGTGATATGACAGCCATTAATGGAGGTTGGAGGATTTTTCAACAACACTTTTCATGGAAATGACGACATGTGTGGTGAGAACAGCACCTTCAACCCGGGTTACAATGGAGTTTGAATATGGTGCAATTGGGCCCAATAAAAGCAGAAGTGTGACTTGGAGCAAAATCATGACATGTGGCAGCATGTGGTGTGAGGATAATGTGATGAGGGTGATCCATAGGGATCCAGAAAAACACACCACTTCATCAGTTCTATTAGCACTAAGTAGGAGAAACAAGAAAAGTGAGAAAAATGAGGTAAATGGAGGTTCTGGATAGAACCGCCGCTCTGTGCAGAGCGGCAGTTGTAGAACTGCTGCCTTGCAGGGCGGCGGTCCTAAAACTGCTGCCCAGCCAGGGCGGCGGTCCTGAGACCGCTGGTTTGCACAGGGCGGCGGTCTTGACACTTTCAAATAGAAAAGAAGAATGGAATGCGAGTGGACGCGTTCTTGAAGCGCCCAGCCGTGTCTCTTCCCTTCCATGCCCGTTCACATCCTCCAGTGCACGGGAGGATAGGGGAAGACCTATAAATGCATGAAAGGAACAAGAGAATAGGCATTCAAAGATCCAGAGAGATCGAGAAGCAGAGTTTAATGAGAGCAGTGAGCAAGATCTTCAGTGCTGGAATGAAATTGTACGAGCAAGGTGTAGAAACAGAGCAAGCAAGTAATTGGAGAGAAGGTTTACACTGTTGCTTCTTTTCATACTTATTGTAATCTGTAATTGTCTATGTTAGACCAATAAAAGTGGGAAGAAAGAGCAGTTGCCCTTCCCGACTGGTTTTTCTCCTTGGAGGTTTCCAGGATAAAATTGTTGGTGTTGAAGTCTGAATTATTTCCTTCTTTGCAATTTCCTTTTCTATAGCACTAGATAATCAGTCACGAAGCTCTAATTTTTAAGCAATTATGTCATTTTTTAAAGTTGAAAGTAGAACAACATAGTTGTGTGATTCGTACAGTTCCAAAGTAGAAGTTTACGGATCAGAGGGGCTGATAATGAAGTTTGGGGGTTAGGAAAATGCACTTGCAGAACTGTGTGAGGTCATATGGGGGTCTAGAAGCTTTAAAAATGATGGGTCGCACTTTCTTGTCTCCTTGGGGACATGGGGGACACCAGGGACACAAAAGTGCCACCTGGGTGAGGGAGTGAGGTCGTACATTTTTGGCACCTCTTGTCTCCCTTGCATCATGGGGACAAAAGGGACAATTGGGACACCTGGGGCACAAAAGTGCATCTTGGGGAGCAGGTTGAGGTCGCACTCTTGTGTTCCTCATGTCTCCTTTGTCCCCCGGACACAAGAGTGTCAAAAGTGCGACTGGACCAAAAAAAGAAAGCCATATTTGCTTCAGATGTCCAGAAATAGACATAAAACTTGCTTATTTCACCACGGAGGCTTATAATAATGTTTTGGGGTCACACCTTATATGATTTTGACTCCAAAACACATTCTAATATCAATGGAACAACTTCCAAAACTTGAATCTGCCTGCAATCAAAATTTTAGGCCCATTTTGTGTTTGGAACAGGGAGGGACAACTGCACTATTTTGAAATGCTTCATGAAAACTTAAACTCTTAGAGAAAAATTGATGTTACCAACTTGTATAGAATTCCCATAGCTTTCTAATGCCTATTTGATTGCCTCCTAACTCCTTACAGAGCTCCCAGAATCATCCGAAGAAGTCAGGGTTCACAATTAGGGTGTTTGTTCCTTGCACCTAGAAAACCTGTTGTTGAGCAAATTGTCCCTAAATGAGCACTTATTTCCTAAATCTTCCTAAATTTCCTAAAGCACCTTCAAGACTCCCGAACACCACCTTTGGATGTTTTAGATCTTTCTTGAACTCTCTCGGAGGATGTTTACCAACGTTAGAATGGCCACAAATAACCTTTTTATGCCTCCGGATGAATTAGTCTTTCGTTGAATTTGACTGAATTCATATATCTCCTTGAGTACTCTTTCCTACACATGGAAACATACTTAATGAACTTATTAATACTTTCCTCTAAGCCTGGATGGGGGTGAAACTGAATGCAAGTTGGCCAGAGGAAGGATGCACAGTGACTAGGAGGCAAGATTTCACTTAGGGACTTAGTTGTCATGCTTTAAATTTTTTTAATTTTTGGGTTGGTCATTCTGCATGATGATAGAAGGATAGTCACCCTTATCGGGGCAACGAGATACTTGATGTGGAAAGTGGGTAAGACATGATCTTTTTCAATTTGTTGCCATTCAAGTTGTTTTAACCATTGAAGTTAGTAAATGGCTGTTCATGGGCATTGTTGGGGCCTATTCCATCAATGTTGGGGTGTTTCCAACCCACATGTCATTACTAATGTGGAGTTTTTGGAGAAAGCTCATGATTATAGTTGTTGTACCTTCTTTTTATTTGTTGTTCACAACTTTTCCAGCTACTTTCCTACTCACAAGACACCTGAAAAAGAGCTTCCAATCATATGGTTGGAGAAATTCCAAGCTACTACTAACATTGACATATTTGTGGTTGATTTAAAGTGGTTTCCAGCCACAAACATTCTGATTTTTGAGAGAAAAATGCAAGATTACAACTGTTTTTGGGACAACATTACTAAAGCTTTGGGAATCCAACATTTGGATGGTTATTGTGAGGCCTTGGCAAGCAAAGAAGAAGATAAGATAAGATAAATATATTAATGTCCAACAACTGACCACAAAGGTAGGTCAAAGGGATTGTAGAAAACAACGAGCACCGATACATGGCGGGAAAACCAAAGAGTTTCTAAGAAAGAAGAAATACAAAAGCTAGAAGAGGTGGCCAACAGGAAGAAGAAACCACACACCCAAAATGGGGGTGGAAAAAAACAATCTAGAGGAAGAAGGGGGAAAGACGACTAAGAAGAAGAAAAGAGAAAAGCCCATTAGGGGATGGAAGATCTAACTCTCCTAACATCCGAGGCCGACTGGAAGAAGCTGAGAGTAGTGCCAACTAGCTGAAGAAAGAGTGTCTATTATGTCACTGTTTGGATACAATTATATCTGCAAAAACATGAGTGGATGAAGAAAGGAACACTTTTTTTCAGGGCATTATTAATATATCTGTTCATCTCTTTTATTTGCATGGTAACCCCTTGGCATGCCTAGCGCTACAAGTGGGAGTCTCTAGTTAGTTTAAAATTGTGCACATAGGTTAGTTACTCTTTATTATTTAATTAGAAAATAATAAAGTGCACATAAAGTTAGTCTTTTAATATTTTAATTAAATTTTGTTAGTTTTCCCTCCAAAAGGGAAAAGGTTGGCCATTTGAATGTTGCACCCCCTTATGTTATAAAAGGAGGTTGCATGGGCATCATTTGGGGATGTTGATTTGATCATTTATGTCTCTCCATGCTTGGAGAAATGGGATTTATGCCCTAGCTCTCATTGTTCTCTCTCTCTCTCTCTCATTCGACTTGGAATTGAAGCAAATATGATTTCAATAAGGATCCATTTGTGTGTGTGTTGCATCTAGTGTGTGGCGAATTGCTTGGTAAAGAATTCTTTGCCCTAGCGAATTTATTTATGGTGCAAATCTGATTATTATTGCATGATTTGGAGCATATTTGCTAGTTTTTAGATCTGCTATGTTTTGCAATTGCTTTCATAATTTTTGGAGATGATTTGATGCCCTAATTGTTCTGGGCGACCTACTTTTTAGGGAAAAATTAGGGTTTCGTGATTGTTGTGTGAAAACTAATTTTGGAATCTTATTCTTTATATTTTTGTAGCCCAAAATCCAAAGTTTGAAGGTTTTTGCATGATTGGTTAAGTGGGAAATAATTTTAGAAGTTGCAGTAGGCTGGGGTTGGATTATTAATTGTTTTTGACACATTTTGATGCTTAAAAATTGTGGTTTCAGTTCAGATCTGTTCTTGGCATGTTTGTGCATCAAAACAAGCTTTTGGAGGGTGAAAACAATTGAGGGAAGTGCTGGTTATTAATTTATTAATTTCTATTAACCCTAACGCCCAAATTTGGAAGTTTAGATGCTATTTTGAAGGGGTTTTAGTGCTCAGAAAAATCTAATCTTTACTTCATTGGAAAACTCTAAAATTCTAGTTTATTATACACTTGGTTTGTACAAAAATATGGAGTAGTGATTGAATTATGAATTTTTGAATTTTTTAGTTGTTGGCAACTGTTTCAAATTAATTCACTGCTGTAATAAAAATCTGATTGTCTCCACCAATTTAGCTCACCACCTTGACTACTTCCAACCCCATTTGGGTTGTAATTGGTTGACATTTTGCTATTTTAGGTTGATTCAAAAGGATCTAATCCTTCTTGGTTCTATTGGTGTTGAGAGTGCTGCAAATTTCTATTTGTCCCTATAGGGGATATTACACAGGTACATCAAAGAAGGGGCCACATAATTATTTGGAATCCATGTGCTTACATTTTGCTTGAGGGCAAGCAAATTTGGGGAGGGAAGACTGTAATGTCCCCTTTTTCGAAATAATATAAATTGAAGACTTCTTGCTCATCTTTCTTTTCGTGGGAAAGAAGTTGAACAAGGGGAGAACTTGAGCTATATTTCAGTTTTCTTTATTCATATTTAAGTTTTTATTTTGTGTTTTGTCTTTCCAAGCAGGTCGGCTGGGTTAGAGAGCTCCCAAGATGAAATTAGAAAATAAAGCAAGCTTCCAAAGAGGTCAGTCTTGGGGTAATTTACCCCTTAGACCTTTGGCTCCACCATAAGGGTATAAAGGGAGTCACATAGGCTCATTTGGGATCATCTTTGACATATATTTTTTTTATATACTTGGTTCTAGAGCTGGTAGCCCTAATCCAAATCCAGTAAGGGGCGACAATCCATTAGTGTGGCATCCAAGGAGAGGACAAAACCCTTGTGGAATATTGGAGAACAAAACTTTCCAATTTGGTGGTGATTGAGGACATCTTTGAAGACTATCTTGTTGGTTTACAACTAGGGCTTGGGGAAGAACAAATACCAAGAGTTTTGGTATTATTTTATGCCCCTCTCCTAGGGAGTGATTTGTATAGGAGTGTGATTTGGTCCTTTCTAGGGCATGAATCTACATTCTAAGTTGATATTTGGAATTCTCATATTGTATAAGGCTGATATATTGCATATTTGTATATATTGCATATTTGTCATTTGTTGGGGTTTGGAGACCTCATTTTTAGCTCATTTGGTGGACTGCACTTCTGCTGTCATAAAATTAATTGCAGCTAGATATTATTTCATATTTTGGCACATGTTTGGGTTGTTTTGGCTTGGTGTTTGTTCCATTAATTAAATATAATTTGGAGAAGGATTTGTACACTTGTTTTCAGCTTATTTGGAGGGTGTTTGATGCCCTAAAGTGCAATTTTCAGTTTGCTGCTAGGGTTTCAATTAATGTTGGAACTGGTGTTATAAGAGTCATATTTCATTCATTTTTGGAATTGTGTGAATTCCTTGTTTGTATGTTTCAGCCCAAGAAAGGGACATTACTTATAACCACTTGGGAAGAATTTGTAGTTGCATTCCTTTATAATTCTGCTTGGCATATTTGCATATTATTATAGAGAATTTCGTGCAGCAGATTTATTTTGGTAGAGAGGATATCTCCTTGACATGTAGTTGCAATGTACATCAATGGACTAAAGGATTCAATCGGAAGATATGTCAAGGTGTTGAGACCAAGTACTTTGGAAGTAGCCATTCATAAAGAAGAGGCATATTTAGAAGAGGAAAGGAATAATTGCATGGCACCATCAAGTTCCAAATTTGTTATACTAGCCAAGAGTGAATTACCAGCCAAGAATTATTCAAGAGGTATGGATGGATCAAAATTGCTGCTCGATCATCTACTACTCAAAGTTAATAGTTCCAACAATAATTACTAACTTAAGATCAAGGGTTCTTTATTATACATGCAAAGAGCCTTGGTCTAAGGGTCATAAGTATAGGAGACCTAGGGGAATCCTAATGCTCAAAATTCATAATGGGGATCTATTTTGGATGATAACTAACCCACAAGATCCAATTGAAGAGGAAGATAAAGTGGATTCGGAAGGCCCTTAACAAGCAGATATTCCTAAAATATCTCTCAATGCCATTTTAGGAAGTCCACAACATCAGACTCTAAGAGTGAGATGTAGCTTTAAAGGCAGAACATTTCTAACTTTGATTGACAATGGCAGAAAACACAATTTTATTGATGATGAATTAGTGAATTCTTTGGGTATATAGATAGAGCTGTTGCAGAACCAGGTGTCCACTGTGAACGACAGTTTGATGGAATGCGAGGGACTGAGAAAAGGTCTTAAATTATTCTTGGAATGTCATGAAACCAGTTTAGAATTTTATGTGGTTTTTATGGTAGGAATAGATGTGATCATCAGAGTTCAATGGCTGAATACAATGAGTGAATTTCACATTCTCTGGGGAGAGATGTACATGACGTTTGAAAAGGAGTAGCAAAGGATAACAATGAAGGGTTTGCAGCCCGGTGCAAAAAAAATTATTTAAGCCCACTAGATAACCAAACAATTAGTAAAGGGTGAATTAAGTCCTATGTTGGAGTACAATACAATAAAAAGGTTTCATTCTAAAATGGCTGAAGAACAATCTGCAAGATGTAAAGAGGCGCAGTGGTTACTTGATGAATTTGAAGACATCTTCAGGAACATGCCATGTGGATTATCACCAAAGAGAGGATCACATCACCTTATTGAGTTGGAGTTGGGATCTAAACCAGTAATTATTTTCCCCTTTTGACATCGTGAGTTTATTAGAGATGAAATTGAGATAGTTGTCAGAGTTAGTGGACTTGGAACATGTTACACTGATAAAGAGTCCTTTTGCATCACCAAACACCTTGGTGAAAAAGGATGGATTGTTCCATATGTGCTTGGATTGCAAGGATTTGAAGAAGGAGATTATCAAGAATCGCTATCCTATCCCACACATTGATGAGTAATTGGATGAACTGCATAGTGCAGCCATATTCACAAATATCAACTTACATTCAGGCTATCATCAGATTAGGGTAACGGACAGTGACCAGTACAAGACTGCAATTAGAATTCCTCATGGCCACTTTGAGTTCAGGTTAATGACTTTTAGGTTCACAAACGTCCCAACAACTTTTTGAGGTACTATGAACCAAAATTTTCATCCTTATTTAAGAAAGTTTGTGCTTCTATTCTTGAATCTTTAGTTTGTGCTTGTATTCTTGAATCTTTGATAATATTTTGATATACAGTAAAAAAATGGATCAATATCTTCATCATTTACAAACTGATTAGAAATTTTGTCGAGTAGTTCACTTTTTGCTAAAGAATCAAAGCGTGAATTTGCAAAAAGCAAATTTTGTGTACTTAGGGCACATTATGGGTGAAAGTAGAGCAGGCCAAGATTCAAGCCATTCTTGATTGACCAATGCCAAAAATCATAATTCAGTTAAGGGGATTCTTGGTCCTACGTAGTTTCGATAGGAAGTTTGTGAAAGTGTTTGAAGGACTTGCAACCTGTCTTACTGATCTAAAAGAAAAGGATCAGCTCCATTGGACAGAGGTAACAGAAGCCAAATTTTGAATCATACAAAAGATAATGACATCCAACTCAATTTTCGCACTTCCAGATTCATCACTATCTTTTGAGGTTGAATGTGATGCTTCATGAGCACGTATAGGTGCAATTCTTATGCAGAATGAACAATCTATCACCTTTATAAGTAAATAGTTGAGAGAGAAAAATTATGAAGTACTTTTGATTAGGATATTGAAATAGATTAAAGCATGAAGTTTCATTCCATATACCCAGTTAGAGGTTGAGTTAACTTGTTTTGCGTTATAAATTCATAATGGATTTATCCTCTATCCTATCTAGATGTAGATTAGCAATTTTTTTCTAGTTAGACTTCCAATTCTCTTAATTGATTTTCAGAATTGACTTTACTATTACAGATTTACTATAATGTTATAGTATGCGTTTACTATTATGTAGTTGATTTTCTTTTGGTAGTGTAGTTTGTATAACAAATATTCTGGCGTCATTGCCTTTGCAAAGTCGGGTAGAGACGGACATTGGTCGACAAGAACAGTTGATCACAGGGCACTTATAAGATCTTTTTATTGAATGTAATTTTAAAGCACAAAGACAAAATAATTTACAATGGTACAAAGGGATTTTCCGTCAAGAAGATAAGTGATGCTGTATGAGAAATAATCGATGCCATTGGTGCTGAACAAAGGTGGGAGAAGAAGACAACATGGTTAGGGAGTGGACCTAGAAATTAGACGGTTTACATGATTGGTGGAACACGAGAAAAGACAAATGCTGTGAGAGGAAGCCAATTCTAAACATTTATCAAGATAAGTACATAGTGAAGGCCGAAGCATGAATATAAGTTAGAGTCGGAGCCTGTAATGTCCCCTTTTCTGGGGCATTACTAATATATCTGTTCATCTCTTTCATTGGCATTGTAACCCCTTGGCATGCCTAGTGCTACAAGTGGGAGTCTTATTTAGTCTTAAAATGTGCACATGGGTTAATTACTCATTATTTAATTAGAAAATAATAAAGTGCACATTGAGTCTTTTAATATTTTAATTACGTTTTATTTGTTTTCTCTCCAAAAGGGAAAAGGTTGGCCATTTGAATGTTGCACCCCTTATGTTATAAAAGGAGGTTGCATGGCCATCATTTGGGGATGTTGATTAGATCATTTGATATCACTCCATGCTTGTAGAAATGGGATGTATGCCCTAGCTCTTCATTGTGCTCTCTCTCTCTCTCAATCAATTTGGAAGTGAAGTAAATATGATTTTGTTAAGGATCCATTTGTGTGTGTGTTGCATCTATTGTGTGGCGAATTGCTTGGGAAAGTATTCCTAACCCTAGCGCATTTATTTGTGGTGAAAATTTGGCTATTGTTGCATGATTTGGGAGCACACTTGTTGGTTTTCAGATCTGCTGTGTTTTGCAAATAATTTCATAATTTTTGGAGATGATTTGATGCCCTAAATGTGCTGGGGGACCTACTTTTCAGGGAAAAAATAGGGTTTCATGTTTATGTTGCAAAAATAATTTTGGAATGTTATTCTTCATATTTTTGTGGCCCAAGATCCAAAGTTTCAGCTCATTTGGACGTCTCTAGCAAAAGATATGAATTTTTGAAGTTATGCTACAGACAGGGTTGTTTAAATAATTTCCAGAATTATTTGGCATGTTTTTGGTGACCATAAAACAAGATATACAAATATGATTTGTTTATCTTTTATTTCTAAGAAAGGGAGGTATTTTTTGGTGTGTTTGGAGGCCGGGAAAGGTGTTGAAAATATTTTATTAATTTCTTCTAATCCTAGCGCCTAGATCTGAAAGTTTGGATGCTATTTTGAAGGGGTTTTAGTGCTCAGAAAAATATGCTCTTTAGTTCATTGGAAAGGGAAAATTCCCAAGTTTATTGTGCACTTTATTTCATGTGAAAAGGAGGAGTATTGATGGATTTTAGAAGATTTATTTAATTATTGCTGTTATAAAAATCAGAATTAAGAAGATTTAAAT
This sequence comes from Taxus chinensis, assembly GCA_019776745.2. NCBI lineage: Eukaryota > Viridiplantae > Streptophyta > Pinopsida > Cupressales > Taxaceae > Taxus > Taxus chinensis. The sequence continues at coordinate 595,331,360 of CM034148.1, read as the reverse complement.
TCCAATTGATCCACCCATCTAACCCACCACCTTGGCTATTTCCAACCCCATTTTCGTTTGTAATTAGCCGACATTGGGTTATTTGAGGTTGATTCAAAAGGATTTACTCCTTGAATTGATTTCTATCCATTTGTGGCATTTTCCATCTTGTCCCAAAAAAGGGACATCTCAGAGCCTTAGCCGAAACCAAGAAATGGTTCAACAAGAATTAGTGGACCCTACACCATTCACGAATAAGGAGTGGTTAGAGATTGCCAGACAATTCTTTCCTTCGGAGGATGGAAGTGCAGACCTTGCCAACTAGGCTAGGTTGGAGGGTGCTACAATAGAATCAAGTGTCAAAGTTTCCACAAAATCCAATGCAAATTCAACTAAGCCCCCTACTTGTCAGGGAAGGGTTTATTCCGAGACGGAGTTCAATAATGACTTCTTCACAGGAGAAGGATCCCCGCACGATACAAATATCCGCAAAATTTAAGCTAGACTTATTGAAGAGACAACCAAAAACACCAACGCTGACCAAATGCAAAGTTGGAGAGAGTGACACAACAAAGGAAGATACTATACATATTACAATCAATGAAAAGGTCGAGTATAGGGATGTGTCCAACAATGTTGAGAGCACAGAGGAACGTATGACACAACTTTCTAAGCAGGAGAATTGTATTTGAAAATTCACATTAAAAGAATCCAATGCCCACAACCATAGGTAAGCAGAAGTTGCCAAAGTTCACTGGTAATGGATATGAAGATCCGATATGGAATTGTAGGACATGCATCACGATAAGAGCATCATTGGTTGCAGTGCTTCCTAGCCACACTTCGAGGAGTGTTTGTTGATTGGTACATAGATGCACCAATCGATGATAAGGCAACATGGGAGAGACTATGGAATGCATTCGAGAATGCTTTTTTAGAATTGGCTTCTTCTCACAACTTTTGTCTTATTCTTGTTCCACCAATCGAGTAGATCATCTAATTTCCTACTCCACTCCTTGACTGTGTTGTCTTCTTTCCCACCTTTGTTCGGGGTCAATGGCATCAATTATTCTCATATGTTGGTCTTCTTCTTGACGGCTCTTCTCTTCGCACCGTTGTAAATTCTCGTCTTTGTGATTCATGGTTACGTTTGGTGCAAAAATCTTATAAGATAATGTAGTGCCTTATCATCAATAATTCTTGTCGATTGACATTCGTTTCTGCCCAATGTTAGCCCGACCTGACTTTACAAATGCAATAATGCCATAATGTTTATTTTACAAACTACACTATTAATGGAACATCAATTGCGCAACAGTAAAACTAAATACTTATTGTATGCAAGCTAAGAATGGTCTATACAGTATCCTCGTTCTCTTCTCTATAATATAGATCAAGATAAAAAAGGGACCATTCTAGGGCCACACACAAGGGGGTTGTAAGATGCTAGAGCCATGGTTCTAGAAGGTGGTAGACCGCTTTCTATCAAAAGCGTAGGGTTCCAAAGCCTAAGTGTAGGATAGAGGGTGGAGTCTTACTATTATTTGGATTGTAAAGACTTTAAACAAGTAGATATTTAGGCTAGGATTGTAAACATGGGTTGTAGAGATCGATAGGTTGTAAAGCTCAAAGAGGTGGATTGTAAGGTAAGGATTGATAGATACAATGCAATAGATTAAGAATATGCTACTACTGTATTCTAACCGATAGACATCATCAATCAAACAATCAACCAAATCTGAAATAGCATAAAGGAAAAGAGAGGTTAGAGATATTTACCATTATGCAAACACCATTGATGCATTAACTTCCCCCTAGGGTTAGCAACACCTTATGAGAGAGAGAGTTGACATGGGGGACCATGAGACAAATAGGAAGAAGATCTAGGTAAACCACTTATCGGGGATTCCAAAAGCTTGGTAGGCCATAGCGAGTGCAGCTCCTATTCTTGAGTGTCTTAGACCCAATACTCCAATAGTAGACCTTCAAAAATAAATAGGACTAACCTTTAAACCTTTAAGACTAAGAGGAGCTTGGGAAGCGGAAGCAAACTGAATGACCAATGATGATAAATGCACTTAGATGCCGCTTATAAATATTGAACACGATAAGCTATTACAATTCCCTATAGCTGACGACATCAATCATGGTTGATGCAATGGGCTGTTAGGAATGAAAGCTAGATGGTATCGACCATGATCGATGCCATCGGCTTTAAGCAATAACATATCTTGGGGTCCTAGAAGAAAGGCTTGGGAGACAAAGGAAGGCTTAGGAGCTGATAAAAGTGATTTGACAGGGGTATAAGGGTGTTGTAAGTGGATATGGAGGTGATCCTAAGAGGATAGTAAGATGATGTTGTAGGGGGGCTGTAAAAGGATGATTGGGAGATGTAAAAGATAGGGTATCTAAGGTATCATTGATTGCACATTGTACCACTGATGACCAGCCCGGCCCACTCCCAGTGATACCCTGTAGGCTATCACTTAGGGCAGGTTAATGCACCAATGGTGCCTGTGAAGAGAAAAAGTCGGCAAGAATGAAAAATAAGGTGTATACACATACCACAATGTAGCATAGAAGTGTGTGATTGTAATAACAACTTTATGTTATATAGGTAGTGCTTACTCCAAGTAGTTCGATACAAGGACTTGTTACTCAACATCCTTTCCTTGATGTACATCATTCAATTTATATGACAAGAGACCCAATGTTTTTCTGTTAAAACACAACCCTGAACAACACACACTAAAGATTCATTTACAACACTAACTAAATCCTGCATACCATCATTAACAAAGTCGGCTACCAAAACATGTAATTAATAACACGTTCATAACAATACTAACATGATGGTCTTTACACAAAAGGTATGTACAAGTGGAGGATTCAATAAGCATACAAGTCACCAGTGGAAGATTTCTGAAATTTTACACAAGCACAAGTAGAAGCATGTGTAAGCTTGCAGACTTACAAGCATGTAAAGCTATACATGGAATATTCCTTACACGGTGAAAAAGGCAAATTTCTACCACACAAAATAAGGTGACATAGTAATCCATGAGTTAGCTACGTATGCATGCAGTTAGTAAATATCATCACCCACATTTTATTTCAGATGTAAGTTTTGACATACATTCTTATAATTCTTGGATGAAACATATGGGGCTGTTTTCAAGATGTTCTCAAAAGGACATTTGACAAATTTGATCTCTATAATGGTTCTTGTTTCATATGAAAATTTAATTTTAGCTTCCCAAGTTTTGAAACACAATGAATCTTTTGTTTTGTTTGTCTGAAATAAGGGTGATGAATATTTGAACCTCAATTTTTTTATCAACTTATCTTTCCCTGGTCATACCGTTTTTGTTTTTTTTTTCTATCAAGCACTTTTCAAACTCAAAGATATTTTGTTTGTTTACGCTCATAATATTTGCTCCCTAATAGCAATGTACAAGTGAGCATATTGTGCAAAACGGATATGCTACTGATGTATGCCTTTAATTCTGCAGGTGACTGTAGAAACCATGGCGGAGGTAGGGGACCCAAAAGATACTGTATGTGATGCAGTGGAGAAAATGCAAATTGATCTCCTTGTTGTAGGAAACCATGGCTATGGAATGGTAAAGAGGTAAGTTCAACTTGCCGCACCCGCCAATTTTGGACCTAAATTTTTAACTCTGAATTGAATAAAACTAAGCCAATAGTCTGACTGGTCAAATGGAGATCTGTATATTTATATGAATATTTGTTTGGCCTATTTAGGCAATCCATTTGAGTAAATATGAATTTTGAGGTCTTGTGCTTCTTACACATTTTGAAATGGGTCTTACTTTACAGGAGTGCTTACATAAGACCACTCAAATAACCTTGGTTTTGAGTGACTCAGTTTACATACAATTTTCATGTCCTCTACCTAGGGGTAACATGACATCAACCAAATTTGTTCTCTTCATGAGAAGCATCCCATATCAATGAATAAATTCTATGTTAATTACCACCCTCTGTTTCATAACCAAATGAATTATCTAAAAAATTGTTATAGGAGATTAAATTTAAGAGTCAGTCATTTACTTCATCCTTAGCTCTCTTTGAATGGCCTTAGTGTCTTCTTCCATAAACTGTTTTCTATCAACACTGCGAATTTTCCTCTATTTTTTGCAGAATTTGACTGGATTTGTATCTCTAAAGTGCTGCACAGTTCTACTTTATACTTTTTGTTGAGGACAGGAGGTCATTGCTTCTCAACTCTCTCTCCCCTCTTTAAAATCAGTTGTCACACTAGATGGGCCTCAGCCTTTGAGGAATGAATTAGTGAAGTTTTTCCATCATGATGCTCAGAAAACAATGGTTCCAGAAAGAATGGCTACTGGATGTTATATGAGAATGAAAAATCCTCCTCAAGTTCATTTCTCATTGGGTGAAATGGAATAGAGATAATGGCATCTTGAAGAAGACCTTGGATTTCTAGTTTATGGGAGCATACCCCAGTCCAAAAACCTTGAAAAGTCGGGAATGTCTGATTTGGAAACCATAGGGTTTTGTAGATATTTTAATGATGCCAACACTTTATTTCATGAAAGTTTTTTCCTTCAAGGATGGAAAGATGCAGTTTTCCGAGGTGGTCCATGGTTCTATGGTAAATCTACTTTGACTATGAAACCATGGTCACTTGCCTTTCAACCTGACGGACAAGCTCCTCAGCACAGTTCCAGTTCGGAGAAGATTATCCTTGCTTGCTAATAAATATTCATGGAGTTTTCTCTTAAAATAGTTGTAAATGCAATTGGAGAGTTCATATTGGCATCTAGGTTAACTATGAACCTGACATGAAGCATTATGTTTGTATCTGTTTTACTATTGATCTACAGCAGCCTCTTCCTAATAGAATTCCGTTGGAACTTGGAGGTATTGAATGGGAGCAAACTATTGATTATGAAAGTATCCTATTGAAATTCAGAATATGACATGAGCATGGACATCTAGAACATGTTTGTTTGGCTGCCCCTGTAATGTCCCTTTCTAGGGCTAAAACTGAAAATAAGGGTTTGGCCACAACCCCAAATGAATCAAATCTGAAAATACACCAACCAACAAGCATCAATCTGAAAATGACTGGAAACACACTTTAACCCTATTCGAGCAATCAATAATCAGTATTTTAGGGCAGTGAAATGTATAGGCACTTCAAATCATCATACAACCATGCAATAACAACTGAAAATGCTTCTAAATAATTATTTCAAGCACGACAACATTTATCCATCCAAATTACATCAAAATAATAGAGAAAATAAGAGATTACACCCAGCTGCAATTAATTTTATGACAGCAACAGGGCAGCCACAAACAAGGGCTAAAAATAGCTCATCAACCTCTCCAAAAATCACCAAATTGTATATTCCAGCCTTATAAAATATGAAGAACAATAATATCAACTCAAATTGTCTAAAAGTGCCCTAGATGATATCAAACCCTTCACCCAAGCAAGTTGTTTAGGGTTAGAAGAGAAGAAATAAATATAAAATCCTCCTTAAAGCTCACTTGTGACCTCCGTATGAAGCCACCAATGCAAAATGAGGGTTTCCGTCCCCAAGTGTGATCCTATTGGAGGGTTTTGTCCTCAACAGGTGACCAATGAAGGGTTTTCGTCTTTCAATGGCAAGAAGTAAAGCTACACTAGCTCTAACTCCAAGTAAATGTCAAAATAGATGATAGATGATGATCTTCCTCTCTGTTGGTTGGAAAATTTGTATCTCAACTTAGAAAATAGTTCAAGGGACAATAGTCCCTCCTCTTTAAGGGAGAGGTTCCCTTATTCACCAAATAAAAAAAAAACCTACTTATTTACAAATATACAATCTATCAATATTCAAATGAGGATTTTGATGCATCAAATGTATCCATATTCAATCATTCTCAATACAGAAGAAAAAAGAGGTGGAAGAATCAATGATTTGAGGAATGAAACGGTAGCACTTTCAGATATATAGATTGCAGAATAATATTCTACTTATGCATACCTTAAATTTCAAGGGCACACACACACACACACATATATATATATATATATGTATGTATATATATGTATGTATGTATATATGAATACATGACATATATGTACCAGACACAAAGTTCTCAGCATCACATCAACTGAATTGAACACAAAGTTTCATATCCAAATATATCAAATCCACTTTCACAAGCTAAAGAACAGAAATAGAAAGGATGCAGGAAAAGAGAGGGAAGAACTTATGTATCGATTCTTTGCAGTTTTGCATCTTTTACATTCAAAACATCAAAATCCAACCGACCTTTTTACAATGAGAGAAAGCCTTATATAGGCTTAAGGGCGGTTGTAACTAACTTTCCTAGTTCCATAATCTTTTAATTAAGTGTTTCCACTTAATTAATGGATTACACTTTAGTTAGCTTTATTTACAATTTTTCATCATTTAAAAAAAATGATAAAGATAACTTCATATTACAACGACTAGAAATAAGAACCTAGGAACTAGGAGATGGAACACTTGTAGAAGGTGCTGCTGGAGTCTTTACTTTGAGTATCTGATTTCTGAATTTGACAAGAGCTCCAATAATCTCCATGCCTTTGGGGATAGCGGTATTCGCCATGGCATTTATCAAATTGCCCATGGAGTCCTCCATTTCCTTTCCCATATATGCATTCTGTACTAAGCCTTTGGTTGCTTCTATAACCACATTATGCAACTCACTGATTTCTTCCATTTTTCTTTAGTCACACTTTCAGGCTTGAATAAGTCCCCTTTGATGAGTGCTTTGAAACTTTCTTTGATCTCTTGTGCTGTGTGCCTCTCTGCAGAATAGTCTTTATAAAATTGACACCGAAGAACTAGAAATTCATACAAGTATTGCAGATTTGAATGCTTCTCCCTTTTGCACCATGTTCTTAAGTTCATCAATTGTTTCTTCTAGCACTTTCATCTTCCATTCTACACTGAAGACCCACTTTTTGGAAAGATTACTTTTTGAATCATCAAAATCCTTATGTGCAAGGAGAATTTGCTCATCTGTATCCTTCATGAGTCTAAGATCTTGAATACATTCTGACCAAAGTTCCTTCTCAGAGCTAATGATTACTGGATCAATCTGACTCTGGACCAGAGAAATGTTGTCATATGCTTTGTGTGCTTCATCAATGAAATTCAAGTCAGATATCAACATTCCCTCAACCATTGCTTCAATTTCCTTTCCATAAGCAACATGCTTATGAATTTCCTTGATAGCTTGAACTTCTTCATTAGATAGGACAATGGGAGGAGGCATTGAAGTTAGAGGGGCAAAATCAAGCACTTTATCACTTGCAAGGAGAGATTTGATGAAACCAGAGAAGTACTTGTACCCGCTCCTCAAGTTGTTCCTGTGTTTGTTTTCCTTTTTCTACCCTTTCAATGACCTTGAATATTGTCTCCTTTAAGTTATGAACCTCCCCTTCAGGAGTAGATTCACCTAGTGGAATTCTTGTTAGCTCCAAGTTAGCAATAGTTATATCCTTTTCATCCTTCTCCACTCTTGGTTTTGTTATCTCCAAGTATTTTTGGCCTTTTGAATTCAGATACCAACCTTGAAGCAATTTTGGATTTCTTTGGCGGGGGAGTGGAAGTTGTACCCAGGAGGGCAGCTACAACATCAAACTTAGGAGAAATGATTTGGGAGGATGCCTTCCTTTTCTTGTTATCAATTAGGGGCTATGAACCCATGTGAAAGAGTCACTAGAAGGTGGAGGAATGAAGAGGGCCCAGAAAAAGTGTATTGAGGGAACCAAGGGTCTGAGCAACAAAGATACCTCAAGAGTAGGTGCTCCAACACTTGAAGAAGATACTTCTTTCATAGGTGATTTGAGCTTGGGAATGCTCAATACCTCAGACTCTGGCTCTATACTTTTCAATTTATTTCCTTCATCTTCTTCCTTCTCAGTACTTCCTCCTTCATAGTTGCTTTCTTCATGCTCCTCTGTCCCCTTTTCTTCTTCCTCTGAAAGATCAACAATTTGTTCAACCCTTTGAACCTTTTCTGTTTTCCTTGGAGAGAGAGACTGTTTACCTTTTTCCTCAATTACTTCTTCTGTCTTCTCAGTTTTCTCAGTCTTCTCTTGCCTTGAATATACTTTGACTAAAGATTCTACATGCAAAGGAGAAAGAATTGGCTGATTTGGGACCTCTGTGTGTGAAGGCTAAAACTTCCTTATGAGATGATGATGCCCCATGAGAAGAAGATTGAGTCACTCATGCCTTATATGCTTTCATTTTCCTATCAAACCAGAATTTTGGTCCTCACCGTGACTGGGTTTATTATCTCTTGAAGATCATCCTTTTCTTCTGAAACTAATTGATGGTGACAAGGGTGTATGTCAAATAGTCTTATTGTATTCAAGAGAATACAAGTTTTTATCATCATTTGGTAAGTCCTCTGAGCACTTTGTAAATTCCAAAATCTTTGATCTGCTGCAAGGAAATCCAACCAAAGTATCTTCTTCTCACCTCATAATCATCTGAACAATATTCCCAATAATATTCTAGGGTAGGTGAGTGATAGAAACCCATTCTAAGGTTTTTAGAGATGAAGCCTTTGATGTCAAAACAGGACCTCTTGTGAAAAGTATAAAAGTTGAATGCAGATATGGTCCTTTCTACATTCTGAGCATCTAATGTTTTCCTGCATGTATAATTTCCCAAAGTGATTGGGAATTGAATACATGTTATCTTGTTATCCATGCATGTTCTATGCAACATATCAAGTTGCCTACAGACTTCTACTAGAACTAATTTATCATTGCAGTACATGGGAAGCTTGTTAGGTACACCTTCAAAACCAGCCAACATGATGTATGAGAACCTTTTGAACTAGATGAATAAACTGCCATAGGTTGAGATCAATTTTTTTGCTTCAGCAGATACCCTCTCAGCTGTATTGCCTTCCAAAATTTTGAAAATGTACATTGTGAATGCAACATTGACCCTTCCAAAATGATGTATGTTGTTTTCAAGAGTCAATTATGGGTAATACTTATATACTGGTGCATTCTTCCTTTCATCCACTGGAGTAAGACCTAGCCAGACTATGTATGTTGCAATGGTGTACATCAAATATGAGATCATATAGAAAGATATACTTTGTAAACATTGACTAATTGTTCACTGAGGTTTTCACAGATTATTTCTCCCCAGTTCAGGCTCTGCTTCCCTTCACAAATAATGTTTATATAGGGACACATCCAGAAGTGAAAATCATTGGTTGAGGGAAGGCCCATGATCCTAGACAACATAGAGTGATTATATCAGACAACTCTTCTTTGAAATCATCCCTGTACATATTCTTAGGCATCCTAGATGCTCCTTTCTTTAGAACCTTGAACCAAGATTTAGCTATCATTGTTTTATATTTCTCCTTATCTTGTTCAAAAAGGCCTTGATCCTGTGTCATAATGAGAGTGTTGGCATTTTCAACAACATGGATTCCAAAGGTAGCATTTATGCAATTAATGTCCAGTTTAGCAATCACTTGGCCCTGAGGATCTCTAATTTCCTTTGAATCTGGATCGAAACAAGAAGCACAGGCTAAAACAGTATCTGTACACATTGAACTTGAAATAGGGAAGCCACCAACATGAACAATCCCACTATCTTTGATACATTGAGCCATGGGAGTGGGGTTTACATCACAAACACGGGCCCAGAAGTCGTTGAAGTCAATATGCTAGACATCACTATCTCCTATGTTGGGCAATGACATTTCAAGGGATGAAATATGTTCATAACCCCCATAATGGTACTTCATGGTGGCCGAGGTTAGGAAATAAACACTCAGAGGAGTAGAAACTCAATGAAAATTTTGGAGAAAATGGTATGATAGAGCACAAAATCAATTTGATAACAAAACCCTCACGGGAAGTTTCAAAACTACTCACCCTGGCTGCAAGAAGGAAGGAACTCCTCTCAGGATCATAGAGCAATTTGAATTTTCAAATTTGAATGAGAAATGCTCAAGATACGGCTAGAAATTGACTTGGAGGGCACGGGAATGGAAGAATGCACATGACTTAGCTATAATTTTGTGATTTGAGATGGTGAAAATGATCCAGTTTACCTCTTTTTATACTTTCCCGTTCAAAAAGGAGGTAATAAATGCTTAATTAGAGAAATGGAGCAACGTATTGCGGGAAAGATGCGGGAGGGTCTAAAACATTTTACCAATTTTCCTTTGTATTGTGGTTATGGTGTGGCAAAGCGGTCTTGCGGAGAATAGACATCAAAAGGGATGACTCATGGGACACAAGTTCTTTAAAAATCTCTGACAACTCCCACAATACAAAGAAACCTCAAGCAAGTGTGGAAGAAATCAGGTTGGTGGAGAACACAGGGCCCATGGGACATCGGGAACACGAGATTCTATGAAAACCCACAAAGTTTGTAATACAAAGAAACACTTAGTATATTTTGATGAAAGCTTTGTGGATTGGGAACTGGATGTGGAGAACATGGGGATGTGGGGAAATGAAGTCCGGGAAGTACAAGGGCCGCATGAGTTCTTTAGAGAAGGCCACAAAATCCACACAAAAAAAGAATGAGTGCAAATTTTGTGGAAGTAAAGCAATTACGAGAAACAAAAGGATGCGGGGAAACAAGACTCGAACATAACAGTTCACCGATGACATACACAAAAGGCTGCAACAAAAGAATTAATGAAATGCGTGGTAAAGATGAGGATGCAGAGAACCTGAGGCCCAAAATAACTAGGGACATGAGTGCTCAGAAAATCCTGATTTTTCCACAAAGAAAAGGAAAATATCCAAATACTCAAAGTACTCAAAAAATGACTAACTGTTGGGATAATTTCTCTTCCACAAGACTTCACAAAGTGGTGTCCCCAGATTTCACCCTGAAATTTGGGACCACCCATTTGAATTTTTTTTTCGTACTTTTAAAATAACGGGTCGTTTTGTGTTTTTATTGCTAGAAGATGCCTGTTTTGCGTTAAGATATTCCCAGTGAATCACATGAGCCAATTTCGACAAATACCCAGATGCCCAAACTCATTTTATCCCTCTACCAAGTTTTGTCTGCGGGAAATTTTTATTTAATTATTTATTAAATAAATAATGCCCTGTTTGAAGTAAATTGTGCTCTGGTTAAATCTTGTTGAGGTTTTGCATGCCAGTATTCACATCATATCAATAGGGTTTTCACTAGGAATGAATTTTGAGCTGTCTATGACTTTTGGCAACGTTTTTTGTTTTTATTTATTTCTTTTGCATTTTTCTCTAGTTTTCCCCGTTTGTCTTCTCTGTTTAATTCCCTTGGGTCCATTCTTTCGTTCTGAATTGTCTGTTTAATTACCTGAAGCATCTGGAGATCATCTACCAACACAACACCAGAAGGAATCAGCCTCAAAATGCAAACTGCTAACCAAAAATGATGAAGTCATGTACAAAAATCCTCTCCCAAGCAGGTCGCATTTTCTGGAAGTAATGAGTGTAAGCTGCAATGGGATTTTTGGTAGTTGCAGGTAGGTGGGAATTTATTACTTGCCTTGCAGGGTTTTCTGCCTGCCTAAAATTCCCATGAAGTCAAAGTCACTTAAACTGCGATGAGAAAATTGGAGGCGGCAAGCAGGCGGGAATTTATTAACTGCCTTGTAGGGTGAAAATTCCCATGATGAAAGTCAAATCACTTAAGTGGAAGAAGACACTTTTAGAGCTGCGGTGCAGGGTGAAAATTCCCATCAAAAGTTGGCTTCTTATTTTTAGAATTCACCCATGTCAAAAGTGCGACCCCTTTGGGCATTAAATAATGCTTTTAATGGCATTTATTAATTGATTTTATTCCCAATTTTGGCGCCATGGATAAATAGAAAGTCAATGCATGAAGGCTAGTCAAAGAGAACTGAAGGTAGCATGTTAAAAATAAATAAATAACATTTATTTAATGGCAGCCAGCAGCATGCAAAAATAGGCGCCCAAGTTGGATGAATAAACATCATCGTTTATTAATTAATTGCCAAAAATAGGGTGGATAATTATTAAAAATAGAATGCTGAGGGTTATATAAGCATGGGCTGCCATAGTGAAGATGTAATTAATTCTTTTTGCAAAGAATTGCAGCCCGAACAGTTTTGGCGCCCAAGGAAGGAGGATTTTTGCATCAAAAAGTGTTTTTCATTGCCGGAAAGCTTCAAAATTTGGCGCCTAGGGTTGGAGGAGCTTGATTTAAGCCTTGTTAATTATCTGCATGTTGGTATAAGTGCCCAGGTGAAGTTGAAAATATTTATGTTTGTTTTGCATGCAAGCACAACCTCAAATTTTAGGGCAGCGGGCTTTATATACAGATTTTTGTGATAAAAATCAAGTGTTCATGCTCTGGATTCCATCTTTGTCTGAATTAATTGCAGGTATTCATTACAGGTGCCTATATAAGTGAAAGGGAACTCAAATTAATGTCAGATACATTGAATATATCTTCCGAATATAAAGAAATTCCCAGATCTGCACCAATTGCAAAGAATTCCGACAGAATAAAAAGAAAAAGAGTTGCTCAGACAAAGATTGTTCCAGTCATGTTGAAACATGATGAAAGAGAAAGATCAGTAGAATCATGCATAGCTTTCAAATTTGTTGAAGTCAATGATACATACATAGGCCCTGAACATATCACCGATTTAATTGACAGATCCAGATCTCATAATTGCAAAAGCTTCCGGTGAAAATTCATTCTTTTGTTTCTAACGCAGCTTGAGTAGAAGTCAATGCATGGAAAATTCCTTCCAGGATCTTGTGCATGGGCTCTCAATCTTCTAATTGAAGCCTTCATTGAATTTACTTTGCATGTACTGAAGAAGAATTGCAAAAGCTTCAAGGATAAGAGGGAAGACAAGGAAAAGAAAATACCCGCAAGCAAATCACAGTTATGCATAACTTCCAGATCCAGTTTGGTGAGAATCAAAGGCAAAAGAGTCAGCTGCATGCAGAATATGGAAGAAGAACAATACTGGGAGGGTTGCATCTTTCTGCTTAGATCTTTTTCTCCGACAAAGTAATTGAGCAATCAATTAAATTATAAAACTTAAGTGATTGGTTTAAAAGCCATTACTTGAAGAAGTCAATTACTTGGAAATAGATGGCAGACATGCAAAATAAAAGGTTCTATTTTTCAGTTATAAATCACGCATGTCATGCAAAGAGGAATTTCAGGAGGAAGATTGCTAGTTGTTTCCTTTTTCATAGCTTCCGCATGCGGGAATTCATTTAAAGCTTTCTATTTGTAATTGCCCTTTATACACTATAAATATAGGAAGAATCTACGGGTTAAAGGATCAGAATTTGTAAGCGGCATTCTTGTGTTCCAGACTTTGTGCTGAAACCCCTAATAGCTTTTTGAAAGTAGAGGAATAGAAAGGAGCATATTTCCTGAGAACTTTGTGTCAATGGTGCACTTTGTTTCTAACTTTCTGTCTTAGATCTATTCATAAACTTTGTGTTATTCTAGATCTAGATCTGAAAGTTTCCTTTGCTTATAATTCTGTATGTTAATATTTATCTGTTTTACCTATGTGCATGTGATCAACTCTGTAATTTATTGATTGGGTTGCACATCTTCCCCCTTTCCTTCCATTTTCTGTTATTTTCCCCTTTTTTTAGATATTTCCTTTCTTTTACAGCTGCTTACTTGCTGCAGAATCGTATAGCTATGGTTCATGAGTTATATGGTTAAAGTAATACCCACAAATAGATACTAGCAAATTTAACTGACAAATCTTACACGGGAGCCTCACCGTTAAATGAGGGAGATTTATCTCATGACTGCCTAGGTTTTCAGCTATGCAGAAAATCTAACCAACACAAAGGCAAATAAATTTGTCAAAGAAGTCATTTTACCAATTTTTTATAAATTTTTTGAAAAATTACACACGTTTTCTGGGTAAGTGACAACACTCTCCATTCAAACTTCCTTAAGTATCCCTCCTTTGGTGCCAATGATGAATTAGAAGCCCCAACTTCATGGGTGACCTCCTAATGCACTTTTTAATCCTCACTTAAGAAGACCAACTTCATAATGAAGAAATAAAAAATTCTCCTTGCTAAGTCTTCTTTCCCCTAGTCGAACCATTCCAATGCCACGATTAGTAAATAAAATAATTAATCATGAAGGTACATCACTTACAACCATGGCGAGTTTCCCCCCTTTGCTCCTTTCTTGATGCCCACAGGAGGAGGAACAAGCATAAGGTCTTCCATAGTGACTATCTTGGAAAAGGGGACATTACAGTCTTCAGTTCCCAATTTTGCTTGTCCTCAAGCAAATGCACTTACTCGGATCCCAAATGAATCTCAGCTACTCCTTTGATGTTCCTATACATGAAGAAAATAGATCAAAGGAAACAAGAGTGCTTAACACTTTTACAATCTCTTCATCATGCCTTAGGGACATGATAGCTAGTTCCCTTGCTTTGCTTGCCACCATCTCATAATTTCCATCCAAATGATAGATTCCCAATTCTTCAGTAATGCTGTCCCAAAAACAGCTGTAACCGTGCATTTCTCTCTCAAAAATTTGAATGTAGGTGGATGGAAACCACCTCAAATTAGCCGCAAATATACCAATGTTAGTAGTAGCTTGGAATTTCTTCAATCATATGATTGTAAGCTCTTTTCCATGTGTCTTATAAGTAAAAAAATGGCTAGAAAAGTTGTGAGTAGAAGATGAAAGGAAAGTACAGTAGCTGTAAGTATAAAATCTCTCCAACAATTTCCACGCTATTAATGATATGGAGGCTAGAAAAAAAGTGCGACAGTAAATAATCACATGTTTTTTTCCCCCGATTTGGAGCTATGTTGGCAGAAGTAATTGTTTTCTTCAGCTGGAACCATCTACCCCTATTTTCCATTGACTTAATGACCTCAAAATGATCAGTCTTGTCAGCTGTTCAAGTCTGCAAACAACTCATAATCTGGCTTTATCAAAATCAACAACTTTGGAACAACTACAAAACTGAAACCTCCTTGCAAATATTATGAATTGTGAGCATGGCAATGACTAAAAACACCTCTCTAAAGGTTGGAAAATTTCTCCCAACATTCATCAATCGAAAAATGCTCCATCTCTTTACTGAAAATACTTACCTACCGACTGTATGTATGCAAATGAAATCATGTCGTGGCTGATATGAATAATGACAACAACACCAGGTCTGACATTCTGAGATTTATTTCTCCAAGGTACATTCCTTTTATCACTACTAACCACCCACATACCTTGTTGGTGATCTCTTGCATGAATATTCAACCATGAGGTAGTTCCACCATGCTTATGTTGTACTACTCTGACATTATACTTGGCTGAAAGTGGACAAAATTGGGAATATTTTGTGAGTCTATCAATCACAACATATAAACAACCCTTACCTTGAACCATGGGCAGCCCGGTGATGAAGACTATGGAAACGCTTTCCCATTTTTGAGTGGAAATAGAAAGGGCTGCAATAGTCCAGCTGGAAATTCACGCTCCGCCTTGTTTTGTTGGCAAGCCAAACATTCCAATATGTATTGAAACACCTCCTTTTTAAGACCTTTCCAAAAGAACCTTCCTCTCACCTTTTCGTGTGTCTTGAGATAGCCCGGATGACTCAGCCAATGGGGCATCATGAACAACCCTCAATATCTTGTTCTTCACCCTTGCTTCAAAAACCAAATAGACTCCATTCTTGTAGAGAATGAGCCCATCCATTATTTTGTACCTTTCATGCACAATTTCTTCCTCAAAAACAATATTAACAAACTTATTCTTGTTACACTCAGTTGTAATTAAAGACTTCCAATCTGCTGTTATCCTAGATAAAGAGCAAAGATATGATTCTTTGGACAAAACATCTTCTACCAAATACTTGATTTGAGTGGTTTCCGGAATCATACCTTGAAGTATCACCTTCTTGCCTTTATCCATGAAGCTCAACTCCATACTTTGGTAGTTGAGAGTGAGCTCTCCCAATGAATGTAACCATTGGACCCCAAGCACAAGATTTGTACTAGTTATGCCAATCATATAAAGATCATCCCATACCTTATGCTCTCCCAATGTGAAAAGGAGTTGGGGACAACTCCTTGTGCGTCATGGCATGGAATAGCCATCCACTACGTTGACCGTGAAGCCTTTGAGGTCTTCCACCTTCGAATCCATCTTTGCAACCAAGCTTCTTCTCAACACAAACTTCTTCCTCTTTCTTATGACTCAAAGGATCATCCGAAACCCAAACAATTATGTTCACATAACCTTGAGCTTGCCATAAAAGATCTATGTGCCATATGTTATTCAACAAGTTCTTTCACATTACAAGGGCATCAAACATGACATGTGATCAATCTTACCAACAAGCTGCCCATAATGACACAAGTATGGCAGTGACATAGGGGAGGATAAAATGTGATCATTTCTATCATACCTTGGGCTGCCAACAAGAATCCTGCCCTTATTTTGTTGGTACTTGTTTGGAACATCTCCGGAGCTCTCTCCAAGGCTATAAACTCCCTCAATCTACCCATCGATGACTGCTGTTTGGAAATTTCTAGCGAACTGAAGGTAATCATGAGGAACCGGAAGTGCCCTTCCTTCATGGACATACCCTTCCATACTGTCATCCTCTTATACTTCATGCAAATCTGATTTTTCTCCTCCAATTTTCTGCAACATGCCATCATTAGAAATCAACAAATCATCATTAAATATCAAAGGATTTTTACCTTCCAACTCATGCTTCATGACCTCCTTCTCTTCCCTAGGCTCGTGCTTTGAGATTTCATCAAACCCTCGTGTTTTCATAGTGTTGTTCGGAAAATTAGTCAAGGGCTCATCCTCAAGGAAAATGATTGGTACTTCTACCTCTTTCTCTGGAGATACTGCTGCATCAAAAACCCTTTTTAGTTCTTTATCTAGCAACACCTTTCCATGTCCCTCAACATGTTCTTCTTGGGAATCCACCTCAAAGCCTTCTTACAGATGTGATTTTTCTTTTTCTTCTTGTGTAGCTTGTGACCTAGGCTTGGACCTTGATCTTCCTTTGCTTACTTCCATGAACCTAGAAAATGACATGGCATCACGAATCTTTTTCAGAAGAGCCCTATACTCCTCATACCATGTAGCAATGTTGTCCACTTTGGATGGCTGATTATTATTGACTCCTTTTGAAGAGCTCCTTCCTTCCATACTGTCATCCTCGTATACTTCATGCAAATCTGATCTTTCTCCAATTTTCTGCAACATGCCATCATTAGAAATCAATGAATCATCATTAAATATCAAAGGATTTTTACCTCTCAACTCGTGCTTTATGACTTCCTTCTCTTCCCTAGGCTCGTGCTTTGAGATTTCATCAAACCCTTGTGTTTTCATAATGTTGTTAGGAAAATCAGTCAAAGGCTGATCCTTAGAGAAAATGATAGGTACTTCTATCTCTTTCTTTGGAGATAATGCTGCATCAAAAACACTTTTTGGTTCTTCATCTAGCAACACCTTTCCATGTCCCTCAACATGGTCTTCTTGGGACTCCATCTCAAATCCCTCTTGCAGATCTGATTTTTCTTTTTCTTCTTGTGTAGCTTGTGACCTAGGCTTGGACCTTGATCTTCCCTTGCTTACTTCCATGAACTCAGAAAATGACATGGCATCACGAATCTTCTCCAGAAGAGCCCTATACTCCTCATACCATGTAGCAATGTTGTCCACTTTGGATGGCTGAGTATTATTGACTTCCTTTGAAGACTCCTTCCACCATTCGGATCTTGAAGGGTATGGATCAGCTGAGCCATTTTATTGGCCAATCTTTCTTCCCTAAGGCAATTTTCGAATCTAGCATCACCAAAAATTCTATCCGCCATTTATCTTCTTGCAAGCAATCCTCAGGCCAGGAAGACTGAAGCTCTGATACCACTGTAATGTCCCTTTCTAGGGATAAAACTGAAAATAAGGGTTTGGACAAAACCCCAAATGAATCAAATATGAAAATACACCATCAACCAACAAGCATCAATCTGAAAATGACCAGAAACACACTTCAACCCTATTTGAGCAATCAATAGTCAGTCCTTTAGGGAAGCGAATTGTATAGGCACTTCGAATCACCATACAACCATGCAATAACAACTGAAAATATGCTTCTAAATAATTACTTTAAGCACACCCACATTTATCCATCCAAATTACATCAAAACAATAGAGAAAATAAAAGATTACACCCAGCTGCAATTAATTTTATGACAGCAGCAGGGCAAGCCACAAACAAGGGCTAAAAATAGCTCATAAACCTCTCCAAAAATCACCAAATTGTAGATTCCATCCTTATAAAATATGAAGAACAATAATATCAACTCAAATTGTCCAAAAGTGCCCTAGATGATATCAAACCCTTCACCCAAGCAAGTCGCTTAGGGTTAGAAGGGAATAAATAAATATAAAATCCTCCTTAAAGCTCACTTGTGACCTCCGTATGAAGCCACCAATGCACAAAAGAGGGTTTCTGTCCCCAAGTGTGATCCTATTGAAGGGTTTCGTCCTCAATAGGTGACCAAGGAAGGGTTTTCGTCCTTCAATGGCAAGAAGTAGAAGCTACACTAGCTCCAACTCCAAGTAAATGTCAAAATAGATGATAATGATAGATGATGATCTTCCTCTCCATTTAAACTTCCCTAAGTACCCCTCCTTTGGCGCCAATGATGAATTAGAAGCCCCAACTTTATGGCCGACCTTCTAATGCACTTTTTAATCTTCACTTAAGAAGACCTGACCTCATAATGAAGAAATAAAAATTCTCCCTGCTAATTCTTCTTTCCCCTTGTCGAACCATTCCAATGCCATGATTAGTAAATAAAATAATTAATCACTAAGGTACATCACTTACAACCATGGCGAGCTCCCCCCTTTGCTCCTTCCTTGATGCCCATAGGAGGAAGAATGGGCATAAGGTCTTCCATAGTGACTAGCTTGGAAAAGGGGACATTCCAACACCTAAACCATAGACATTTGATGGAGTCAAGCCAAATTCTCATTGAAAACAAGCTATATCTGATGCCATGGAAGAGGTTGAAAATAAAAACACAATGAACAAAATCTTTAGATGAAAACTAGTCAAAAGGGCACAAGTCAAATAGCACAATTTCCACAAGCAGATGAAAGAAAATCGTGTGTAGTGAAGGAACAAGGACAATGTACTAAGGCATATTCATGAAGAATCAACCCATTTGGGAATAAGCAAGATTACAAATTTTAAATCTTTTTGATATTCTAGGTTTGGGAACTCAAACCTTGGGGGATTCAGTTGTAAACATGCAAGAAAGTTTGCCAGCAAAAGAGCAGCTTAATGAACAAGAAAATCCTTTGGAGGCATTGTAAATAGTGCCAAGGGACTTTAGAATCAAACTTCCAAAGGAATTTATGTAATTAATTGCACAAGCTGTTGGAAAAACAAAAGACTCTACTTGACCAAATGCAACATACTTATCTGATAAAAAAACCAGATAAGAAAAGAAAGACCGGGACACATGAATTATCAAACAGCTCAGCAACATCAGATCTTCAGCTCCCTCAGACTATTGAACAAGCATTATTAGGTATGCAAAGTGATCTCAATCTCCAGAAAGTCCCATAACCATTTGTTCTTTTTCAAACAATCAAAACCATATCTTGGACTACTAGAAAAGTAGGAGCCTGAAATAAATAATGCTTTCTTCAACAAAAGACTAAAGTAGTTGGGATTGATATGATTTTACTGGAAGAAACCAAAATGAAACATGACAAAAGACTTCGATTGAATATCACATCCTGGGGTGTTCAAATTTGTGTTGGATCCTAATGGCATGTCAAGGGGAGTTATGATTTATCAAAACCCAATAAAAGTCAGTCTATATTCCTCCATTACTCACTTGTGGGGATCGGCTACTGAATATTTATTATATGAATATGCCAAACATTTATAAATTATTGTAGTTTATGTACCCCTATCAGTAAATTAAAGAGCAATCTATTTCTAATATGAAAATTTGGGCTTTATATGTTAATCCAGTTTACCATTTTTGGGGGAGACTTCATTTTTGTCACCATTGATGTAGAAAAGGAAGGTGGCAATCCTATCAATAGGCATCCGGGCAATCTTTTACAGAGTTTTATCAGGGAGGGAAGTCTCATTGATGCTGATTTCATAAAACTTGGTGTAATAGGAGGAAGAGAACTAGCTATATTGCAGAAAATTCACTCTCATTTTTGTTGAAGGGAAGTCTCTATGCACACACTCACACATCCCCACGAAGATAACACAAAGAACACACAGTTGCAGTATAGAACATGACATAGAACATAAATGCAGCTATCTATTTACTAATTCTGCTCAAGCTATCTATTACTAAACTTGTCTGAGTTATCTATTTGCTAAACCTGCTTGAGCACTAATCAATTTATAAAATGCACACCAAAGGCATTAGAAATGCACACACCAACGAAACTACATACAACTTGAGCGGTGATCGACCAATGGCACTCGAATTGTACACACCAATGAAACTACATACAACTTGAGCACTAGACTGCACGGAAACGCCCTGGGGGTCCCCGTACCAGCCTGGAAACGTACCAGGTACTGGTACGGGGTATGGTACGCTGTGGGTATGGCTGGAAACGTACCCACAGGGACAAGGTATGGTCTGGGTACGGCAAAACCATACTTGGACCGTACCCTGTCCCTGTGGATACGTTTCCAGCCGTATCCATCCAAAAAAACTTGCCAAAGGCAACGTTTCTTTCCTTTTTTGGCAATTCTTTCCTTTTTTGGATTTTTGGTGAAAAAAATCACAAGGAGAGAAAAAAATTTGCCATTTTTGGAAAGGGTCCGAGAAGATGTAGCAGCAAAAACTTGCATGTGTCATAACTTTGATTCTATGACTCCGTTTCAGGTGCTGTTTTCTCTAAAAGTGTATATTTTCTCGAGCTCTACACATTGATGGCAATATTTTTCTTATTTTCATAAAATCCATTTTTGCACCTTTTTGGACCAAACAACTTCTTGCAATCTTCTGAAAGAATCATGAGCTTTGATCGCCTGTAGATAGATTAGTAATTAAAAATACTGGATAGCTTTCCAAAACTCGGCGAGTATTCTCCCGTGCTTGGACTAATCGTCCCACCTGCCAGCTTGGATCCATATTTTTCCTGCTTGGTTATGATGTTTTGGGAAATATGTCAGACAATACTATCGTGCTGAGTGGATCAAGGAACGTCACCATGAACAATCAAAACTCCTTGAATATTATCACAGTCACTAAGATAAATAACTGTGATAGAGAAATAATAAATTTCAATAAGTATGCAATGTATGAGAATTAAATTTCAATAAGTATGCAAATGCTTCTTTAAATTTATAATTTATATACATATTTATATATATAAAATGTACCGTACCCAAGATTTTTAAAAATTTGCCATATTGGCATACCGTACCCGTACCCGTATCCGTGCAGTCTAGCTTGAGCACTGGTTGACCAATGACACTTGAATGTGATGAAACACTGACCAATATGAGCACTTACCAACTCAAATATGATGAAACACTTGAATGCTTGACACTAACTATAGCACTGTAGGCTGTCACATTAGTATTTGTCATGATTGTCAATGTAATTACATCTTTTAGAAGTTGACGTGTTACGTGGCTAATAATTGTATTGTCGGTCTTAGGTTGTTTAATAATCACTCTTGTCAGCTAAGTCACAAGGTTCAAGTTCAAGTTTGAGTTCGCCGAGGATAAAATTCGTTTTAAGTTCGCCCTGAATAAAGTTCGGAAAAACATTTGCCATTAAATTCGAATAATAGAAAATATGAATAAATATGCAC
Source organism: Taxus chinensis (assembly GCA_019776745.2). Lineage (NCBI taxonomy): Eukaryota > Viridiplantae > Streptophyta > Pinopsida > Cupressales > Taxaceae > Taxus > Taxus chinensis. The sequence goes on along the minus strand of CM034148.1, from coordinate 595,309,479 downwards.
TTCAAAATAAAAAATACATTCTTTTATGATTTTTTTTTTTTAAAATAAAATAAATATAAATATATAAATAAAAATAAACAAATAAAAAACATTAAAATCACTAAAATAATCATTAAAACATAAAACACATTGATAAGTTCTAACAATTCACTTAATACAAAATTTAAATTAAAAAACATTAAAAAAAATTGAGCACAAAAAACATAAACATAAAAGTGGAAATAAAACTTAGCAAAAAAACATAAAAAATAAAACAAACTTCTACGGTTCAACAAGTTGGGCATGAGCAGAAGGCATGAAGGGTTGTAACCTCAAACAGAACATGACAGTGAACCACAGGTCTACATAGGACAGGGGAACCAAAACTAGCAGACACCACCAATGAAAGCATCTTTTCCTTGAATGACACCAACCAAATATCAAACCCTAAAAATGAGGATCGGGATTATTGATATTTATGCTCGAGTCTCTGGTTTGGAGCTGTTGGCGAGTGAATGAGCGTGCTGAAATGCAAAGAGTCCTTTTTCCTATGATTTTAATGACGAATTTTGGTGAATTTAGATGAATTATCTTTATTAGCATCCCAAATATGGCAAATGGCGTTTCAAACTTGAAGCGAAATATTCGCCGAACCTCTGTGACTTAGCTTGTCAACATGTTTGGTTGTTGAGGATTGTGTTAACAAACAACCCATTGGGTCTCCTTGTCAAATAATTAGAACTTAAGAGCATCGAGTACTAGGTCCTTCTTATACTGAACAACTTGGATAGAACTTTACCTATGAATGGACCGTTGACCCACTATCATATTCTGGTCTATGCTGGTAAGGTGGTATCCATTCACTTGTATGTGATTGATATTTTGTGGCAATGTAGTTTCTTTATTATCATTTTGGTGTAGTGCTTTTAAAGAATGTCGGGTCAAGTTTAAAGTTGGTTCGAAGTGAACATCAATAAAAAATTACTTAGTGTTGATGAGGCACTATATTAATGTATTAGATCTTTGTGCTGAGTGTATCTATGAAACACAATGCCAAAAGAAATTACAGCAGTACAAAGAGTTAAAGAAGATGAGGACTAATGTACAAGAAAATGTAATGACCCCAAAAAAGGGTGGGAGAAGAAGACAACATGGTCATGGAGGGCACCAAGAAGCTATACGGCCTACTTGATTGGCAGAGCAACAAGAAAGAAAACGAAAGTTGCGCTAGGCAGCCAACCCTAAAAATCCATCAAGTGGAGTAGAAGCAGAAGCCAAAGCAAAAGCCAAAGCAAAAGCCTAAACAAAAGTTAGAGACGAAGTTGGACCCTAAATCAATAAAGGGTTTAGTTGAAACCTATGGAGCCTATGCCAATCATGAGTAAGGGTTGGGTAAAAATTTCCATAACCCCCTCTAAGGAAGGAAGTGCAGATCTTGCTGACCAAGTTGTGTTAGAGGGCACTGCAAGAGTATCAAGTGAAGAGTCCGAGGAACCCAAATGACAAGTTGGAGGGAGTAGCACAAAAAAGTGGCTTGACGGTGAGGAACATAGTGTATGGATCCTTGTCGAAGGAAGGGTCAAACATAGGGTCGTGTATGTTCTGAGAGAGCATAGGAATGTCTAGCACTCACCTTCTTTAAGAGGAGAATCATATCCGAAGAGCTAAGTCAAAGACTACTTGTAACCAGGACCATAGTTACTCCATCAAATCCATCTTTGGAAAAGCAAAAGCTGCCAATGTTCATTGGTGAACGAATCGGGGAATCCTGTACAACATTGTACGACATGTACTACAATCTGAATTGTCAATGAGAGCACTGATGAATGCCTTTGGTTGTGATGCTTCTCATCCCAACTTTGGGGCATGACAACTGATGCGTTCACATATGCACTAAGTATGGATAAAGTAACCATTAGTGTAGATAGTCGCACCACGTTTGAGTTAGGGTTATAGATTGTAGCCTAAGTTTTATTTTCCTATTTTAGCTATTATAAAATTAGGAAAATGTGCCTTTTAAATGACCAATAGGAATGCACCATTCCTCCAGACAATATGATTTGCTCCATCATTTGTAATGTCTCCAAATGGGCATTTTTGACCCCAAATGGATTTTAGGCCGATCCCAAACCCCAAATGTAGATTATAGACAAGATATCAAATTTTTATTATGCAGATCTGAATTTTATCTATAAAAGGCGACTAGGGCTAGATAAGAAAATGCATGAAATATATCATAAACCCACTAGATCTTTAGCTCAAACAAATCAACAATATTTATAATGATAGAATCATGAAAGAAATACCCGAGCAGAGCTCCAAATCAGGCTGGAATAATTTTATAAAATCTGCAGACAGGCTGCCCTCAGACATAGCTGCAAATAATGTTTCCCTGACTCCAAAAATTCCGAAAATGAAGATTCTGATTTATAAAAATCAGCAAGATAGTTTGCAACTGAAACAAGATCCAAAACAGCTTCTAAACAACCTAAATCAACTCCTTAGGTGGTTGCTCCATCTGGACAATGGGAATAGAAAATAATGACACTTTTCTCTCTTCAAACCCTTGACAAAATCTGCAATTTTATAGCCTTCAACTACTGGAAAATACTAAAAATGTATTGAAAATCCAATGATGCACGATGGAAACCTCGTAAGGTGGAGAATCCCCTTGATCTCTTGGAGGGTTTTCGTCCTCAAGAGATTATCTCTAAGGGTTTTCGTCCTTAGAAAATATTTTGTAAAGCCCTTGGCTCAGACAAAAATCAGAAATTTATAAAATAGCAAGTGATGGTCTCTCCAAGCAATTTGACTTACTTAACATAGAGAAGATGGCCCAACTAATCTCCCTCAACACCCAATCATGTTTTTTTCTCCTCATTTAATGTTTTTACCACATGTATTTCTTCCCAAGGAAAGAGGTCGCATTTTTCCCTAGAATAAATAAACTTTGCTAAGTGCTTTAATCCCCTTTCTATTTTCACTTTATCATTAAGTTAGATAATTATTTAATATAAGTGCTTTATAATTTTCTATTTCTTTTTGCACTTTATAATAAATTACTTACGACTTAAGTCACCCTTGTATTCATCCCTTAGCTGTCGGGTAGACAAAATAGGCTAAGGGTCTTCGACTTGGAAGGGGGTATTACAATCCTCCCTTCCCAAAATTGCTTGCCCTCAAGCAATTGCAACTCTTACGCCCAAGTGCCATATGCAATAGATGAAACATGTTGAAGTGTTCCAACAGCCTAGCTCCCGTACCTGTCAAATGAGAGAACTCTTACCAAAGTATGTATCTCTCATAATGCCCACAATTATGAAATTGGAACAAGGGATCCACATGCTTCCTATTACACCTTGTATTACCTTACTTCTCATTAAGAAAGAAAATCTGAAATGGTTTAATATGCAGCGATAAATTTGACACATGTTCATTCCTTTCATACCTTGAGTACCATCAAAATCTTCATCGTTCTTTGTCTTTAGAATAACTTGACTTCGCTGCACCCCATCCTTAGCATTCTTGTCCATAATAGGCTGAATGTCATCATGATAATACTTCTGCAACAACAAAGATGATGTACCTCTTACCACAAGTTCCGCATCCCGTGTAATCTGCTCTTCTTGGATTGATCCTTCCACACTCTTGGCTGCCACAATTTTGCATTCATCTTTTCCTTCCCTACAAATATTTTGTTCAATGGAAGTCATACCTTTTCCTTTAGAAGATTCTTCTTCTTCACTTGGCATGGTGGAATATTCTATGGGCAGATTTTCTTCCACTTTTTGCATGGTACTTTTCTCCTGTTGATATTTTTTAATTTTTCTAATGCCTTTACTATCTTTCAGCTCACAATTTTCTTCAAAGGTCAACATAGCTCTTATCTTGGAACTGATTGTTGCATATTCTTTACCCCATGTCTCCATGTCATCATCCTCAGCTGGTTGTTTCTCTTTTTGGAGAAACTTTATTCTGCTTCCTTCACCATTGTTGTCTCGATTTCCTTGAGAGCTTGACGTGATAGTACTTATTCCTTGTATAGATCTGCCCAAATCAGCAATGGCTCCCATGACTGAGTCTCTTAAATTTCTATGAGCATCCAACCAATAGGTTTGCAATTCTTTGTGGCCTCTAGTGATCTCTTCACTTTGATAGTTTATCTTATTTGTAGGATGAGCTCTATGATTATGCCCATCCACGGTCACCTTGTTCATCTTCAGATCTAATTTTCTCTTTCACAGGCTGGGAGAATCATTGCTCTGATACCACTCTAATGTTCCCAAATGGATTTTAGGCCAATCCCAAACCCCAAATGTAGATTATAGACAAGATATCAAATTTTTATTATGCAGATCTGAATTTTATCTATAAATGGTGACTAGGGCTAGCTAAGAAAATGCATGAAATATGTCATAAACCCACTAGATATTTAGCCCAAACAAATCAGCAATATTTATAATGATAGAATCATGAAAGAAATACCGAATACAGCTCCAAATCAGGCTGGAATAATTTTATTAAATCTGTAGACATTCAAACACAACTGGAAATAATATTTTCTTGACTCCAGAAATTCAGAAAATAAAGATTCTGATTTATAAAAATCAGCAAAATAGTCTGCAACTGAAAACAGTCCAAAACATCCCCTAAACAACCTAAATCAGCTCCTTAGGTGGTCGCTCCACTTGGACAATGAGCATAGAAAATAATGGCACTTTTCTCTCTTCAAACCTTTGACAAAATCTGCAATTTTATAGCCTTCAACTGCTAGAAAATACTAAAAATGTATTGAAAATCCAATGATGCACAATGGAAACCCCAAGGTGGAGAATCCCCTGATTTCTTGGGGGGTTTTCGTCCTCAAAATATTATCTCTAAGGGTTTTTCATCCTTAGAAAATATTTTGTAAACCCTTGGGTCAAACACAAATTAGAAATTTATAAAATAGCAAGTGATGATCTCTCCAAGCAATTCAACTTGCTTATATACAGAAGATGACCCAACTAACCTCCCTCAACACCCAATCAGATTTTTTCTCCTCATTTAATATTTTTATTACATGTATTTCTTCCCAAGGGAGCTCGCATTTTCCCCTAGAATAAATAAACTTTACTAAGTGCTTTTCTCCCCTTTCTATTTTCACTTTATCATTAAGTCATAATTATTTAATATAAGTGCTTTATAATTTTCTTTTTCTTTTTTACACTTTATAATAAATTACTAATGACTTAAGTCACCCTTGTGTTCATCCCTTAGCCGTTGAGTAGACAAAATAGGCTAAGGGTCTTCGACTGGGAAGGAGATATTACATCATCCAATTAGAAAAAGGGGCTTGTATCTTAGAAATCCTATTAATATTTCTCCTCTTCACTTGGACATGGGTTTTTGAGAGATTTTCCATGGGAGAAGCCTAAGAGCCATGTTTCTTCATTTTGTGAGAGGAGAATATTCTAATTGAGGAGGGGAGCTCCTAACACTTTATACTCTCTTAGAGGAGCTTGTAGTGATTTTCTTCTCATAATATAGGATTTTGCTTATTGCTTATTTTCTTTGCTATTTATCTTTCATGTTTAGTTGTATGAAGAAAACGATCCAGGTGGTTGGTGGTTGTTTCTGATTGGGAATGGATCTTGTGGTTTCCTTCCCCCCATTAGTTTCAAAACCTTGATATGAATGAAAGATTCCTCCAACATAGTTCCAAAGCATTTTTTATTGCATTTACGAGCTTTGTTTCATGTGGATATGTACATATTTTTGTTCTAATCCTATTCGTCTTTCCCTTTCTTATGAGAGATCTGATTTTTAGTCCAAAAATAGCAAATTAAAAGTCTCCATTTTGGATTCGGGGGTTCATATGATTCACAGAATGTAATGTCCCTTTCTAGGGCTGAAACACACAAGCAAGGAATCCACACAAACCCCAAGTGAAGTAAACTCGGATTTTTATACTAGCTAAATGAAATTAGGAATAACAGTCTTATTTTTAGGATGACAGTTTGCAAAGAGTGAAAATTCAACCAAATATCATCATAGAAACCATCCACAACATAGATAAACACTTTAAGAATATTTTAAGGCACTTTTCACCATGAAACTCGATCAAATACTCAGCTGGAAGATTATTTATTGACAACAAAAGTACAACCAAAATAAATGACAAAATGTGGTCTCCAAACCCCAACAATGGCAAAATATGGAAGATTCCAACCTAATAAATTATTGTAAATCTAAATATCAAATAATAATGAAGTTTTGTGTCCTAGAAGGCACTCAAATGATCTCTATCCCTAGTCGTTCCCTACGAGAGGGGCTCCAAACAATGCCAAAAACCCTTGAAATGACTCCTTGATGCCCTAGTTGTAACGCTACAAGATTGTCTTCAATAATTGTCTTCACACCACCAATTTGGAGAGTTTCCGTTCTCCAATATGCCACAAGGAAGGGTTTCGCCCTCATTGGATGCCACAATAACGGATTGTCACCCCTTAGTGGAATGGAATGAGAGCAATCAACCCTAGAACTAAGTATAAAATTGTATATGCCAAAATTGTTGATGCGAATGAGCCTATGTGACTCCTCTTATACCCATTTGGTGGCGCCGAAGGTATAAAGGGTGAATTACCCCTAGACTAACCTCTTAAGAAGCTTGCTTTATCTTCTATTTTCATTTTGGGAGCTCTCTTACCTGGCCGACCTGCCTTGAAAGGCAAAACACAAAATAAAAACATAAATATGAATATAGAAACTGAAATATAGCTCAAGTTCTTCCCTTGTTTAACTTCTTCTTGCCCACGGAAAGGAAGATGAGCAAGAAGCCTTCAATTTATACTTCGAAAAAGGGGACATTACACAAAATGTTTAATTCCAGTTGTTTTTTGAAAATCTGATGTGGTTTGGAAAATACTTATGAGTTTTCAGTTTTAAGGGAAAATTTGGCAATCTAGGACATTGTTTGGAATGATTTCAATTTACTAGGGGATTGCATATTTCTTTTGGTTTGGGAGTGTATTTTTCCTTTGAGCTGTTCCAAATTTTTAAAATTTCAAAAAACATTTCAGGATTTTAGTTGCTATAGGTGATTTATAACAATCTTTGGAAGATTTTAAGTCTTTTGGAATTATAGCCTTCAGGATTTTTCAGGGTTTTTTAGGCATTTTTGGCCATCATTTTTGAGAAAAATATTCAGTTCTAGATTATTTTCTCATTTTCAACGGTTTTTCAATTTTTTGCAAAATAATTTTCTAGGTTGTTCTGGATTTCAGCCAAACTGCAAAAAAATTAAAAAGAATCATTGGACGGGTCAAAAACATTTGGAATTGCCTTGGACCCGTAATGGACTAAGTCCCTATAATGGCTTGGATGCCATAGCCGATAACCTTCTCTTTATTGTTGATTGTCCACCATGCAATCACTTGCGCCCTACATAACATCCGAAAACCCTGCCCGCGCCTTTGTGCCACCCCCCACTTCCATTATGTGCCATTGTGCACCCCCTGTCTCTTCCACTCCACTTGTCTCTGGCCGACCCACCATTTGCCCCCCGTTGGCTGCACAAGGAGGTCCATTTAGGCCTTGCACGAGCCATTTAGCTTTCCTACCAAGGTCTGTGACACTCCAATTTGGACCATTTTGGCCTATTTTGGCCCTAAGCCCTTTTTCTTGTCCCTCACTCTACGAAGGGTTTTACTGATAACTTGAGGCCTCTGTGGGCATTTATTTCTTTGCAACAACACTATTGGAGTCTTCCTCTTGTTTGTTAAAGACCGGTATGTGGGTCCGGTTTGGCAGGAGGTCACACCCCCAACAAATGACACTCTCACTCAAAAACCTATCCCCATTCATGACAACTTCATGTGCTCATTTCTTGTAATCCATGGGTTAGATTGGTTTTGCATATTTTTCCTAAATTTTATAGGTTTGATATCATATTTACATCAAACTCTACTATATCATGTTTTTTTGGTTGTGATGTGTTTTATGCCCTGTATGTGACAAACTTCAAACTATAATATTTCTCTATCTATGATTCAAATTCGTGTGCCGGTTTTTGAAAGTTGTACATTTTCTCGGAAAAATTCCACATGTTTGGTCATAATTTCTTCAAAATGCATAGAAACATAATTTTTTTGTTTCTTATTTTCAATATAATCTAGACTTTTTATTGCAAATTGCATTGTTATAAGTGTTTTTTGGAAAAACTTGTAATAACACGTGCTATAAAGTTCTAGGGTGTATACTTATTTGGCACATTCTTTTGTATGCCAAACTTTGGGGCATCTATTGTACATGCACTCTTGTTTTGTGCTTTGGGGACACTTTGTTTATACTATTGTGTTTTGTGTGACACTTGGGACACTTGTGAATTTTTCGACACTCTTGAGGTTTGGGTTGTGCTCATTTTTGAGCATCTTTGTAAGGGCTTGTGGTGCCTTCACTCTTTTGTGTGTGCACTAAGGTACATTGTGGTTTATGACTCTTTTTTTTCAGGTTTTCACCTTGCTTGTGGACACGTGAAGAACCTCTTTCATTGTTGAGAGCTACTTTCACATACCATCATCATGAAAGACTCACTTCCAATTGTCCTTTTTGACGAGACAAACTATGCATTGCGACATAATCACATAGAAAACTGTTTCAGTGTACAAGGCCTTCGTCCTTTTTTGTTTGGACCGGCACCCCGCTTCTTCATATTATGATGAGTACAATGAGTGACTCAACTATTGTGATCTGGTACTTGGTCATTTGATGTTTATTTCCATGCATCTCCAACATCATTTCAAGCACACGAGCTGTCCCTTTATTGTGTAGACCTTTCTTGAGCACGTGTAATGTCCCTTTTTGGGGGGACTCAGGAAATGACCTAAAACTCACAAATTAGATTATAGAGCTGTCATTATAAACCTGTAAACATGCAAATTAAACCCTATTCTAGGGCAGCGACTTGTTTTGAGGTTTTAACCCCACCTTCGTGCCTTCGAAACCTTTCCAATCAGCTCCACTTAAGTCTCTAAAATTATGATATATCAATAATCATATAATGTAAGAAATCTGATTTTGAATACCCTAGATATGGAGATATGAATTTTTAACGAAACCCTTATCTGCAACGTTACTTTAAAAATTCACAATTCAACTTAGGAAGCTCCAAAATTCATGAAACTCAAGATATTGGCCTTATAAATTACGCAGAACAAGCTAACAATTTCAGATTTTCCAATTTAGCATCACACATACCAAATTTCCACTCCAAAGTGGTTTGCTCCACTCTAAAAAAATATAATAAGGCACCAAAGAGACCAAACATGCAAGAAATAGATACTTTATTTGCTTTCAAACCAGCTTGGACACACAAAATTTCATGAAGGGTTTTCATCCTTTACAGGTTTCCCAACCAAAGGGTTTTTCATCCTTGGACGAGGTCTTCAACCCAAGGGGTTTCATCCTTGAGAGAGAGTAAAAGGGCTATACTGGCCAACTTTCACTAAGATATGAATAATTACCAAAAACATGAATCATAAGTGTCCAAATGACCTCCTTAAATAGCCAAAGAAGTGCTTATGAACATAAGAAATGATGGCCGACCCCCTTAAAGTAAGTGCTTTTAAATATATAAATGGTATTTGGAGCCTACATGCTCATAATACCTTTATTACCTATCTACTTAAGTTCCGTATTGAAGCGCTAGGCTTCTCAATAGGATAAATGATAATAAATGAAAACAACTACCCAAACAATAATAAAAATGTAATTTAGATCTTCCCCTTGCTTTCCTCCTTAGACCCGTGGGGAGAGAATGGGTTAAGGTCTTCGAGAATCAACCTCCAAAAATGGACATGACAGTCCCCCCTTCCCAAGATTGCTTGTCTCCAAGTAATTACAAGTGCCTGGATTCCAAATGAATCTCAGCTGCTCCTTATTTCTTATTCCTTCTTGCATAGTGTCCTCTCCACGAACTCTACTCATGCCAAAATATCTCATATCCGCAAGCATAGAAGTGGTTGAAGTATAGCCGTGAATGTGGAAAACCAAAGTGAAGCTCCATTGGGCTCTTACTTTCCTTCTTTTCCTTCTAGATGTTTTTCGAATTTGAGTCCATTCGCAGCTTTATCTACTTGTTTGTGACTGGACCAGCTCTTTAGAATTTATCCGAAAAGGATAAAACTGACCTTCCTTGGTTTGGGAAGGTGACCAACTCCATGTAGGGCCTCCTAACGGTGCAATGAACTCAATTAGCCTCTTCGTTAGATGGAAAAAAGATCTCAGCTGTACCTTTCCCTTCCAACCTGAACCTACACATGAAACAAATTTATTTAAGGAAACCACAATACTTATTACTCTCCTTTCATGCTATGATAGTGGATGGAATGGCTCTCTTTTGCCTTCTTTTCCTGTGCTCAGCTGAAATATCTCTCCATGATTAAGAATTTGTAATTTCTTCCCTTTGATCAGATTGAAATGGGTTGGTGATGGCCGCTTAGGGGCTGAGTATCCCTTCAAAAACTGATTTTCTTCCTCTCCCAAGTGGTCAGTCTAATGTCCCCTTTTTGAACTTGAGAGCATAATTTTGGACTTCTCGCCATCCCCTTTTCCATGGCAAAGAAGTGGAGTGAGCTGGAAAAGGAAGTGAACTCTCATTGCACTTTTGTTTTCTAATTTTTTAATGTTTTATTTTAGTATGTTCTTTTTAGCGGGTCGGTTGGGTTTGGTGCATTAATGAAGCCAATTAAAAGAGTTCTTTATAGGTCGGCCTTGGCGTCAAAGTTAGGTAATAAAAAGAGACTAAGGACTTCATTTGGGCATTCACTTTTTGGCGCATTTACTCTAATTGGACTTTTGTGTTGTTGCTCATTGTTCTTTCCACTCTTGGGCAGAAATCCAAGTGTGTGGCTCTTCCAAGAAGGATGAAAACCCTTCTTGTGGCTGGTTGTGGGACGAAAACCCTCCATCCTTGTGTGAATTGAAGGCAAATTGCAGATTTGGAGAAAAATAAGACATTTTCAGATTCTTGCATGCACTGTTGGGTCTCTCCTAGGTGGAGCAACTTACCGTAGTGTGGAGTTTGGTGCTTTCTAGGGCACGGAAATATGATTTGTTTTCATATTTGGCTTTCTCATAATTTATAAAGTTGGAATCTACTATTCTTTGTGAAGTTTGGGGTTTGTAAACCCTCGTTTCATAATTTTATGTGGAGCTGTACTTTGCTGATTTATAATTAATTTTCAGCAGTGTTTTCCATCTGATTTCATGTTAAACATTACTTTGGTTGATGCCTAAAATACATATTAATATTTTGGGCAAGGTTATTTGAAGAGTTGCAAGTCTTTTTCATCCATTTTTACATTGCTGTTCGGAAAATCTGATTGTTGTTTTAATCTGGGTTTAAATCTCAGTTTATTGGTCTGAAATTCAGATTTGAATTAATTAGGATTTGCGCTAATTCCTTGTTCTTTAGTTTTGCCCCCAAAAAGGGACATTACATCTCAATTGTACCTTTCCCTTCCAACCTGAACCTACACATGAAAAAAACTTATTTAGGGAAACCACAATACTTAATACTCTCCTTTCATGCTATTTTGGTGGATGGAATGGCTATCTTTTGCCTTCTTTTGCTGTGCTCAGCTGAAATACGTCTCCATGATTAAGAATTTGTATTTTCTTCCCTCTGATCAGATTGAAATGGGTTGGTGATGGCTGCTTAGGGGCTGAGTATCCCTGTCAAAAACTGATTTCTTTCCTCTCCCAAGTGGTCAATCTTTATCATCATTAATTTGCTACCTTCCTAGCTGTTGTCACTAGGCATGTTCCCTTGAAATTGGGTAGTATTAGTGACTGAAAATAATTTTAGGAAAGTTGGAAAACCCTCTTTGGGCTGAGTGTCTACCATCCCAATCATTGAAATCTCACTCTCAGTTGTTGCAAAAATGAGTGGAAGGTTGAAAGTGTAGCGTGCAAGAGACACATAAATGTTGTAGTTGTGTTGGCTAGATTTTTTGCATTGCTGAAAACCTAGGTAGTCATGAGGTAAATCTCCCTCATTTACTGGTGAGGCTCCCGTGTCAGATTTGTCAATTAAAATATGCTAGTATCTATATGGGGTTTTACTTTAACTATTCAGCTCATGAACCATAGCTGTATAGTTCTGCAGCAAGTAAGCAGCTGTTTAAGAAAGGAAATATTTATAGAGGAAGAAAATAGTAAAACACAAGGAAGAAATGGGGAAGATGTGCAACCCAATCAATAGATAACAGAGTTGATTGCATGCACATAGAAGAAACCAATAGATATCAACGCACAAAATTATAAGCAAAGGCATTCAGATCTAGATCTAAAATAACACAAAGTCTATTAGAAGATCTAAGATAGAAAGTTAGAAACAAATTGCACCGTGACACAAAGTTCTCCGGAAATCTGCTCCTTTATATTCCTTTGCTTCAAGTGGCTATCAGGGGTTTCGAGCACAAAGTCTGGAACACAAGAATGCTGCTTACAAATTTTGATCATTAACCCGAAGGTTCTTCTTCTACTTATAGAATGTAGAAGGGAAAGTACAAATGGGAAACTCAACTGAACTGAAACATAAACAAGAAGTAAAGATGACATCTGACAATCATCCTCCTCTAACTTCTCCTCAAGTGACACATCTATCACTTAACTAATAGAATCATTCCACATAACTTAAAGCAATGGTTTCAAAACCAATAACTTTAAAGTTTTACAATTTCATCCGGGAACGTGGAAAATAGAAGAAGAAAGAATAGAAGAAGTCAAGCCAGCTGTAACATTTATATCTTCTTTTTGTTCTGATATTGAATGTACTTGTCGAACATATAATTCAACATCTTCCCATCTGTCTTAGCCACAACTTCCTTTTCTGTCCTGAACTGTAGCAATCCTTCATTCAACACCCTGATACATGCTTCCACATCCTCCAAGCTCGGCCCGAACTTCGCAATGTCCGACTGCAGTGCCACCAGTCTGCTAATGGAATTCATCGTGAAAGGCTTAGTAGCTCCATCAATTCTCTCCTGTACCATCAGAAGAGACCCTTCCAGGGAATTAGGCACTCTGCTAGGAATGATCTGTATGTATGAAGTAACATTTCCGACCACTTCCTCATGAGTGAAAGCAATGATATTGTCTGGTAAAGACGATGCCATACTCTCAAGTGCCTACATCCTCTGCAGCATAATTCTGTAGATCTCCAAACGGAAAGATACTGCAAACTCCAGCTGCTTCCCCTTCTCAACTGATCCGTCAGGCACAATCTGTTCTGCAACCAACACTTCTCTCGGCAGCTTATTGATTTCGGCCAAAGTACTCAGGTTACTCTCAGCAACTGTGTTCATATCTACTATGCTCGTCACCAGTTGCTTCAGCTGATCTGCTGCATCTTTCATAACCTTTAGGCGGGCTGGCACCTCTCCAAGTTGTACAGAAGCTTGACGAATGATCAGAATTTTCCATTCGTCGATAGCTTTCACTTGGTTGCTCACATCTTCCATCTCCTGCATCAGATGATCACTCACCTGCTTCTGCGCTGAAATGGGCTGAGTGGAAGATTTAGCAACCTTGGCAATGATCTCGCACAATTGAGATACCTGCTTCTGAAGTTCAACTTTCTCCGCCTTTTCTCTGTCAAGCCTAAGGAATAGAGCATCTATCAATGTCTGTGTATCCTGCTTCAATCCTTCTGTGGTGGCTTGACCGATAGGTACTTTGGTTACTGTTATGTCTTCTGCCGTGAGCTCATCCTCTTTCTTCCCTTCTGTCGGAACTGACATCTCAGCAAACTTCTGCCCCGACTCCTCGATGATCAACCTTGAAGTTACCTTAGCAACTTTAGGTTTTCTGTCTTTTCCGCCTAGACTCAGGAGCAGCTGCAAGTCGTGTTCCTCCAAGTTCATTTCCACTCTAGCTTCTGGAACCAACTGTGAAGTCAACCATTCTGAGAAATTACTTCTTGGAGAATGAGAAGTTGCTGAGTGTACTACTATCTCCCGCTCTGATTCCTCTCCATCAGAAACTGCTACAGTGTTGTGGCTGCCATCCTCTGAATCATCCAAAGACAAAGCTCTTTCAAACTCTGCCATCTGCAGCTTCAATGTTTCTTCAGGAACAGGTGCTGAATGGAGTGGCTGAGGAGAGAAGATGAATGTTGCCGGATTCAACTGAGGAATGGCAATGTCCTGCTGAGGTGCAATAATCGGTGAAGTACTGGATGCTGGAGAAGCCAAAACTAACGTCATGGCGTGTGGAAGTGATCTGCACTTTCATCTTCTTGGAGCCTTCTGCTGCTTTCTCCTTCGTGCTTCCTCTTGAGGGAATCTCCTGCGCCGAAGTTGCCCGTGACTTGATTCATCAATGCTTCATCAAGGCAATATCCCTTCGTCAGCAACCAGTTTGAAGTATTCACCAGAACGGCGGCAGACCTTTCCTCAATTGTATGGCAGCCCCCTACGTTCTCCTGAAGTACAGCTCTATCTCCTCCCATTTGATGGTATGTGTCAAGTAACACCACCCCATCATCTTTAAGATCCGCAGGTATCCATGCTAATCCAAAGTCGAACACTTGCCGTGCTGATAGCCTGCTGAAATCTTTCTTTCTAACCTCGTACTCACTTTTGCACTTCATCCAGAAATCTTCTAATGAAGGCACATGTGCGTACTCCTGGGAGATCGTCTTCCTGGCTACTCCAAATGGATCGAAGTTCAGCCGTGCCAGGAAGAACTCTTGCTCGTATTCAGAGAACATTTCCGCCTCCATTCCTCGAGCTCTATGAATGCTCTGAGCTATAATGATGATTGGGAAGAAGCCGTAGACTTGTGCCATTTCGACTGAAGGTTGTGCATCTCCACAAGTTGTCTGCTCAGCTCCATGGTGATCAATCTATCATTCGGATATATGGGCAGCTTAACCGGTTCTCCAGAAAAGCCAGTGACCCTGAGGTATGTGAAATCTGCAAACTGAATGAAGAGACTGCCAATTCTGGACACAACCTCCCACGCTTCCTTGCTCACCCTGTTGGCCTTTAGGTCCCTGTCTAGCCTGCAAATGAATTCGTAGAAGAATCCATCATTGACCACTTTGAAATCTTTCTTGCACGTAGGTACAGTAAGCTGTGGGTAGCACTCGAAAATGGGGTCCTTGGAAAGAACACCACATCTATCTAGCTTGGAGAAGATGCCTTGTGAAGCTGCTGCGTATACCAAGTAGGAAGTCATTTTGAAGTTGAAAGTACGCTTCACGTTCCGGAGTTGCTCACCAATGTTGTCGCTAATGATTTCTGACCAATTGATTATCGAATCCGCTTTGTTGATTTCAATGGTCCTGATGAAAGCATACATCCATGTGCGGAAGGTGTGAGCGTTTGCTTCGCCATTTATCCTGCACAACAATTTGGCAATATCATCTACCTCTTGTACCAGATTGGACCGCATAAGAGTTCTTGGGAACTTGGAAGGAGATCTGGGCTTCTTCATGTATCTGCTGTTCATAATGTTCACGCAGTCAACTCTATGCTTCTCCCACCTACTGCCGACATCCTGAATGCTAATAGAAGTCACCACCTTTCGTGCCGGAATCTTCAAACAATAATTGATGAACTGTGCATCCAACCGGATTATTGTTTTCCCCGTAGCATCTCGGACTGATCTGGATGATGGATGGTAAGACCTAGCGCACTCCATAACGAACTCTGGCAACTGGGCTGTGTATGGAAACGCTGCAGCTCGAATAATTCCACTGCTTTTAACTGCATGCATGAGGGAAGTCTTTCCTGCTCTGGATTTGTCAATCAATTCGGAAAGAGGTTCCGGACCTAGATCTGTGTCTCCAATGTCTGTGAATTTGGAAGTGATGCATGACTCCGTTGTGCTCTCTTTTTCATCCCTCTTTGCCATGGCTGTGTCTATCTTTGTCTGAACAATTCTTTTTCTCCTTATTTTGCCGGAATTCTTCAAAACTGGTGCAGATCTGGATAATTCTTCAGATTCGGAGGATATATTCAATGTATTGGACATTGATTTAAGCTCCCTCTCTTATCACCTTTGAATTCTCAATTAATTCAGACAAAGATGGCAACCAGAACATGAACAATGGATTTTAATCATAAAAATCTGCATAATTCAAGCCTGCTGCCCCAAATTTGATGTTTTATTTGCATGCAAAGCAAGCATGAATTTTACCAACTTCACCTGAGCACCTGTATCACTTATGCAAACAATTATCCAAACACAAATCAACCTCCTTCAACCTGTGCGCCAATTCTGGAAGCTTTTAGCATTAATTTCACCTTCTTTTGAGCAAAAATCCTCTCCAAATGGGGTGCACTTTTTGTCTGGGCTGCACTTCTCTGCTTGTGAATTAATTAATTCATCCTTATGGCAGCCCCTGCTTATATAATCCTCATGATTCTATAATTAATTAATGCCTTTCCTATTCCTGGCAATTAATTAATTAATTAATAAGCTTTACTCTTCAAATGGGGCGCCTATTTTGTGCATGCTCATGGCTGCCATTAAATAAATTAAATTTATTTAATTTTAGACTTCTACTTCCAGTTAACTCAAGCCTCACAGTATGCTTTGACCTTAGCCATTGAAAATAGAAATTAATTTAATCATTTAATACTTAAAAAAGTATTATTTCTCTTCCAAATGGGGCGCACTTTTTGACATGAAGGGGCTGCATTAAATAAATAATATTTATTTAATTTTAGAATTGTCTATTTCCAACTTCCCTTTGTCCACTTTCCTTTGTTGACTTTTCCACAAGCCTGGGCGCCAAAATTGGAGAAGAAATTAATTAAATTAATTAATTTAAGGCTGTCTTTCCTTCCCTAAAGGGGTCGCACTTTTTGGCATAAGAGATTTCTATTTTTAAAAGTCAGTTGACAATGGGATTATTTACCCTGCAAGGCAGCCCTGAAAATCCCATGATTCACTTAAGTGTTTGACTTTCATAATGGGATTATTTACCCTGCAAGGCAGGTAATAAAATCCCATGATTCACTTAAGTGATTTTTCTTTTATTTCACAATGGGAATTTTTACCCTGCAAGGCAGGTAAGAAATTCCCGCCTGCCTGCTGCCTCTAATTTTCCCATTATGACTTAAGTGGCGTTGCTTCCATGGGAAAAAGTACCCTGCTAGGCAGGTACAAAATTCCACCTGCCTGCTGCTTCCAAAAATCCATGATTCACTTCAAACCCTCTTTTTCCAAAAATGCGGCCAGCCCAGAAGAAGCTTTTTGGTGCACGACTTCGTCTTTTCCAAGAGAACCAGACGTCCGATGGCGAATTCCTTCTGGCACAACATGCATATGTGATCTCCAGATACTCCAAGCCAAGAATCAGGCCAAACTGGCAAAGGAATTGATCTAGAGAAATTTCACAGAAAATGAAACGGGAAAACACAAAAAACACAAAAAGTTGCCAGAAGTCACAAATAAAGCCCAAGATTCATTCCTTGGTTAAAACCCTACTGGTATATGGAATAATGACATGTATGATCACAACAGGATTAAACCGGAGCACAAATTGCCTCAAACGGGGCTTAAAATAATTAAATACAAATTTCCTGCAGACAAACCCCAGCGACAGAATAAAACAATTTTGGGCATCTGGGTATTTGGCGAAAATGGCTAATATGGCTCCTTGGGAATATCTTGACACAATACAAGAACTTTCTGGCAATAAAAACACAAAACGACCCATTATTTTAAAAGTACGAATTTTTTTTTGATAGGGTAGTCTCAGATTTCAGAGATGAAATCTGGGGACACCAAGTTGCTTCCTTTTTGAGGACTCTCCTGTCTATCACCCAGGAAAATCCTTCTATTGCTTGTCACCTCCTACAAATACCGGCTTCGAGAAAACGTGCCTAACAGCCCTGCGGGTGTTAGTATCCATGTGTGATACCAACCTCACTATGTTGCATTGCAAAGCTGATTTTTTTTTTTAAAAAATCCTTAATCTCTGCTTAGTCCTTTCCACACAGGCTGGGAAGGAAATACATTCACTCTTGATACCTTGCTGAAAGATCCCAAACCCCTTTTGCCATTCCGAATTTCACTTTTTTTGACCTCTAGATCCTGCTCAGTGGAACTTGGAACCTTCTACTTGATGAATTTCAAAGGTAAATTCATGGAACAGTTCGGACTCACATCGACTACCATAGAACAATATGTGCCTAAGCTGAACTTACAAACCCTGGAAACCGAAGTGGATATGGAAAATGCATACCTTTCCATGGGTTTAAAGCAGACATATTTTCTTGTGCATAAGGGGATAATGTTAGCCGTTGAATTTAATATTGACCGTTAGCGATTGACAACCAGCCTTGTTTACGGCAAAACAATCAAAAATCTTGCCAATAGAATGCTAACAATAAGATTGATCCAAAACCCAACCGTGATCCACCCCATTCAAACCAAATCGATTTGATATATAAATGTAACCATGGGTTATCCACATATGAAACGGAAAGTACAATAGAATCACCATCAGATACCTGCATAATGACAACCTGTAGTAACTAAGTCACCCCACTCTAGAAGATGTCTGAATGCCCGTGGCTGCAATTTTATTTCTCTTTTTGAACTGTTGAAATGATAAATAACTTGTGAATACAATGAAGTTCCCTGAATAGGAACTCCTCTCACTGCTCCTAGGGTTTCCCTCCACAAGAGGAATAATCCAGAGGGTTTCCGTCCTTGGATTTTGTCTACAAAGCTTCAGAGCTAAATGCTCGGAAGAAAATAATAATAATCTGCGTAGCGTCGGCACAAGTCGCACTTTTCCCTTATAGCCAAAAAACCCTTCCAAAATGTAAGTCGCACTTTTTCCAAAGGAGTGTGATTTATTTTTAATTAATTTTCTCCATCTCCAAAGCAAGTCGCATTTTTGGCTTATTTAAACAATCCAGCCACCTCATCCAATGCTTTCCTAGAATCTTGTCCTGCATGGAGTTTCTTCAATCTTCTTTTTATAAGCCTTGTTGAGATACCATCAACACAACCATCATTGTGACCCCAAATTTTACTAATTAATTTCCATGTACTTTCCTAAGTAAAGTCACTTATTAAGTCTATTAATTCAGTACTTTTAGTGATTATTTTATTTTAAGCACGAAACTAATAAACCGAAGTCACCCTTGAAATCACCTTTTGGCCGTCGGGTAGACAAAAAGGGCCAAAGGTCTTCAATCAAACTATTCGAGAACGAGGGACATTACAGTATCAAGGATTGGAAGAATCTTGGCTATGGGGATAAACAACATACAAATGAAGAATCTTTATCCAATAGCCTCAAGACTAGTTTTACAACACTAAGTGCTATCTTTCATCCCTAAGACCCTACTTGAAGCAATATAACATGCCAAATGATCAGATCACTTTATGACCAAATTTGAAATGCAAGGACCTTTTAAGATCCTCCAAAGAAACAAAATCAACATGTCTTTGGGATGTCTTTGTGGCTCTTTCCCAAGTCTAATTCTTCATCATTTTTCTCTTTATTGATTGCTGTTATCAGGACCAACAATCTGATTGTTATCTTGTCTATTTGAGAAACGGCTGTTTCCTTGTTGAATATTTTGATATCGTCCACTCATGGCCTCCTTTAAATTTGTCACCTCTAGGTTCAACACACTCCTAGAGGTTCTATGACAAATTGGTTTGTCATCGTCATTATGAATGTTGGTGGCATATACTTGGCTTCTTCAAGCTCTTCCATGTATCCATTGGCAATCCTCTAGTCCATCATTGATAACTACCTCCGTTAGGATCCAACCTAATATATCAAGCATCCATTTGCTTCCCTCTCTATCCCTCAGCCTACTCCTTAATTTTTGTTTTGTTGTCATCTTTATTCAAGATATAGGTATCCTCCACTTGTGGCCTCCTTTGAATTTGTGACCTTTAATTCCAACACTTGTTGGTCCTTAATTTTTTATATTGAAGGGACAATCCTTCCCCGAGTTTCCCTTTTCCCTACATATTTCACGAATGTGATTTATTAGACAATTCACATTTTTTTTGAGGTTGTTGAACATCCTCATCATGTCTTTCTTGAGGCTTGTTTTTTTTTTGGATTGGGTAAAAATTGGGGTTTTGAAAGGACCCGCATCCTTTTACAAAAGGCCCTAGACCGAATTATCATTGGTTTGAATTACTCACTGATTTTGTTTAGGGATTCATCCGATCTTCAGTCTCCAAGTTCATGGTTGTGTCATAAGCATTGTTGTAGGTGGTTGGTGGCACATATTTCAACTTGGTTTGTCTTTTCCACTATAAATCCTCTATGAACAATCCTTTCTTCAATCCAACATAAATTTCAACTCCTTGAGTCTCCTATTTTTGACTGATTGAAATTGTTCTTACTCTATTTTTTATTATAAATATTTGTCTACGTCTAGTTTTCATCTCACATATCTTGAATTCCTTCTCACAGGCATTTTATCGAAATTTCCAAGCATTGATAATAGTGGTGGATAGGATCATGATAATCTTCCCCTATAAACTTAAGGCAAGTTTCTTTGTCACTTGCTAGTGGGTCGCCATGTTGTATTGTGTCAATGGTGGTCTTGGCGGTATGACCCTTTCTTTGATTTAACTAGTCCTACCAGTATCCCCTCAAATCTTTCAGAGTGTTAATTTTTGTCCTATGTTGCTTTTCAAACTAGACATTCACAACTGCTATTAGGGTTTTCAGAAACCATTATATACCAATATCCTTTGTTTGGTTTGATTATTTCGAAATTGTAACACACTTGTTACAGTGGTGGATAGGGTGATGATAATCTTCTCTCATTAACTTAGGCAAAAAAAACAATTGTCACTTGCCAGTGGGTTGCCACGATAGCTTGGCTGTATGGCACTTTCTCAAATTTTCCAAGTGTTAATTTTTGTCTTATTTTTCTCTTTAAACTAGTCATTTGCAACTCCTATTACAGGTTGCTAAGAAACACCTCCTACACAATGTCCTGACATTTGTTTGAAGGCGATTCCAAATTGCAACACAATTGTTATGGTGGTGAACAGGGTCATGATAATTTTCTCATAAGACTTGGGCAGGTTTTTTCCGTCACTTGCTAAAAGTGAAGGGAAAGCCATTAGTTAATCTCTACCAGGCCAACATGGGCTTGGTGGTGACAAGGCCCTTTATTCGATCCCCAGAACTAAGTACTCCATCTTCATTAGCCCTTTGCACTACATGTCTCATGATGCATAGAAGTTGACTATGAAGAAGCCTTAGACATACTAAGATTTCTAGTCAACATTATTGGTCTTGATGTCTATGAGTGAATCGATTCCACAAGAAAAAGGGCATTAGCTGACTGCCAAGCACCTTTAATCTGAAGGTAAGAGCCTTAGTCTTGTGAGGATTTCTCTTAAGGCCATTGAGCTCCTTCATCCTCACCTTTCCAAAGTAGGGGATTCAAAAGCTTCCTCCACTTTTTAGGTAGGGGGGAGGATCTTAGTAGCATTTGTGAAATCTCACTATCCTCCATTAATTGCCCTCCCATTGTTTGGATGACTTCCATCCTCGACAGTACTCCACCATTTCCCCCGTTCTTCTGGACTACCCTTTCACAATTTTCCTTATTCTGCTTGGTATTCCACCGCTTCCCCATCATCGCCACTAACAACTCTTTCTTCTCCCATGAGTCTCTTCTTGACAAGCTTTCTTGTCCTTTTGTTGATGTTCATGTTGTTCGTTGCAACAGGGAACATAAAATCTTCCCCTTTAGAGTTCAAACATCCTGGGTAGTCGATTTCCTTCCCTCCGCCTTTTAAAATATTTGTTGTTGCTCTATCTCCACTATGTCTATTGATCAGTAGAGTGTAACTTTACCCTTCAGGCTTCTCTTCCTAATGAAAATGCAAAAAGTTTCATATTTCCTAAACTTGGAGTTCATAAATTTCTCAATGACATCTCTACTTTGACCTCTTCTCACATTGCCCCTCTCTAATTCTCTTTAATTCCAGGGAGCAAATTGCCAAGAAGGTGGTCGGTTCATATGCTTATGCTCCACATATTCATTTAGGCGAGGTTGTCTATTACGTTCACTACCCACGCTGGGTGTTTGTGCATTCTCAGTTTCCATCCAATCAAAATTGATTGTTGCATTCTAAACTGCGTGATGTCCCCTTTTCTAAATTAAAAATAATTAATAATATTTTAAGTCGGGCCCATCCAATTCTTATTTGGGACAACTTCATTTTATTATTATAAAATAAAAAGTATTTTTAAATACTCTTATGAGGTCGGTCTTCTTAAGGGAAGATTAAAAAGTGCATTGTGCTTCTAATTCATCCTTGGTGCCAAAAAGGAGGATATAAAGGTGGATCGAATGGCCTAAGAAAGGTTATGCGTGTTTATTTCAATGATTGATATCTTGGTTTTGTGCACGACGTGCCCTACTCTCCACTGAAGACAAAGACCTTTGTTGTAGCTCAACCTTGAGGATGAAAACCCTCATTGGATCCTATTGGGGACGAAACCGTCAATAGTCACAACATGTGGGGACGAAAACCCTCATTTGTTGCATTGGTGGCTTCATACAGGAGACACAAGTGGATTTAATTGGCAAATTTCTAGAACAAGGTGTTTATCCATGCTTAGGGCACTCCTACTTTAGCTAGGGCATGGTGCATGCTTTTGGGGGCTGCCACATTCATTTTCAGCTTGATCTACCCATTTGAAGTTTTTAGGATCACTTTTTTAGTGGGTTTTCATGGTTGGAAAATTGTGATTTCACTTTCATTGGATAGTTGGTCTCTTTAAAATCATGTTGAGCATTGGTTTGTGTTGAAACTCCAAGTATTGATGGAGTTATGAATTTTTGAAGCTTCAACTGTATTTTCACTTGAAATAAATTTATAAAATACATATTTGCTCTAGATTTGATTTTGTTGGATTTGTTGGATTTATTGAGTATTTGAGATATTTCTATGTTAATTTTCAGCCCATATTGCACATGAATGCTTGTTTCTAAGTGCTGGTACAGTTTGCTGTCCTAGAGGGATATTAATTAATCTTCTAAGTTGATTTTGATACCTTAAAAGTGTAATTTCCAATTCGCTGCTAGGGTTTCTAATATTTTTGGATCTGCTATTATAAAAATTAGATTGTTTTCAATTGGGTGGTAGTGTAATTTCAGATCTAATACTTAGAATTTGTGGCCAAACCCTTATTCTCGATTTAAGCCCTAGAAAGGAACGTTACTGTGGTATTAGAGCTTTGGTCTTCCCAGCATGAAGGTTTCCTTGCAAGAAGATCAAAATGACAGATAGAAATTTTAGACTCGAAAAGCTTGGCCTAGGTCAAGAAAGATTGGCCAACACAATGGCTCAGCTGATCCATACCATTCAAAATCCAAATGGTGGAAGGATATCTTCAAAGGTAGTCGATAATTCTCATCCATCTAAAGTGGACAACATTGCTACATAGTATGAGGAATATAGGGCTCTTCCGGAGAAGATTCGTGATGCCATGTCATTTTATGAGTTCATGGGAATAAGCAAGGGAAGACCAAGGCCCAAGCCTAGGTCACAAACTACACAAGAAGAAAAACTAGGGCTGCAAGTAATGGAGAAGAAACAACCCATAGAGGAACCCACGACGCAAGTTGAAGAAGGAAAAATTGTGGAGCTTGAGCCAAAGAAGGAAGAAGAATGACTGAAGTTGTTAGGCATTGAGAGGGAACAACCCATTGAAGCCCTAGAAGCCTCCACCACGATTGCCAAAGTAAAGCTCTTGACTGATTTTCAGATCAGCAGTGTGAAAATCATAATTTGATGAAGGATTGAAGCATGAGCCTAGGGAAATCATGGATCATGTGTCCCAAGGTAAAAGTTCTTTAATATTTAATGATATTTCATTGGTTTCTAATGGGTGCTTGTGACAAATTGTCGAAAACAATTCAGATTTGTATAAGGGCAAAGAGGATGACATTACGGAAGGGTATGTTCATGGAGGAAAGGCACTTCGGGTTCCTTATGATTACTTTTAGTTTGCTGGAAATTTTCAAACAGAGTCACCAAGGAGCAAATCGATTAGGGTATCCACAAAGAACAATCCCAGTTTTGTCATCATCCGAAGAAGGGTAAAAATCCTTTGATGTTCTATTATAGTGTATTGAATTTTAATGGTCACATAGGGCAGCCACATAAGGAAGTCAAATAAGATATACTAAGGACCTATGAGGATGACATCATGCATGAAAGAAGGGTACCATTAGGGTATTTTCTGAGTGTTGTTCCTAACTCAGAAATTTTGAGTCATAAGAGTGTCATAGGCAGCCCTGGGTATATGATTATCTCAGTTTGGTTGCTTGTTGATATGTCATTGCTGGTATGTTGCTCTCACACACGGTTGGGGAGGGTGATCAGATTTCATGCTTGTTATGTCCTCTTATGTTGCTGCTGATTGGATATCATTACGCACCTCATACTCCTTGGAATAATGAGGTAAGAAATACTTTTTGTCGTGTGGATTCTTGGGCTCAATTCCAAAATTGTTTCCGCATGTGGAACATAGGTGCAATGTTGGGAGGATACCTATGTTTGAGGCATCAAGGGCATGTTGGTAAGTCTGATTTTCCATTCCATGATTCCATAAATATGAAAGAGCTGGAGAGAATATGGTGGAAGGGTAGCACCCTTACTTTAATGTGTGGCACTCATGCTTATCACCCATTCCGGATGAAGGGTCTTCTTCATAACCAAGGGGTCACTATGCTGGTAGAGAATGACACCACCATACTTTGTGCAAGGAAAATAGTACACTTGTCAATTCTCTTGGAAGTTCATGAGGCATGTGATGGATTTTTTGTGAATGAACTAGCTAATGATGAAATTGTTCTTGGGGTTCAATGGTTGCAAACATTGGGGGAGTTCACCCTCAAATACCATGATAAAAAACTGAAATTTTGTGACCAAGTTGGAGAAATCAGAATTCATGGCATGAAGAAAGAAGTGAATGTTGAAGCAAATCTTTGGGGACCACATTGTGGGCTGCTCTCTTGCATAACAATTGTCTGGAAAAATATTATCCCTGCTGGTTATGTCAAAAATCAGCTTGCTAATGACATCATGGAAGGAGTTTGGAAGAAGGAACATCAGACAATTGTTTTGGGGAAGCAAATAAGGCACTTGCAATCAGAAAATTCTCCACAAAGAGGATTGCTCACACTTCGTAAGAATGGTTATTATAAAGTGAATTCTGAGGAGCATATTGGCATGAAAAAAACCACTTTCAACCATAAATATAGAGCTGGATTGAGTCAAGTCCTCAATAGGTAACCAAGGAAGGGGTTTTAACCTTCAATGGGAAGAAGAGAATCTACACTAGCTCCAAATCCAAGTAAATGTCAAAATGATGAATGATAATGACCCCCTCTTCCATTCGAACCTCCTTAAGTACCCTTCTTTGGCACCAAGGATGAATTAGAAGATCATTCTTCATGAATGATCTCTTAATAAAGGGGGAAATGCACTTTTAATCTTCACTTAAGATGACCGACCTCATAAAAAGGGAAAGACTATTTTTTATCTCCATTGTAGCTCCCAAGAAGGCTGACCTTAATGAAGGAGAAGATAGAAGTTTCTTTTTCCTTTTTCAGTCACCTATCACCTAATCGAATCATTCCAAGCCATAATTAGTAATCAAATAACTAAGGAAAATACAATCACTTACAATTATGGCAATGTTCACCTCCCTTTCTTTCCTTCCATGAAGCCCAGGGAAGGCGGAATGGGCCCAAGGCCTTCATTGTGACTAGTGTGGAAAATGGGACATTACACCATCTCCAAGACATCGTCCTCTACCATCAAGCTCAAAGTTTCTTCATTCTTTGCTTTGTTAGAGGCATCAACTAACTTCTAGAAAACCATCTATTATTTGAAGATGCTAAACAATTGATGAGGGTGCGGTTCTTCCATCTGTCCACCCATTTGGAAGATGGTGCATTTAAACTTTTGTCACTGCTTCTTGTGTTTTTCCATGATTGTATTTGTATTCGCAACAACATTATGGAGAAACTTCTCACTTAAATATTTTGGAGAGGGTACCTTGTATCCTTTCCTTGCAACTGTCAATGATGTCACCAAATACTCCTTGTACGAGTTCTTTGTCACATTGAAGGGAATGTTGTAATACCAAAATGTCGTACACACCTTATTTGCATCCTAGTGCACCTTCTTGTTCCACCGTGTATGTAATGTCCCCTTTATAGATCTACTCACTTCAACAAAGGCTCCTATAATAGAGTCTTTTAGATCTCTGTGAGCATCCATCTAACAAGTTAGCAATTCTCTTTTGCCTCTAGTAAACACTTCACTCATATAGCTCATCCTATTTGTAGGAGGAGCTCTCCAATCATACCCTTCTATAGTCACTTTCAGTTCTGATTTTGTTTTTCTTTCCTCACATGATGGGAGGATTTCAAGCTCTGATACCACTATAATGTCCCCAAATGGACATATTTGACCCCAAATGGATTTTACGCCAATCCATAAACCCAAAGGCAATTTTATAAAATGTTTATCAAACCAAACCCTGCAGACCTGAATTAAAATCTGAAAAGTGCGACTAGGGTAGAGTTGAAAACCCAAACAAAACAACCAATAAATTATAACTTCTTGACTCCAATCTGATCTACCAATTTTATAAAGCCAAAATACGAATTTAAATCCAGATTTCAAAGGCACAATGGACTAGAAATAAATTATAGAAAATCTGCAGATTGGCTGCCCATAAAAATAAATAAAGATGATATGTTTTGCACACCACAGACTTTGAAAATCAGGTGATTTGATTTATAAAAATCAGATCTATAATCCACACTTCAAATCAGATTGGAAGTACCTTGGAATACAATAGATATGCACAAGAAGTGGGTCGCTCCACATGAAATAAATAAGAAGAACACAATTGCAATCTTCTCTTCCAACTCTTGGACCAAAATTTACAAATATCCTTTATTCAATTGTTGGAAATACTCAGAAATTTACTATAAATCCACTGAAGCATAATGGATATCCTTGTGTAGAGAATCCTCACAAACTCTTGGAGGGTTTTCGTCCTCAAGAGGGTATTTCTAAAGGGTTTTGTCCTTTGAAATAAAATAGATTAAGTTGAAAGCATCGTACAAAATCAGAGATATGAGAAATATTCAAGTGTGTATTGTCCAAGCAATTCCCATTGCTTAAATAGAATAATTGCGCCTAATGGCCACCTCCAACAACCAATCAGATTTTCCTCTTCATTAAATGTTTTTCCCAACAATTTTTTCCTCCTAATGCAAGTCGCATTTTTTTAGAGTGAATAACTTGGCCCATATGCTCTTACATTATTTTCCCATTAATTTTTGCTCCTTAGTGCAAGTCGCACTTTCCTAGAATAAAACAATTTGGCCCAAATGCTTTTCACTATATGTTTCCTTTTTCTATTTTGAAGTCACTAATAAATTATTATAAGTGCATCTAATGTTTTCATTTTATACTATTTTTATTGAGCACTTTTTAATAAAATATTAGAACTTAAGTCACCCTTATTTTCATTCCTTAACCATTAGGTAGACAAAATAGGCTAAGGGTCTTCGATTGAGAAGGGAATATTACAATCCTCCCTTCCCAAAATTGCTTGCCCTCAAGCAATTCTAACTTGTTGGTCTACTTGCCATGTGCAAGAGACAATACATACTATAGTGTTCCACAATCTTGGCTCCTGTACATGTCAAGTGAGATAGATCCTGCCACCATATACCTCTCTCAAGAGAATCATATACACAAAGTTGCATCAAAAGTATTACATAGTTTATATGGCATATTTCTTCCTCTAATTCAACATTTTTCTCAAGAGGAAAATAAATCTGAATTTGCATCAATAAATATGACCTTATCTCACTCATTCCATACCTTTCAATGCCATCAATATCCTTCGAGTGTCCAAGATAGACATATGCTAAGTTGCCCCCAACACTCTTGTCTATGTGCCTGTTAAATGTATCTGAAAGTTGATCAAAGGCTGCTGGTTGGGAAATTAGAGCAAGCTGCAATTTCACACAAGAGTCCATGGGAGGCTCCTCATGTGCAAATTGCTCCATAAAGTCTTCTTTGACTTCTTCACTTTGGTGTGGATCTGATTTGTCTTTATGCTCCCCTTGAATTATTGTCGGTAATGAAGAGCCCTTTGCTTTGTTAATAATAGACATGAGAAGAAGTTCATATATGCAAGTAAGGAGGATGTATTGGAAACTTTTAAAAAGTGTGTGGAATGAAATAGCAGAGCTAGAGCTGCTAGGATGATAGCCACTCAAGCGAGACAACATCTACAAGAATTCAAGGCAAAGATTTCTTCACATAGTGGGTAGCAAGGTATGAGGAATTGCATTCCTTAAGATGGGGCCGTCGAGAGCATGGAAATCTCTTTCCAAAAAGAGAAGATTTTACAAGAAGTGATTGAAGAAGAAAGTGGCATAATATTGAAGCAATTGACTCATAATATTCAGCCCATTGTGGACACGAATGCTCAGGTTTTGGTGCAACAAAGTCGACATTTTGAAGACCAAGATTGGCGAGGATGTTGGTGATACTTCAAGGTATAAAGAACCTGATAATGTGTCTTATTTATTGCTGCCTATTCCAATTTATTTTCATCATGAGATCATGATAAGATAGAAGGTGGAGTCTTCATTATGGGGTTTGTTGAACCATTGCTCCAAATATATGTATATGAGCATCTTGTGGATGATATTGCTCCAAATATATTTAGCTCACTTGACAGTTACAGGGGTCAGGTTGGTAGAACAGTTCAACATGTTTTGTTAATTGTGCATGGCTTCTGGACAAAACAAATTTGGAATTGCTTGAGGGGAAGCAATTTTGGGGAGGGAGGACTGTAATATCCTCTTCCCAATCGAAGACCCTTGGCCTATTTTATCTACCCAACGACCAAACGGGAAACTTAAGGGTGACTTAAGTTATTTTTAAATATTATAAAGTGCCCGTAGCAAAGGGAAAATATGTAACCACTTATAATAATTTAAATAACTTAATAATTATGTCAATTCTAAGTTAGAAAAAGGTACAATTATATTTTTTATTCTCCCTAGGGAGAAATGGCGACTTGACTAAAGAGGCAAAAGTTAATTATGAAAAAGGAAAACTTAAAGAAGAGAATATGGGCCTAATGACTATTTCTAGGAGAAAATGTTACTTGCATGAGGGAGAAAAGTTGGTGGTAAAATTATTAAATGAAGAGACAAATCTAATTGGATGTTGAGAGAGGTTAGTTGGGCCTTTTTCTCTTTATAAGCAAGTCGACTAGCTTAGGAGAGGCATCACTTGTTTATTATCAAATTTCAGATTTGTGTGTAAAGCTTTTGGCTTGCATTTTCTTTCTAAGGACGAAAACCCTCTTAGAGTATTTGGGGATTTCCTATTCAGGGTTATCTATTGCCCCTACTCAGATTTTTAGCTATTTCAACAATAGTTTTGCAGTTGGGTTTTGAAGAATAAAATTGCAGCAGTTGTATGTTCATTGTGCAAGGAGGAGCGACCTACCTTTTGTGTTGATTTACAGTGTTTGTTCAAGGATATAACATTGGTCTGAAGGGGACATATGCTGCCATCTGTAAATCTAATTTTTATGAAGGCTAGAAGTAGCACCAGTTTTCAGCATTTTTCTAGCCCAAAACCCTAGGGTTGAGATTGGTGTTTGGTGGCTGTTTAGGGAACTTATGGTGGTCATAGACTTGCATGAATGGGTAACATGTATTGCGTTCTTCTTAATTTTTTGAATCCATGCATAGTTTATTTGTGTGGATCAGCACATTTTTGAGGGAAGTTATAAATACTTGAAGTTGCCATAATTTTTGCATTTCTGGGGTTCCAAAATAAATTAATTTCAGCCTTATTTACATTTGAAATCTTCATATTCAAAAACAGAGCCTTGGTCTTGTAAATATCTGTCCCGAACCATTCAGTTTTGAGTGGAAGAATTGCAATTTATTTTCTGATTTCCATATGAGTTTATTGCTATGCCCTAGTCGCATTTCTTGGTTAATATTTTAGAGTTATGCATAACAGTGATTTAATACATATTTTTTATAAGTTGCTTTGGTGTTTGATTTGGGCAAAATCCAAGTGAGGTCAAAAATGTCCAAAAGGGGACATAATAGTGTACCTTACAAAAATGGTCGTGTACCATGCTAGGTATGTTTCTATGTACAAAAATTTCTTGTGAAAGGGCTTTGCTCGAATTGGATCAGGTGGATGTGCCTCGTATGTGTGGAAATGACGACTAGATCACCACAACCTCTACCAACATCTACCTTCATTTCCATTGCAAATTCGGAATTAACGGTTACTGCTATGGCTGCTTGTATCCCTGCACTCTCTAGTTTCTTCTCATCCAATATTGCAAACACTACATGTATCTCTTGTTTTGCCTCTTCAAGTGACATTGGGACATGACATGATATCAAATCAGGAACAAATGCATATGATATGATTGATGCCTACCAATGAAATCTTCTTTGAGTAGATGCGTGCAAATTACACTCCTTGGAGTCTTGGGGTCCATATATAACATACTTTCCCTAAGTGGGGTCACAACTTCCAGTGGGATGGCATCCACTTTAATGATGATGACGAAATCCTGATGTGGAGCTGGATGCCATTGTATGCAACCCTGGAACATGATAAAATACAAAAAATACATTAAAAGAAGACCTAAACCATAAAATGTAAATGCAATGTATTAAAAAACCACTAAATTCGTTCATAAATTATGAAAAACTATCATAAATCCAACAAATTTTACGGGAGTTGAATGAAATGAACGCAAAATTGCAAATCATGTTGGAAAAATTCATAAATATTAACATTTTAGAAACATATTTACATGTTTGGAATTAAAGGGAAAAAAGAACTTTCCTGGAAACCCACGAATATCTTCAAATCGGCTCTAGAAATCATAATTATTAACTCTTTCCAATTCACTCAAAGGATGCTCAAATGTTGTGCGATGAAAATTTGTGGGTGTGTGGGGCTCTAAAAAGAAGCAAAACCGTGTTTCTTCAGCATAAAGCCTTTTATTTCCGTATATATGCATTCATGCAACATCCCACAAGTATCTGATGTGGACTTTGCTGTCACAAAAATCGACTAAGTACTTGGGGCGAGTATGGGTAGAAAATACTTGTTTCAAAAAAATACTCTGTACTTTGGCAACTTGCTGAGTACTCAAGAACTCGTTGAGTACTTGGCGAGTGCAAGCTAGGGTCTAAATGTTAATGTAATCAGCTAGAACTTGACTCGCAGAAGTTCCTAAGATTTAACATTTCTACTCTATACCTCAAGATTTTGAACATTAACAGAAAAGAAGCAACATATTGAACAAGTACATAAGTCCAACGAAAGCTCAAACCTCCTTTGGTGTTTAGATGTGCCTTTGAGTATTTGGATGTTTGTTGAATTGTGTGCAAGACTAAGGCAATGTTGGTTGCTTATGAGGGGTTTGATGAAGCAAATAGTCTTGAGGCAAATGGCGCTAACAATGTTTGGTATCCTTTTCCATTCAAAAAAGATTTTTTTTCAAGTAGCCTTTGTTTTCTAAGATTTACAATTTGCTAGTACCTGAGAATTGGGTGTGTTTTGGGAGTAGGTTGGGGGTTTCTTATATATGTTTCCACTTTGGGAAATGTCCAAAATTGATCTTGGTGCATGTGGGATAGTGGAGATGCACTATAATGTCCCTTTTTGGGCGAACTCGGGAAATGATCAAAAGCTGAAGATAAACAACACTTTTCAGATGTTTAGTGAGCTGTTTGTGACTGAAATAAATGTATAAAAACCCTTAACTGCTGCCAGCTAACACCCTTCTAGGGCAGCAACCTGTTTTGGGGTTTGACACCCACTTTTATGTCTTCAAAAACCATTCAACCAACTTCACTAGAATTTCTAAAATTATGATAAATCCTCAACAATTATATAATGCAAGAAATCTGATTTTTAATGCCCTAGATATGCAGATATGAATTTCAGCAAACCCTTGTTTGACAATGTTATTTCAAAAATTCATAACTCAGTCTTGGGAAGCACCAAAAATCATGAAACTCAAGATATTGGCCTTATAAATTATGACGAATAAGCTAGCAGTTTCAGGATTGCCAAATGCACATCAAACATACCAAATATCTATCTCCAAGTGGGTTGCTCCACTCTAAACAAATAGAATATTACACCAAAGAGACCAAAATATGCAAGAAAAGATACTTTATTGCTTTCCAAATCCGCTTGCACACACCAAAATTTCATGAAGAGTTTTCGTCCTTCACAAGTTTCCCAACCGATGGTTTTTTGTCTTTGAATGAGATCCTCAACCCAAGGGGTTTCGTTCTTGAGAGAGAGAGAGAGAGTAAAAGAGCTACACTAGCCAACTTTCACCAAAATAAGAATAATCTCCAAAACATAATTCATAAATTCCCAACCGACTTCCTTAAATATGCCTAAGGAGTGCTTAAAGCAAACATTACATCATGGCCGACCCCTTAAGTAATTACGTTGTAAATATTAAAAAGGTTATTGGAGCTTACATACTCACAATAGCATTAATACTAAACTACTTAAATTCCTCTATTGGAGCAAAAAGGCTTCCAATAGGATAAATGATAATAAATGAGAGCAATAATAAAAATATAATCCAGATTTCTCCTTGTTTTTCTCCTTTGACCCACGGGGAAGGAATGGGTTAAGGTCTTAATAATTCAACCTCCAAAAAGGGACATGACAATCCCCCCCTCTCAAAATTGCTTGTCCCAAGTAATTGCAAGTACCCCGGATCCCAAATAAATCTCAGCTGTTCCTTCTTCTTTGTACCTGCACATTAAACAAACTTATTCAAGTGAAAATGATCTTCTGTCCATCCCCTCTCATGCCTTGTAAAAAGATATTCAAGTAAAAAGAGAACAATAATAAAACTTTCCTTGCTTTGCTATCATGAATTCCCCCCAAAACTGAATCCCTTACATCCCACAAACAATCGTAACTTTAGCTGGCTTCATTCGAAGGAAAACATCACATACCTTGCACCTTCCTATGACATTGAACAATCGTAATATATCTTTAATTGCACATTCTCTACTAATGAATCTATTAACTGCAAGCATTGTTACTCCTTGGTTAAATAAGAAACCAATTATCCAGAAAAGCTGGTATGTATGAGTGTTAGACCAAGATACAAAGGTGTGGGCTACTCCTAAACACTCAAAGTTGAGATTACCAATCATATGGATCATACAATCAGACCTTCTTTCCCTTTTGAAGCCCACAATGGTACTAATCCCACATATGCTAAAACAACTTTGACATTGTACCCAAGCATCCATGCACCTTTTGCTATACCATTCACTACTTGCCTTCTATACACTTGGCGCAAACTGATCATAAAGATAAGAATACAATAGTATCATGAAATGGAGCAATACAACATCAACATCATACCTGACCCATTGTGCATGGTGGAAACCGAAGTGTATGGGCTTGCTGGTAGGTAATGAAAAAGAAGACTTTTTGGACCATGAGCTGTCCTTAATCTTTTTACAACTCAGAATTTCTGAGTTAGAATCAACCCTCCAAAAATATATCAAATGCCCCTTATCTCCATGGATTCCCTGCAAACCTGATTTATCTTGTGGATTGTGGAGGTGAAAACATGGTAGAGTCATAGGAAAGAGTATGTAGTTGTCATTCCTTCCCAACTTATCATGTGGTAGAAAATGGATTTGCACGTATGCAAATGACATGCAATAGCTAGGGGACAAAGTCCCTCAATGAAGATGAGGTTGCCTTTATTGAAAACCAAAACTGTATATACATCTATACATTCAAAATAGTATGTGGGGGGTGTTTTGGGACATCAAATGGAAAGAATTGTGAATAAGAGAGATGAAATGGAATGAAGGAAAAAAATAGATGAAATGAGCATACAATAGTTAGGTAAAACCAGAGCCTAATATTGCATAGAGAAGAAGAGGAACAATGAATAACCAACTCAAATAAAACAAAGTTTGAATAAGCTAAACAAGAATAAATGAAAGAGAACACACATGAGCAAGTAGATATCAAAGCTTGATCACTATGAACACGAACAATAAATTAATTATGTTGACAATAAGATCAAAGATAGTATTCGCATAAAAGATTTAAACACTAACATCTAATGAACATAAGAACATCAAATGCTACAAGAGATATTGAATGGGACACAAAGTTCATATTTCATTAACTCTCCAAAATGTCTTCACAAAAGAACACAAAGTTTCTTTCTCGAAACAAATCTTGCACCAAAGTATTTCTTCTCCTCTCTCAAAGTCACCCTTATAAATGAGCCCCTAACTTCCTTTCATAACCCAAAAGTTGGTTACAAGGTAGTTAGGGTTTACATGAATATCGAATAATGGACTCGAGTTTTGCCCGCAGCCCTCCTACACAATCGAGCTCTTTATTTCCGCCTATGCTCGAGTTCAGACAATTCGTTTTTGGTTGGGCGTGGGTCTTTGGTGAATGCTTGGCTCAACTTTTCTGCTCACTTTGTGTGACCTAGCTTGTCCATTTTTGGATTGACCCATGTACTGTGCAAGTCGTGCCTGATCCGTATAGCATGCATAAGCTCGCATACCCTATTGAATCTGGCTTGAGCTCGAAATACCACAAGAAGAATCAAGTTTATAATCTTTATTTTCTTCTACACGCCGTGTATTTTTTTTATTAAAATTGTTTTTGCTTTATTGTGTTCAGATTGGACACGGCCACAGGCCATGCACACTTGTTAACCTAGGCCATGCAAGTCAAGGAAACAGGCCACACATAGGGAGGTAACATGAACTATTCATGTAGGCCCAACACACACTCCTTCCACTCAAGCACGTGATCTTTCTCCTTGGCAACGACACTACGTAATCCTCCTCCTGAGTACACAACCTGAGCCTGATATATACCATGCGCTGAGCCTGATATGTACCAACATCAGCAAAAAACCGAGCTCACCAACACAAAGTGGCCGGTTATAGTTGATTCTGAGCCCAAAAAAAAGCACGGGCTCGAGTTTCAGCTTACAAATTAAACTTGACCCAATTCGGTTTTATCGAGCTCGAACTCAAGAATCGAATGATTTTCTATTTGCACCAAGTTTGGAGGTAGCTCGGTTTCCAAGACTGAACTCATACTATTTTGGCCCGATTTGTAATTTGAGCTCAGTCTCAGTATTTCATTGTATAGCTCGAGCTCGTACCCAAGCTCGAGCTCATATTACCACTTTGTAAAGATTGTAAATCCGAAATTGCTTAGCTCATATAAAAAAATATATATATATAAGAGACATTTTTCCTTGCGGTTACGGTGGTCCGGAGACTTAGACCCAACACCTTCCCAGAGCGTGTGCTTCTTTTCTTTTCTCTTTAAAAAATCACAATGGGAGAACGCTCTAACAAATCAGCACTTAAATATGCATATCAAGGGTTAATCCCAACATCTTCCATAAGCTTAGCATATGATCACATTTCAGATACTAATATGGGTCATGTGGATATGATCCAATTTTGTGACAGAGTTAGGAGAGAAGGAAAAACTGTTTTCTCAAAGAGACTCTATCGCTGGGGCCTACCTCAAGCGATAACATTTCCGGTTGCAATAGAATGTCCTGAGTTTGTTTATGGCCTGTGCCGAACACTATGACCCTGAGCGTCGGGGAGTCTTTAATGACAAAAATGAACCCCTTCTTGCTTAACTCTCCCGAACACATGGAGGAGATGTTAAAAGTGCCACTGTACGAAGAAAATGCTGACATAACGCAAGAATCGGCACAACAATTCTGGGATGAAGATCCCTTAAGATGGTCAAAAATGGTAAATAAGAATTGGTTAGTTAAACCGAAAACTCACACTTCAAGGATACCCAAAGAATATTTTCGTGTTGGAGTTTCATGAAGAAATAGGAGATATGATCACTCTCCTTAGCAGGGTTTTTGGTCTCCCTTCCACCAAGAGTTTCCATCCTTGGATGTACAAATTCATTTGTATCATCCTTGATGCGAAGATGTTCGTTGAGTGGGCGAGTATCATCAAAAGCACTCTCCACAAGCAGTTGATCGAAGTGAAAATGACGGGTCAATTTTACATGACCTCATATTTGATCTATGTTGTAGCCAGGAGGAGAATATTTTCAGGGCTGACAACTAGAGGCACAATGGGTCTTGGTAAAAATAGTGTTTTTCACTATTACCCACAACTTGAATTCAAGAATGGTTCTCACCATTTCCGGAGGGTCAATGATGCTTTCCTTTTCTATGTAATCAGATCACTAGGGAGAAATCCAGAAGAAATGTTTTCAGAGGATGCCAAAGCCGTAATAGAAAAGTGGGGAACTTGGTATATCTAGTTTCCTTCTTACTCCTATATATGGGTTAGTGGATTTGTGGGAGCTCCTTAAAAACTCCCTAAATATGTTAGTGACAAATTGGCATTGATGGAACTTTCATGTGAAATTTTCCAAGTCCATTTCTTACTTGTGAATAAAGATAGATAATGTATTCATTTCCCAATTCAGATTGGGGAATATAAATGTCCAAGTTCCTACATTGCAGAACTAATGGTAAAAGAATTTTCCCACATCACCATACATTATTTCACAAGTAGGGCTTAGTTTGATATTAAAGGGTCTATGGAGAGAGTCCTAAGAGAAAGATACAAGCATAGAACAAGCATAAAATACTATTAGGCATGATGTGAAAATGATAGGGAGGTAAGATGATGACAATTTTACTCATCTCACATTGGCTCAAATAGTAAATTATGGATTGAGAGATCTTTATTTGAACCTTGTCAATAATGGGACTATTCTTATGGATCTGTGCCTACATCAGATTATTTTCACTCAACTCCCTAGTATTTATTGGAGTAAAGGAGATGAAGTTCTCTAGATACCATGAATAAACCCGTGTTGAGAAGAACTATGATATGGTAGGAGAACCAAATAGCCAAACCTCTCCCATTTCAGGCACATATTTTTGAAATATAGAAATTACCAACGATAAGAGGACTCAAATAGAAAAAAGTGGTGCAAACCTCTTCACAACAGTCTCCACCAACATCATCATACACATCTCAAAGGAAAAGTTGGTGGTTACCAAAATATGTCTCTCCTGAAGAAGAAATTACTCAAAGGTCAATAAATAATGTTCATCCTACAGAAGGAAGAGAACATGTTTTAGGTATTTCTACCCCAAAATCATCTATCCACATCACTAAGAGTTCTAATAGGCTCACTAAAGATCCAAGTCATCAATGTGAGACACATGAGTCTAAACAAATCCTAGTGGTACAGATATCCAATTCTTCTGAGCATCAAGGTGATGGGAATGTTGTAAAAGAACATGATGGTAATCAAGAATGTGTTATAGAT
The DNA here is from genome assembly GCA_019776745.2 of Taxus chinensis. Lineage (NCBI taxonomy): Eukaryota > Viridiplantae > Streptophyta > Pinopsida > Cupressales > Taxaceae > Taxus > Taxus chinensis. The sequence continues at coordinate 595,272,030 of CM034148.1, read as the reverse complement.
TCCACTTCACTAAGGATTGAGGGTGCAGAACAATTACCTAATGGTTTTATTCAAAAGGAAAAAGAATATCCCTTCCAATTCTTGACTTTGTTGTGATCGAAATAATGAATGAAACACCTTCCTCATTTGATTTTAAAATCGAAAAGAGGAAGAGATTGATCAAAGTGGCCAACATCAATTTGGAAGCTCTTTCTACCCTTTCCAACGAAGTTGTGCCCAAAAATACCTCAAGGTTTTCTATAGGGTATCTATTGATGACATTAGAAATAAATTTACAGAAATTGCAGTTCCAATAACTGAAAAGGACTCATGGAAACATGGACAATCATTGATTATGAAGTATCAAAAATAGCCCTTGGAAAGACCACTTTTGAAAGTGATGTTGCCATGGAAAAATATTCAATGAACAATGTGCTTAAAATGTTGGAGAGATACATAATCTCAAATTTCCCAACTCAAAGAAGAGAAGAATTAGTTGCTATCATTTGTTCAACATTTGATCAGTGCAAGAGTGTCTTCTTTTCCTATTCCAAAAATGATGGCCATCCCAGATTGGGAAATTCTCTAATCTATCAAAGGATGCGATCACTCTAGGGCACACTGTAAGGTCTTGGGTTTCCAAGATAGAAAATTGTGGGTTGAGAACAATTTATGGGGTGATAAAAATATATGAGAATATATATGGCTACCTTGATCTAGTGTTTCCATTCAAGGAATGCCTCATTTTAGAATTAATAGCTATGGATCAAGATCTTTCCAAGTCTTCAGGATCTTGCTCGCATGGAATCTACATTCTTAGCCTCAGAGGGAATCCTTGAGTTTGACCATCACATGACATGAATTCTATGGCTAAATCATGCTAAGTCTAGGAAATTGATTTTGGAAGACTTAGTAATTCATGTTTGATAGTTTGTGCGATGAAGCTTATACCGCACTCTCTTCCATTCAAGCCTTCATCGAAGAGATTCCTTGTACCTTTATAAATGAACACAACCAAAGGAATTCAGTACAACATCTGAAGGAACAATTCACAAAATTGATACATGAAATGTATACTCATATTGATAAATTTTCCACTTCTTCTATTGATCAATGTTACAGGATTAAACACCTTTGTGAAGAGATCCAATCTAAAGTTACAGACCTACATACCATACCAAGGTAGGATTCTTGAAATTACAGGTACTTTGTGAGGCTTGTCTTCTTCCAAGTTGTTTTCTAGAGGAAGAAAATATGCACCAGACATTGCAGAATCTCAAATCTTTCGAATTGGCAAAGGATCAGGACCCTTGTTTCACCAACAGAATGGTGGGGTAATTTCCTATGTTATCTAATGGGTGTGCGTGTTCATTTCTCATATGAATGAGAATAGGTGAACCCTGCCAATGGATAAGGCACTAGTTGTTTTACTTAATTTTCATGTGTTTTTCTGCATGGGGTCCACATGTACCCATTTCCTTTTATTTATGTACTTCTTCCTAAAGTGACTTTCAAATTGTTATAAAGTGATGTTGACTTATTTTAGTTAGGTCATTTAAAAATTCAAGGTCACTTAAGGTGCCCTAATTTGATATTCATGTAAACCCTAACTACTTTGTAACCAACTTTTGGGTTATAAAAGGAAGTTAGGGGCTCATTTGTAAGGGTGAATTTGAGAGAGGAGAAGAAATACTTTGGTGCAAGTTTTGTTTCAAGAAAGAAACTTTGTGTTCTTTTGTGAAGACATTTTGGAGAGTTAATGAAATATGAACTTTGTGTCCCATTCATTATCTCTTGTACGCATTTGATGTTCTTATGTTCATTAGATGTTAGTGTTTAAATCTTGCATGTGAATATTATCTTTGATCTTATTGTCAACATTATTAATTTGTTGTTCTTGTTCACAGTGATCAAGCTCTGATATCTACTTGCTCATGTGTGTTCCTTTTTATTTATTCTTGTTTAGTTGATTCAAACTCTGTTTTATTTGAGTTGGTTATTCATTGTTCCTCTTCTTCTCTATGCAATATTAGGCTCTTTTTTTACCTAACTATTGTATGCTCATTTCATCCATTTATTTCCTTCATTCCATTTCATCTTCCCTCATTCACATTTCTTTCCATTTGATGTCCCAAAACACCCGCCACATACAATTTTGAATGTATAGATGTAAATACAATTTTTGTTTTCAATAAAGGAAACCTCACCTTCATTGAGGAGGGAATTTGTCCCTTGACTGTTGCATGTCATTTGCATGCCTGCAAATCCATTTGCCAACAGAACTTTGATGACCTGCTGGGGATTCAAGAACCGGATAACCAGTGCTTGGTTAAAAATGACTATCCCCTTGCACAAGCTCTAGTTCTTCAATCGAATCTTGTGAACAACGAAGATCGTATTGACGCGCGGGACGGGGAAATAGACACAACACTATCGGACTTCAAGTTTTTTGGGACAAACTGTGAAAATAAATTGCAGTAATGGGAAGGCTGTTAAATAGAACCATTGATAGTCGCTTTGTCCAATTTAACACCTATAAAAGAATGAAGCGGACCTGCACTTGTGGTCAGAAGACCTGTGGGAACACGCGTTGATCATTGTACATCGATTTCACTCTTTTCCATTTAAGTCGATACGTTGTATGGGTATTATAGGCAACACACCTATCTTGCAACCAAATCATATTGTTACAGATTATTTAAGAAGCAGATAACGGGCATGATTTGAGGAAAGCGGTGAACTGGGAAGGCACTACGGAACAAGTATCCAAGTGTTCTCACAGCTCCCCGCAATCAGTACTGGATAATGAAGAAAATATAGCTGTGAGAGTTTGCTAGAGTCATGCAGGCATATGATGAGTGTGCGGAGAACTAGTGAGCCCGAAGAGAACAAGGCTAGAGCCTAGAAACCTCACCTTCATTGAGTAGGGACTTTGTCCCCTGATTATTGCATGTCATTTGCATTCGTGCAAATCCATTTGCTAACATCATGATATCCAAAAACTTGTCATGGTACAATGATAGGCAATAAATCTGAGTTACCTCTAGGTTCCGGGCTGCTAATCTTCACTGTATCGTTTAACTTCTTCAAGGTGGTAATGGAACCCATACACTGGACTTTGTTAGGACTGAATATGTTGGTAATTCCCCAATGTTTGGCTGCTTTTGATAACAGTCCAGCAACCTTACCAGTTGGTCCTTCATTGAGAACTTCTTTCAATTTCCTTTCCCTCATAAGTCTTGTTGTCATCAACACAAGCATCATTGTGACTCCACATCTCTTCCTTCAAAAATATGTATATCCAAAGGGTTACCAGCCAATCGGAAACAGGAAGTAATTACTTTTACCATGGGCCAAAATTGGGAAGAGGGTTACCTCTTAACACTCAAACTTCAGTCCTTGTGCATAAATTTACCATTGTCATGATACATGCATAATTTGGTGGCTGCTTGAAAGCATGGTGTAAGTACTCCTTACTACTCAATGTGCTCCTCATTTTGCCCATATTTGTATCAAGCTGACTATGATGATTAGCTCCATGTGATGGTGGACTAGGGAGCAATAAATCTGAGACGTATTGGACTTTCAACAAAGTTTTCATCTCCACTTTGCCTTTGCTCCTACAGTAATTGGTGCTTTTTCTTGTTGCAAAACCTCCATATCTTGTTCACCTATGCTTGGAATGTCTTTGTGGCTCCCACCCAAGTCTAAGTCTTCATCATTTAGCTCTTTATTGACTGCTGTTATAAACAGATCAGCAAGTTGACTATTATCATTTCCACTTGGGAAGTGGGTTCCATCCATACCTTTCGCTTCCACTTCTTGTTCATCACCCTTTCTTTCAGCCCTGAATTCATCACATGCTAAACTATCATCAGCATTAACCAAACAATGATCACTAATTACCTCATGATGTTGACTCTCCGGAACAACAATGGGCGTTAGTATCATGGCCTTAGATCTCTTGACCACCAAATCTTCTTTCTTAACGACTCCATCTTCTATTGTCATATGAGAATTGCTTGAGCTATTTACTTCATCCTCTTGTTCCTCAAGCTTCCCTTCATCCTTTCGCTTATGCTCCCAAATTCCCTTGGTATTTTTCAACATGCAACTATTAGAATTCAAGTGAAAATCAGTGACAATTAAAATTTTTTTACCTTCCCTTTCTCTTGGTTCTTGCTCGGCCATTTCTTGCTTTTCTCGTGCTTTCTTAGGGCTGTAAGAAAAATCAATCAAGGGTTCACCTTTCGCCATGGCGGTGGGTGCTTCTAGGGCTCCCAAAGGCTGATCCTCCACCCGAAACAACTGCTGCGATGCTTCTTTCTCCTTTGTCATGTTTTCTCCATCTTGTAGCTGATCCGCTATATGCTCTTCAACTTGTTTCTTCACATTGTATGGTTTTCTTCCCTCAATGGATGAGACCTTTTTGTCAAGGTCTTTTGATGGGGTTCATGCATTATGTCTTGTCCCAATTCCCACTCTATGATTATCTATTTTCCCAAAATCCTCAAAGGAAAGGGCATCACACACCATCTCTAGAAGAACCCGATATGTTGTTGCCAAGCTGTCACTCCTTGAAACCGTTTCTTTCTTGAGAGAACCACCTCCTTGCATCTTTTGGATGGTTTGGTCAAGCCTATCCAATGCATCCATTGTAATGTCCCTCTTTCTCGGATAATTTTAACGAAGACCTTTGGCCCGTTTTCTCTACTCGATGGTCAAAGGATAAGCTCAAGGGTGACTTAAGTTTTATTAATTCTATTATATTGTGCAAAAACAATAATATAATAAAGAACATATAATAAATTAATAGGCTTAACACGAAATTAGAACCTAAAAAAGCGCTTTAAAAATAAAACACTTATTAAATTTGTTTTTTCTAGGGGAGAAATGCGACTTGCTCAAGGAGGATTAAAAAAATAGAAAAAAAACACCACAAGCTGATTGGTGGCTTTTTAGGTTTTCACTGGGTCACTTCTCTTTAAAAGGGGAAGAAATCGATTTGTAAAGGCATTCCAGATTTTTATTTGATATCTTCTCTTTGCATTGAGAGCTTTGAGCTTTTCTGCAATTAAATCCAAGGACAAAAACCCTTAGGATTTTTATACTCTTGTGGACAAAACCCCAAGAGCATTGAGAGGGATTTCCACTCAGGAAATTTTACAGATTTTTCACAGATTTCTCAATTTCCAGCAGTGTTGTTTGAAGAATAAATTGCAGTAGTGACTTCCAAATTTTTTTAGAGTTGGGCAACTCACTTTTTGGTCAGTTTATGCCATTTCAGAGCCATTCCAGGTCTGATTTTATTTGCTATCAGTTGTACTACATTTTTGGAATCAAAAGAAATAATTTCCAGAATTTTTGAAGAGTTTTTGAAAGGTATTTCCCAGTTAGATTGTATGCAAATTTCAGATCTGTTTTCTAGTGGTTTTTACTTCTTAAAAATATGATTATCTTCCTATTGTGGCTGTCAAAAATATTGTAATCAGTTTGGTAGAAGATCAAAATTTTTGGGGTATTTGTTGCATGAGTTTTTCCTCCATACCCTGGTCGCACTTCTCATAATAAATTCAGATCTGCCACAATATTAATTGCCATAACCCTCATAAATCTGTTTTTTGCTTGTGACTGGTCTAAAATTCGTTTGGGGTACAAAGAGCCCCATTTGGGGATCTTTCACCCATTGTTTCTTCTTGGTTCTTCATGTTCCTCTCCAATTTTTCCATGCTTCACAGGCTGGGAGGAAAGAGCTCTGATACCATTGTAATGTCCCTTTTTGGGGAAACTCAGTAAATAATCAGAAGCTGAAGATAAACAACACTTTTCATATTTTTAGCGAGTTGTTAGTGAGCGAAATAAATTTATAAAAACCCTTAACTGCTGCCAGCAAACACCCTTCTAGGGCAACAACTTGTCTTGGGGTTTCACATCCATTTTTATGTCTTCAAAAACCTTCCAATCAGCTTCACTTAAATTTCTTAAATTATGTTAAATCCTCAACAATCATATAATGCAAGAAATCTGATTTTTAATGGCCTAGATATGGAGATATGAATTTCAACAAACCCTTGTCTGCAATGTTATTTCAAAAATTCATGACTCAACTTGGGAAGCACCAAAAATCATGAAACTCAAGATACTGGGCTTATACATTATGGCGAATAAGCTAGTAATTTCAGAATTTCCAAATGCACATCACACATACCAAATATCTATCTCCAAGTGGGTCGCTCCACTCTAAACAAATAGAATATTGCACCAAAGAGACGAATAAATTCAAGAAAATATACTTTATTGTTTTCCAAATCTGTTTGCACACACCAAAATCTCATAAAGGGTTTTCCTCCTTCACAAGTTCCCCAACCAAGGGTTTTTGTCCTTGGATGATATCCTCAACCCAAGGGGTTTCGTCCTTGAGAGAGAGAGAGTAAAAGGGCTACACTAGTCAACTTTCACCAAAATAAGAATAATCTCCAAAAAATAATTCATAAATGCCCAAGGGATGTCCTTAAATAGGCCTAAGGAGTGCTTAAAGCAACATTACATCATGGCCGACCCCTTAAGTAATTACATTTTAAATATTAAAAAGGTTATTGGAGCCTACATGCTTATAATACCATTAATCTAAACTACTTAAATTCCTCTATTGGAGCAAAAAGGCTTCCAATAGGATAAATGATAATAAATGAAAACAATAATAAAAATATAATCTAGATTTCCCCTATTTTTTTTCCTTAGATCCATGGGAAAGGAATGGGTTAAGGTCTTCATAAATCAACCCCCAAAAAGGGACATGACATGTAGGATTAGGCTTAGTTAATTAGGATTAGGATTAATACTCGATGGAAGTGATGAGAATTAATTAGGAGGAAGGGGATTTAATTAACCAACTAGGAGTTAATTTATAAGGGTTGGATTAGCTTGTAGAAGCAGTTTAAGAGGGAACTAAAAGTTGGTGTCCCCAAGATTTCACCCTGAAATCTAGGACTACCCCTTTTTAATTTTTTTGTTCTTTTTAACGTAAAGGGTCAAACTTTTGTTTTGTTTTGTTTTGCCTGCAGTTTTTCGCATTGCTCAAAGGTATCCCCAAGAAGTTATAAAGCCGTGATCATCAAATACGCACATACTAAAGCTCATTCAATTCCCTTCCCAGACTTAGTCTAATTTTATAAAAGCGCTTTATTTATTTAAAAAAAATGAAAATATAAAGTTTTTTTAAAAATAGATTGAGCTAAAATAAGAGAATTTGGGTTATATGTCAGTTCACCCCATCATTGTTACCACACCATATTACTTTCACTTCGAAGTGGAGCATTCACCTGGGGAAGATTTTTTACAGACTAGCTAATTGGAGAATTATTTTCGAGCAATTGCCTGCATCTTCTTTCATGTATTTTGTTTTTATTTAATTCTTGTGTTTGGTTTTGGTTTTTCTCTGTGATCTATCTGACAATTCCCCGTGGCCTTTTCTTTCGTCCCGCCTAACTAGTTCCTTGACCTAGGGTTTTGAGAAGTCATCAATTGCCCCAGACAAAGGTGTAATTAATTGTGAAGTGCTGGTTTTCAATGCAGCCTCCTAGAGACAAGTCGCATTTTTTAAGAAGCAGATGTTTTCTCTAATACAAATTTTGGTCTTTTAGTGTCTTGTCTTCTTTTGCAAATAATCCATGACTGCCAAAATTCACACAATTTCTCAAGGGGAAAAATCACTTAATGTTTGTTGTGGATTATGGCAGCCCTGTCTTCTATTTTCCACGCACTTTTTGAAGGAGAATTCACTAAGCCAAATCGTGGATTTTGGAGTCTTTGTCTTCCAATTAAAAGAAAGCAGCTGCCCCTTCTATTTTCCACGCAATTTTCACTTAAGTGATTGTCGTGAATTTTTAGCATGCTATCTTCTATTTCAAAAGCATCCTCTACCTTCCAAATCCACACAATCCAGTCTTCCCCAAATCCACGCAACTTTTTGGCAAAGGCAGAAGTTACTTAAGATTTTGTCGTGAATTTTGGCAGCCTGGTCTTCTAGTTTTGGTGCAGCTTTCCTTTCTATTTTCCACACAATTGTTATTAAAAGCAGAGGAACTTATTCAAAAGAATTGCGTGGGTATTTGTGACCTTGTTTGCCAAATTGCAAGCATCCTACTCATTCAGTTTCAACGCAGCCTTTGGGAGGAAAGCAAAAATAGCTAAAGAAATTGTGTGAGCCTTCTATATTGCCAGCTTGTCCTCCAGTTTCAACGCAGCTATTCACATTGTCAAATCTATGCAGTCTTCTAAATTGCATGCAAAATCCCTCTAAAAGCCCATGCATGTTGTCTAAAATCTCCTAGTTGAGCCCATGTTGAGCCTACTTCTCTTTGCTTTCATCCGAAGTAATTCCCAGAGTTCAAGACTGCCTATATGCAATAAATTATTTCCGGAAAATTCACTTGTGCACATACTTGCGAAGAACTGCAAAAGCTTCAAGGACAAAAGGTGAAGACAGGACAAAGGCAACATCCGCAAGCAAATCGCAGTTAGCTGCTCAGGGGGAAATACATGGAATCATTATTCCTCTCACAGGTAATCCAGTTGAGAAGTTGATAAAATCTACAGTGATGCTAGACCTAGTTTAATGAGAGTCAAAGGAAAAGATTCAACAACATATGGGAGAAAGAGCTTCTCAGGTCCAAGGCAGAGATATCATTCATCATATCATTCATGAGGTGGAAGTACAATATATGTTGGATCAACATACAGAGTATGGAAGGAGAATAAGACTGAGAGTGTTGTAGTTGGATTAACTTCTAATTTATTCTCCTCTTTTTTCTTCTTTCTCTTATTTTCTCCGACAAAGTAATTGAGTAATCAATTAAATTATAAGACTTAGGTAATTGGTTTAAAAGCCGTTACTTCGAGTTACTAGAAAATGTCTATTACTTGGGAATAGGTGGCAGACATGCAAGACGTTGATTTATTCTTCAGTTGTAAATCATACATGTCATGCAAAGAGAAATTCTAGGAGGAAGATTGCCAACTGTTTCCTTTCTTATAGCTTCCACATGCAGGAAATCATTGAAAGTTTCCTATTTGTATTTGCCCTATGCACTATAAATAGAGGAAGAGCCTACGGGTTAAATCATCACAACTTGTTCATCAGAACTTGTTTAGCAGAGGCTTTTGTAACTAGAGCATTCTTGAGTTTTCAGACTTTGTGCTGGAACCCTTGATGTGATTTCTGTGAAAGCTAGGGATTGAATAAAAGGTGGATTTTTGGAGAACTTTGTGTTTACAGTGCTTTGCTGAGTACTTCTATTCGAAGGTTTTAGATAAACTTTGCGTTATCTTAAATCTAGGTTAGAAGTTATTTCTTTCCTTCTTTGTTAAATGTTGTGATTTATCTGTTTGTTTAATTTGTGTGGATGAGACCAACTTTGATAACTATTGGTTGAGTCAGCACATCTTCCTTTCTTCTTTCCCTACTAATATCCCCCCCTTCTGCAAATATCCCATCACAGCTGCTTACTTGCTGCCAAATTACCCAATTGTGGTTCACGAGATGAGGGAATTAAAGTAAAACCCCTGAAATTAGTTATTAGGATTCACCCCTACAAAATAGATAAACATATTACACGGGAGCCTCGCCATTAAATGAGGGAGATTTATCTCATGACTGCCTAAGTTTTAAGCTATGCATAAAATCTAGCCAACAAGAGTGATTTAATTAGATGTGATTGAAGAGGGATTAATTAATGAATGGTCATTAATTATCAAGTGAAGGGGTAATTGAATTAATTAATAATTGGTTATTAATTAATAAATAAAGAGAGATGATAGTATGACTTGTGCGCCTTTAGAGTGAATCTAATGTGGTGGATTTGGGGTGTCTACATTTTCCTCTTTTTGGGAGAGTGTCGCGCTGGTTGCGTCCTTTCAAAGAAAGTTGTAAAAATAGATGATTGCAAGAGGAATGAGAAGATTTGGATAGGGTTATGCCCCCTTGAGAGACCATGCAATGATGGAAGAAGCAGAGGGACTCTTGAAAGGTAGAGAAATGATCGCAGCATTAGGAGATGTTTCTAGTGGCATGACATAAGTGAATAGGTAGGGACCGAGAGATATTGATCAATGGATAACTTCAGTGGAGGTGGTGAAGGGACTGATTGGTTGATTTCGCAAGATAGATAACACGTGGAAATGTTGATCGATAGGCCACTTCAACAGGTTGTGTGAAGTGATCAATAGACCAAATTCGCAAAGAAGATGACATTTTCAAAAAGAGATGCCCTAGGAGGGATAGTTGATATGATAGAAGAATATGATGAAGGATAGAATGGTAGTTAGATGATAGAGGAGGGTGAGATAGAATATGGATGAGGGAAATGGTAGATTAGAAGATAGAGGGATGGGGGATGCAAATGCTGCAAATCTTGCACAATTGATGGTTCGAACACCTTTATTTGATATATCATAAAACAATAGGCACTATGATATTGAAAACCATAATGATAATGCTTATAGTATGCCATAAGACTAACTCAAAAGTAAAGACAATGCAACATAATTAAAAAAATAAACAAGCACAAGAAAACACACTCACAATTAAATGAATGCATTTTGTTTTTGTCTTGTTCTAGTACCCAAGTAATGTAAGATTGAGACAAGGGTAACGATGCTGCCCCAAGTGAGGCAACATGCGAGGGAGATTGATGAGGGACTGATATGTCCTGAGAGATGACAATATGAGCCATGTTTTTCCCCAGGCAATAATATATGATGAGGAGACTTGGATGAAGATGTCATTGTTGGTTTGATGTTGACAGTGTTGCACTTGTTTTTAACCACATGGATGAGTACTAGCTAGTATTTTGATAGTTTTTTCGATGTTTTTCTTTATTTTGGGGATTGTTTTGATGTTTTTGGGATTCTTGATAGTTTTACAATGTTTTGGTATTTTTGGGATATGTAATGTTTTTTTGGAATTTTGATTTTCTAGATGTTTTTTATTTGTTGATTATTTAGGTTTATCTGTATTGTGATTTTAAAGATATTTTTGGGATTTTGGATTGGTGTGACCTTAAGCAAGGTGTGCTTTCTAGCATCGATATCTTTTTACCCCTTTCCGGGTTGTGTGGTTTACTCAATAGAATGCAACGCAAACGTTGAAGACGAGATGAGGTTTGTCAAACTCGACATACATGGGATTAAATGATTGATTAATAAAAATGGGTTAGTAATTGTCAAAAGATTGATCCATAAAGGATTTGGTATGGCATCCCCCCTCAAGTGATAATTGTCTTGGGCAACAAGCTCCCCCAACATAATGTGGGATGAAAAAGAAAGTGGCAATGGAAAATGATAAGAAAAACATCTTTGCTTAGGATTGATTATTGTAGCGAGGGACAAAGTTGCTCCCAACCATGGTAAAAGGGAGCGCATGCACTTGGATGTTCTGAGTGAAGCAGAAGGAAAGTGTGTATTATGGATGCATGGTTTGAAGATTGGCGATGTGCTGAAAGGAAAAAATCATGAGATAATAGAGGGACTAATGCAGGAGTGTGAACAAGGTTTAAACAACTCCTGACAACATACTAGCCCAGTCACTCGTTGAGATCCAATGTGTGTGTGTGAAAGTGAATGGCTACTTGAAGTGAAAATTTGAAGGGTAGCAAATGAAGACAAACTAACAATGTGTAGGAATGATTGATTTTGATAGTTGATATGTGGATGAAGGATGTGTGGAAGGCAAGTTGTACATTGCTCTGTTACCAGTCACGTGTTTATAGCCTTGATGGAGATGTATTTGATTCTAGTTATAGCTCTACTACCAGCCAGGCATCCATAGCCTCATTAGAGATACTAGAGACACTCCTAGAGAGAGTTTTGATATTGTTGTTTTTTTTCTTTTTTTTTCGTTGATTTTTTATTATTGATTTTTGAATTGATAATATATTCAACTCTCTCAATTGTATTGGTAAGGTGTTAAGAACCATTAATGGCTTGATGGAAGGATACAAAACTGATGGTGTTGACGACATTGGCTAGTGTCAACAGTTACACCTGAGGGTCTTCACGATAAGGTTATTAAGTAAATGATTGTACTAGGATCTCAAGGAGGATGATCATTCTTTAATTTAGTAGGTAATGATAGAACAAGGTCAAACGACTCTAGTAGAGACTATTGCCTCATGATGTGTGTGGATAGGCTAATCAAAAGCTCACCGAAAGTACAACAGTGATGGGTGATGTGCAAAAGGATGGACGGGAAGGAAGGAACATCCCTGTATAGGCAAGGCCTTATTGTCATTGTTAATACTTTGATTTATTCGATTTTTGGATATTTTGATGTTTTGGATTTTTTTATGATTTTTCCTATTGGTTTGACTTTTGGCTATGTTTTGATAAGGGGGACTCGGCTTTTGAGCTATTTATTATGTCCACATTGATTTCAAAGCCATTCGCATGGCTTCTTGGTGAAATATCATTGTTGAATCCAAGGAGTGTTGTGATAGCTTCATTGTTATGGAAGATGTCCCTTTGAGTTTGATGGTCCCTTGTGATGGTGGATGGTTTGGATGACAATGTCATGAAAGGGGTTGGTGGAAGCAAGTTCCTCAGATAGACTACTACTGGATTCTGTGTCAATATTGGAAGAGCCTTCTTTGCTAATGGTAGAAATGGATTTTGATTTGTTGTGCACGTTATCAAAAGGTTTGTAACCTATTCCATGAAAACCTAGATGTTCATGAACGTGGATATACTCGTGAATGCCTTGTTTGTGGATGCATAGGACTTTTCCTGTGTAGTTCATATTTTTAAGCATCTTAGTGGCAATATGATAGTCAAACGATTAGAAGGTTGATGAAAAGTTATCGTCAATAAGTTGAGGGATGTATGAGCATTTTCTTTCCTTGTCTATTAGGAGGCCTGCGTTGACTAAGGATGAAGTGCCCAATTGATAAGAAGTTTGATCCTTTTGGTTGTGCATGTCAGGATTGATAGGGCTTTGAGGAGGTGGGAGAAGTTTGGTGACATGAAAGCTGTTTTGAATTTCCCATTCCCCTGACTCTTTGGCAATGATTGGGAAATGGATTTGGATGATGGATTTTTGGATGCGGTTGGGAGCTTGTTGGTTTGAGACGTAGATGGGAGCTTATTGGTTTGGATGCGTATGAGTCATGGGTTGTGGACAAATGTCCAACCAAAGTGTGGAATTTTGACGGGTCAATGTTACAGGGGACTCTTGACTCATGAAGTGCTTTATACATGATATCCCTATGAATAGTGGATGTTTTGAGAAGATCCAAGATCAAAATGTACATGGGAGTCTTCTCAAGTTGTTGGCTAGGTTTGTATGGGCTCTCAAGAGTAGGCAAAGGAGGTTGTTAGGCAATGATTTGTAATGTCCCAACTTTGGGATGAATGGAAAATATGCAAATCAACAACCCTTCAATACTCCAATCAACTCAGTCAAACTACTTGTACCAGTTGGGTAGATGACTCAATAAACCCAAAAATAGGGGTTTAATGGCCTCTATCGACAACCCGTACATCTACTTTCTCAACTGAACTTTAAAAATTAGATCTAAGCTTCGCTGGATTGAACATCTAACAAGCAATGGCACTGCTGAAATGACTACTGAAATTACTCACAACATTCAACATTCAACATACTTCAACTCAGATTACTTCTGCTGTTCTAGAACTCCAAGATACCATTAAACTCAGCCTTGTTCAACCAGCTACAAACAGTCACCCAAATCTCCTTAAAAGGAATTCAAAGTTATTATTAAGCATGTAATAATCCTGATCGCTGCATTCAGAGATATGTAATCATACATGGAAATAGTCGATCCACTTTAGAAGATCATAAACCAATTATAAAAATACTTAGGCAATCATTGGATATTTTAGGCACCCACTATGCATTTCAGACATTCCAAAACAAATCACTGTCAAAGGAAATAATGTCATGCATTAAACTCGATCGACCCACACTAAATGGAGCAAGCAATCAGTCCCCACTCACCATAGAAGAAGTCACTGTAATATAAGACATAAAAAATGTGCAAAGGCTAGTCGCTGTACTCTCAGGAACATATGCAAACAGCTCTCAAATAATATGAAAGGGAATCGCTAGGGTTTTACTATGAATTCCACATGAAATCACAGATTTTAGATAAGAGACAGCAGCTTAAACTCCCCAACCACATCCAATCAAACATACCCAGCTTTGGCGCCCACTTGTCTTACAAGGAACCACTTGAGCAAGGGCACTAAGTATGCATGGATCTTGGTTGATTCACCTAGAAAATCACCCAAATCAGTGCACACGCATAACAGAGTGAATCGCTGCCATAGTGGACATGAATTTATACTAAATGTTGGTCACACCACACTCAGAATTGCATACAAACAGCTTACAAATATAATAAACAGAATCGCTGGAATAGAAAAACCAATACACCAAAGGCGATTTATCGTAGGGACTCCTAAAAACTCTTATTTTCGATCACAAACCAGCTGCTACAGTGATTCGCTACGGAAAAACATGCAGATTTGCCAAAGCCACAAACATGGATCTCACAAATAAATACTTAAGTTGAATCTCAAAACCAGCTCAATACCACCTCCCACACAAGAGAGAGAGAGAGAGAGAGAGAGAGAGAGAGAGAGAGAGAGAGAGAGAGAGAACATCAATGGGCATGCATCCCAACTCCAAGCATGGAGCATAAAATAAATATCATCATAACATAATAATAATAATGATCGTATCACTCCTTTTATAAGCAAGGAGGCACAAAATTTGAAATCCCTAGGAGAGGGAAATTATTAAATAAAAGCAGTTTGTTTTCCCTAGATGTGGTGTCCCCTTTTCAAAGGGGTGATTTTATCAATAAAAGCCACCTAAATATTTATTTAATTAATTCCCCATTTAATTTTTATATTTTGGGAATTAAATTAAACAATCTTCATAATTAAATAATTAAATAATTATTACTCCAGGCAATAATATTTAATTATTTAATAAAAATGTTCCCCTTGCAACATCCCGAAGCCCATGGGGAAGTATAGGCTAAGGGTCTTCAGAAATGAGGACATTACATGATTTCGATTTTCCTAATTGTGGTGGAACAATCTAACGCTTTGGTTTTGATGGTTTCATTTGCATTGTTTGTAAGATTGCCGAGGCTAATGAGGGCATCGCGATTGATGTTCTTTGGATTTTGTGGACTTGTTTGATTTTACTTGGGGAAAACATTGTCACATGTCCCGTGTGAATTGTTTGATTGATTTGGATTGGGTTTTTGGAGGATCCCTTTGGTGATGTGTGATTGATGTTGATTAGATTTGGGAATAAGATCCCATTTGTGATTGTGCAATTTGGGGGAGATGTTCTCAAGTTGAAGGTCTCCTTGGTCGATGAGATCTTAGATGAAGTTTTTGAGATTCGTGCATTGATTTGTTGAATGCCCTTGGATTCCACTGTAGTCACAATATTTGTTTTCTCGATACCAAGATGATTTAGGGATGTTTTTTATCGAATGGTTTTGTTTTCGGATACAGGATCATGTTTTCCGCTTGTAGTTGATGGAAGATGGTAGTCAAAGATTTACCCAAGGGGGTGTATTGTCTTGGTTTAGTGTCCCACTCAGGCTGTCTCTAAGGGAGAGTAACGTGAGGTGGTAAAATGAAATAGGATTTGGTCGACGTAGGGGTCTTATTGTTGAAGTTTTGATATAACTTTGAAGATTTCAATGTTTGTTGGGTTTGTTTGATTTGGATATGATTATGATCATCCTCTTTTTGATGGAGGAATGGATTGTTCGCGAAAGGATTTGTTGATGATTGGATGTAATGTTCTCTTGTCCAAGCTAGTTTATGCCCATTCCTCTTCCTATGGGTAGTAAGAAAGGAGCAAGGGAGGGGAACTTGCCATGGTTGTAAGTGTTGTACTTTCATAATTAATTATTTTATTTACTAATCACGGCTTTGGAGTGGTTCGACTAGGTGGTAGAAGACTTGTCAAACAATGCATGGAGGATTTCTTTTTCTTCATTATGGAGGTCGGTCTTGTGGGAGGCCTACATGGTGACTTTAATGCTCTTTTTCTTCATTAAGGTGGTCGGTCCTCTCTAGAGGATTCTATTTTCCCATTGACATCTTCAAAGCCTATATAAGGTGGTTCGACTTGCTAAAGGAGGATTAGGCTATTTTGGATATTGATTTCTCTTGGAGGTGGAGCAAGTAGCTTCTCTTCTTGCCATTGAAGGACCGAAACCCTTCCTTGGTCACCTATTGAGGACGAAACCCTTCAAGAGGATCACACTAGGGGACAAAAACCCTCTTGTGTGCAAGGGTGATCTCACACGAAGGTCACATTCGGACTTTAAAGTGATTTTATGCAACTGATTTTCATTTCCAGCCCTAGGCGACTTGCTTGAGGGTTGAATTCAGTGCCTTCTAGGGCATTTTTTATATTTTGAGCTGGTATTCTTGTTATTCATATTTAATAAGTAATAGTAGCTTATTTTATTGCTGTTGGATATGCCTCTTTGGTTAATGAGAATCCTCATCCTCTTTAGTTTCTTTTCAAACACATTTGGCATCCAGGTATGTGGCCAAAAATTAACAGTTTTTTCTTTGGCTTCTCATACACAAGAATTTTAACAGGAGACCGTCTTCTAAAGAGAGGTTTGTATGGCCCGTTTAGATGTTCTTTATGCCTTCATGCTAAGGAGTCTTATACTCATCTTTTTTTCTCATGTCCTTGGGTTATCTCGTTGTGGTAACTTCTTGCTTCTTTATTTAAGGTGCACTGGATAAATTTTGAATCTCTTGAGCAGATTTTTAGAGCTTGGTAGGAATCCCTCCCTAAAGGCCAAAATCTTATCCCCGTTCTATGGAGTGGTATTTTTCTTCTCCTTTAGGATATTTGGAAGGAAAGAAACAATAGAATCTTCATGCAAATTAGTAAAGACAACTCTTTTGTATGGGAGAAGACCAAAATCAACATATCGGAAAGCCTGAGACATAAGATATCTTTGACTCAAGATCTTTCCCTTGAATGGGAAACATTTATAGGAAGCTAAATATTTATCCTAAGGATGTTTCTTGCCCTAGGATGCACAACAAGAAAAAAGTTCTAAAGGACGGCCAGTGGAAGAATCCCCCTCTAGGATATGGTAAGTTGAATACGGATGGGGCTTCCAGAGGAAATCCAGGGAAAACTACTATGGGAGGCATTGGTAGGGATGTTGATGGTGGGGTGCAGTTCCTTTTTGTTGAGAATCTTGGCTCTACTACCAATAATCTTGCTGAGGTGAAAGATATTTACAAAGGCATGCAAGAGGCCTTGAAAATTGGATGGCATAATATCCAGGTTGAGTCGGATTACCAAATTATTATCCACTTGCTTTTTGATAATAGATTGGATTCCCCTCCCCAATTAGTGTATTGCCAAAGAAGTGTGGAAGATAAAACAACTAAAAGGAACATTCCAAGAGGTCTAATTCAATCACATTCCTCCCTGATAGGAACAAAGTTGCTGATGGACTAGCTAATTGGGCTCTAGAAAACAAGGACCTATTTTGTGATGACATGCCCCCTCCATGGTGGTCCAACAAGATTCAGGAGGATATCAGACATATTCTTAATCTTGATTCTCTGTGATGATTGTTTTCTCTTCTTTTCTATTGTATAATGCACAAGCTTGGGTTAATAGCTTTCAAGCTTGGCACAACCGAATATGTAATTTTTAGATTTACATAATATAAGGTTCTTTTGTTGGTTTAATTTTTTTTTTAATAAGGATGGAATCTACATTTTGGTGATTTTTGGAGAAATTTATCTATTTTTTTCCAGCCCTCGGTTTGGCTGTACTGTTGTTGTTTTGGAAATTAATTACATTTGTGATTTATCATTTGTTTCTCCATATTTTGATGTATTTGAGATTGATAAATATTGCCATGGTTGGATAAATTATTTGGTGACATTTCAGCTATCTTTGCATGGTTAAATGTTGATGTGAATCTCATATGTAGATTGCTGCCCTAGAGGGTGGATTGATATTGTGTGTTGATTGTTTGAGGAGCATTCTCAATTGTTTCAGATTGATGTTTGTATGTTTGAAGGTTCAATTTCAGAGTTGATTCATTTGGGTTTAAGGCCAAACCCTTATTTCTAGTTTTAGCCCTACAAAGGGACATTATAGTGGTATTAGAGCTTCAATCTTCTTAGCCTGGAGGGTTTCATTCATAAGGAATAGATAAATGGCGAACATACATTTTGGTGACGTTAGGTTGAGAGGTTTGCCCTACGACAAGAGAGATTGGAAAATAAAATGACACAGTCGATCCATGCCATGCAAAAACCACATCGGAGAAAGAAGTTCTTTGGGAATTTATAGTGTGAGGCAGCCCTTGGGGTCAAGTTTTGGATGCCACTGCTAATGCCGATGTGTCAGGCTACCAATATCCTCCCTATGGATCAGAGAGCAATTCCAGACCCTAGAGACCAAGTATAAAGTCGTATATGCCAAAAGATTTATACCGCAAATGAGCCCCTACATGGCTCCTCTTATACCCTTTGAGATTGGCGTTAAAAGCCATGTCATGTGTAGACCGACCTCTTAAGCTTGATTTATCTTCTAATTCCATATTGGACCAAGGTCTAAACCCCAACCTTTACCGACCTCTTAATGAGCTTCACTTTATCTTTTAACCCTCATGTTGGGAGCATTATAATCTCAACCATTACCTGACCTTAGGAAGAAGTAAGAACACTCAAAGAAAAACATTAATGGGCAATAAAAAGGACCAACCCACAAAAGCCTTGAAGGACCATTCCTCTTTCCAAGGATGAGCAATTAACTGATCTTCAGCCACGGGAAGTATGAATGGCCAAGGGTTTGATGAAATCTTCAAGCACGATGCCTAGGGAAGAGAAAAAAATCATGAAGAACGAGTTGGAAGATAAAAATCCTTTGATATTTAATAATGATTCATTGATTTCTAATAATGGCATGTGGCAGAAAAACAGAGAAGAAAAATCGGATTTTCATAAAGTATATGGGATGACACTATGGAAGGGTATGTCCATGAAGGAAGGGCACTTTCGGTTCTTCTATGATTGCTTTCAATTC
Organism: Taxus chinensis; assembly: GCA_019776745.2. NCBI lineage: Eukaryota > Viridiplantae > Streptophyta > Pinopsida > Cupressales > Taxaceae > Taxus > Taxus chinensis. The sequence goes on along the minus strand of CM034148.1, from coordinate 595,252,925 downwards.
GCCGGAATTTCCCAAACAGCAGTCAATGATGGGCAGATTAACAGAGTTCATAACCTTGAAGAGAGTTCCGAAGATGTTTCAAACAAGTACCAACAAAATAAGGGTGAGCTCCTTGTTGGCAGCCCAAGGTATGATAGAAATGATCACATTTTGCCTCCTCCTACGTCATTGTCATACTAGTCTCATTATTGGATAGCTTGTTGAAAAGAATAAGCATATGTCATGTTTGATGCCTCATAATATAATCGGTGATAATGTGAAGAACTCGTTGAGTAACATTGAGCACATAGATCTTTCCGTGCAAGTTCAAAATTATGTGAACATAAAAGTTTGGGTTCCGGTTGATTCTTTTAGTTATAAGAAAGAGGAAGTCCTTGTTGAATTCAATATTGCTACTCCATGCATATGGTTAGAAAGAAATTTTACGAAGGATCATTTGAATTTGCCATGTATCCTAACGAAGTTGTGAAGGATTTACTCCTAGAGTGTTCCTTGAAGCCAAGTTCTACACTCCAAGGCAAGGTTATCAAGATAATCAGAGTTGCTGCAACAAGAAGCTTGAGAGTTGTCGCAACAAGAAGCTTGGAGTGGGAAAAGGGTAAGCCAAATAAATTGTAATTCTCATTGGATGATTCAGCATCGCATGGTTCTAAGCGGAACATGGAATAGAATGGAATCTTGTGATCATGAGTCATCAACCTTGCATGGTGGGGAGGATCTTGGGTAACAAAAATTGTGATCCATGGGTTGGGTTGGGAACTATTCCCAACTTTAGGACTGTCTTCACATGCATTTCCAGCCTGCCCGACATTTTAATTGCCACCATGAGAGTAGGTGTCAAGCCTACTGAAATTTATGTTTGAAGAAAGCAAGCATGGGGTAAGTGATGATTTATACGCAAATTGTAATGAAGATACGGAATCGGTTCTTGGAGTACAATGGCTACACTCTTTGGGCGAATTTACCCAAGACTACCAACCATGGTGTTGAGATTCAAGCTTGATGATCTAGAGATTGTGCTTCAAAGCGCAACAAAGCGTAACCCCTCAAGTTGTTGCAGCCAAGAAGAAGGAAAGAACTTCTGAAAGAAGGCAAGGTATATGGGCAACACATGATGAGGTAAAATCTACAATTTTATTTTCAAAGCAGCAGTCAAGACATAAGGGTTTTAAATTACCAAGTGATAAGCATGTTCAAGTAAATGTTGAATTAGTAATTGTTGTGTATAAAGATGAGCAAGATATTGCTATCTTGCTACCCAAAGCATCGTCACCCAATAGGATATTGGAAGTATGGTGGTAAGTAGGTGTATTAACTTGTGGGATTTGATACATGTTTATGTTATCCACATTTTAAGTTTGTCCCATACTTTGTTTGCTGCCACACAAGGAAAGTCATGAAATGGGATAAATTTCAGTTTTTTGGAGCATTTTCAGTCAATGTGTGGTTATTGCCCACCTTTAGATTGTTATCATGGATGTATTTTATGAGGGAAACTTATTATGACAGCTGTTGTACCATTTGTTCTTTTGTTGTCCACAATATTTCCAACTCCCTTTCCGTGTGGTTTTGAGTCATCTATGAAGGCTTTTCAGCCGCTTGGATGAAGGACACTATCAAGGGTATCATACGAACAATTGTCATGAAAAGGATTCAAATCATTACCTTCCTAATTTTGAATGGAGTACAAGGTTACAATTGTACTTCAGGCAACATAAGGATGTTGGTGGGCAGCCATCACTTGCATAGAGAATGTGAAGCCTTTGTCAAGTATAGATCTAAGGAAGAAAGAGCAGCTGAGTTTGTTTCTCACCCAAGCAAATGGGGGAGCATATGGGATTGTAGCCGAAGACGAAGAGTTTTGAGCCCTTGTATGGGTACCTACCACTTCTACACCAATCACATTACTGAAGTTTGCATGGGTTTGTCATATCTATATCATTTCTATATTTTTGGTCACAATATTTTCAGTCATAAACAATTGTACACGTGCAATTTAAGAGGGTTTCCTTGCATAGTGATGATAGTGATGAGGCTCCACTAGTGAAGACACTCCCTCCACCCATCCTAGTGCTGAATTGGATAGATTCCCAAGTGCTTTATGGCTGTTAATGACTTATTTTCAGCTTACACGCAAGTTGTGTTGAAAGATGTTTCTCATGCTTTGGGTAGAAGGTTTCATTGAGGAACAACACATGGATATGGGAGACGGACGGAGTAGACACCGTGACCATTTGTGGGCGGAAGTTGTTCCACTTGACAACTATGGGATTTAGTTGTCTTGGTATAATGATATTTGGGCATATGAGCTTGTGTATGTAAGAGCTCTTTCATTTGACAGGTATAGGATCCGGATTATTGGAGCATCCAAATTTGCAATTACTTGAGGGAAAGAGATTTTGGGAAGGGAGGACTGTAATGTCCTCTTTTCCAAGCTAGTTCACTATGGAAAACCTTATGCCCATTCCTCTTCCCGTGGGCATCAAGGAAGGAGCAAGGGAGGGGAACTCACTATGGTTGTAAGTGTTGTACTTTCGTAATTAATTATTTTATTTACTAATCATGGCTTTGGAGTGGTTAGACTAGGTGGTGGAAGACTTGTTAAACAATGCAAGGAGGATTTCTATTTCTTCATTATGGAGGGTCGGTCTTGTGGGAGGCCTACATGGTGACTTTAATGTTCTTTTCCTTCATTAAGGTGGTCGGTCCTCTCTACAGGATTCTATTTGCCCATTGACATCTTCAAAGCCTATATAAGGTGGTTCGACTTGCTTAAGGAGGATTAGGCTATTTTGGATATTGATTTTCTCTTGGAGGTGGAGCAAGTAGCTTCTTTTCTTACCATTGAAGGACTGAAACCCTTCCTTGTTCACCTATTGAGGATGAAACTCTTCAATAGGATCACACTAGGGGACGAAAACCCTCTTGTGTGCAAGGGTGATCTCACATGAAGGTCACATTGGGACTTCATAGCGATTTTATGCAACTAATCTTCATTTCCAGCCCTAGGCGATTTGCTTGAGGGTTGACTTTGGTGCTTTCTAGGGCATATTTTAGTATTTTTAGTTGGTGTTCTTGTTCTTCATATTTTATAAGAATGGAATCTACATTTTGGTGATTTTTGGAGAAGTTTATCTATTTTTTCCAGCCCTTGGTTTGGCTGTATTGCTGCTGTCTTGGAAATTAATTACAGCTGTGATTTATCATATGTTTCACCATATTTTGATGTATTTGAGATTGATAAATATTGCCGTGGTTGGATAAATTATTTGGTGACATTTCAGCTCTTTTTGAATGGTTAAATGTTTATGTAAATCTCATATGCAGTTCGCTGCCCTAGTGGGCTAACTGATTTGTGTGTTGATTGTTTGAGGAGCATTCTCAACTGTTTTAGATTGATGTTTGTATGCTTGAAAGTGCAATTTCAGATTTTATTCATTTAGGTTTAAGGCCAAACCCTTGGTCCAGTTTCAACCCTAGAACAGGACATTACATCAGATGAATGGATTGGTACCAAAGGGATTGGTCAATTGTTCGCTTGGTTGAACTTGATCGCGTATGATGCTTTTTTTATGTGGGAGGATTTTCATTGGGCAAGGACTGATTTCCCTTTGTCGCTGTTGGTTTTGATGTGGGAGGATTTTCATACACATCATACTTCACTGGATGATGAGGTAACAAGTACTTCTTGCAGTAAAGAGCATATGGATTCTTGGGCCCAATTTCAAGGTTGTTTCTGCATGGGGAATATAGGTGCTGTGTTGAGCCTTACAAAAAGAGGAATATCTAATTTCAAAATCAACAAGGAGGGAAATTCTATCATGATATATTTGGGGCATCAAAGGCATGATGGTGATTCTGATCTTCTGTTCCATATATGGCTAACGCATGGTTCCATGAATATGGAAGAGATAGAAAGAATATGGTGGAAGGGAAGCACTTACTATAATGTGTGGCACAAATACTTATCACTACTCCGGGTGAAGAGTCTTCTTCATGACAAAGGGGTCACCATGATTGTAGAGAGTGGTGTTACGCATCAATTTATTGAAGAAGAATTGGCAAGAAGAATGAGACTGAATATGGTTGGTTTCAAAGGATTCACGGTCACCATAGCCTATTGAACATCTCTCCTTTGCACAAGAAGGATACCCCAACTCACTATTTCCATGGAAAGGTATGAACTTCGTATTGACTTCTTTGTTTTAAGTTCAGCTGAGGCACATATTGTTCTTAGGGGTCAAATGGCTCAAAATTTTAGGGGGGTCCATCCTCAAAATTCACAAGAGGGGGTTGAAATTCCACCTACAGAATGAAGATGTCAAAATTCAAGGAATCATAAATGGGAAAGGTAGGCATGTTGAGCAAGGAAGGACTGATTTTATTTCCTTACCAAAAGTTCGGAAAGGATTGATAATAGCTAAGTGCGCAAGGAAGAGTTTGGCAAACAACATCATAAGGAGGTATAAAATGGAAATTAAAATATGCAGGGCTGTTATGGGAATTTTCTCAGTCAATATATGTTTACTCACAATCAATAGAAGGCTGTCATTCAAGAAGAACTTCCAAAAAGGTAACAACCACAACATTTATGTGTCTATTACATACTACTCTTTCAGCCTTCCAATCATGTTTGCAACAGCTAAAGGTGAAATTCCAATGGTTGTTGTGGGTGGACACTCAGCCCATCTTCCCAAAAGGGGTATGCCCAACTCTATTAAAATTTATTTCAGTCATCACTGGTCCAATTTTGAGGGAGAAATACATAGCTACAGCTGTGTTTGGTCTATTGTTGGAATCCATCAAAGTGGGAGGTATGGAGATGTATTTATGGGGATAGGAAGATTTTTGGCGGATGACTCTCTTGAACAAGGAGACTACTTTTTCCTTGGGGCCACTTGGGATCCATTTTGAATCAAGAGGAAATTTGCTTGCTTTGTTTTGCACAAAGGCCCCATCCTCCATAAGACTGTCGTGGACATATCTAGGCCTTATGTTGCAGCTGGTTCCACTTGGCACCCATTGCCAAGTTCCTTCTCATTCCCCACATGGCCTACACCATTGCAAACAATGATAAGAAATCAGAATTGTCCTTGTCAAGTTCCTCTCAAAGTGCTGGTCCACTTACTAGCACTCATACGCAGTTGCAAGAGAGCTAAATTTTGGGAGATGTTTGGGATAGAGGAAGAAGAAAAACAATCTCAGCAAAAGATAATTTCTAATCCCAGTAGTCATTGCATTTTTTCAGTCCCTCTCACACTTTTTGGAAGGAGGCAACTCATCACCATGATTGGTACCAATGAAGCTCAAGATAAGGAGGCAAATGTTGGGATTCTTTGGGATTGTCTAGCTGTTGATTACTCAACTCAGAGTGACATTCCAACAGTTTGATGGAGGGGCATTCAGTTCACTTTGAATGGTGACTTGTACCCAGCTCTTACGAGGAGGATTTCAGTCATCATTCGTTCCTTCTTGAAGAAGAAAAGGTTTAGTTGCAGCTGTAATCTCAAAAGCATGGACACCAATAAGCTAAGTGAGGGAACAAAATGAGATAATGGGAATGGGAAGGAGCTAACCAACATGCTACTATGTCATGAAGAAGGAAGGATGGAAGATCATGTTTTCTTTGACCGGTTTGCTTCATATGCAGGGACAGGTATGAAGAAAGAGCAGTTGAGACTTATTTGGGATCCTGGTTCACCCTTGCTTGAGGACAAGCAATCTTGGGGAGGGGGGGGACTGTCATGTCCCTTTTTGGAGGCTAATTTTTCTTGAAGACCTTAACCCATTCTTCTCCCCATGGGTCTAAGGAAGGAATCAAGGGGAAGACGCTGATGATATTTTAATGTTATTTTTAGTAGTTGCTTTTATTTTTGCCATGTATTTCTATTGGGAAGCCTACCGCTGCAATAGTGAATTTAATTAATTAGAAAATAAAGTATTTGAGCATGTAGGCTCCAAATACAAATTAGAGTATTATAATTTTCTTCTTCCTTGAAATTGAGGTCGGTCCCTTCTTTTTGAATGTTAGCACCTACTTTGTCAGGGTTCATCCCCCAGCCCCCCGCACCCTGCCTGATACGTATCCGGTACGGATACGTCAGGGTACATGTACAAATACGTATAGGGTGTGCCAGGGGTACGTCCAGATGTACCCGGGAAGAACCCAGACGTACCCGGGAAGAACCCAAGGAGAAATACGGTTTTTAAGGTATTAAAACTTTTTTTTTGTTTTTTTTGACATTAACTGTAAATATATTCATTAAAGTAGTTGCTTCGTTTGAATTTTTAAGTATAGGGGCCTCCTTTTTTCCTCATCTTCTTTTTTGTCTTGCTTTCTCAAATATAATGAAATGAGAGAACCCTGAATGTTTTTTATTTTCCATTTTTAGATAAATAGATATTTACCAAATCATAAGTGACAACACATTATATTATTAAACTACATACACGAATGTTGCAAACAATTTTTCTTGGAACAAATCCACATTCCAACCCATACAAAGGGCCACTGAAAGTAAATATCCAGTACGTTCATATGTTGAACATTATGGTTTAACATAATGATATGAAATGTAAAATCTTAAGTATATTGTATGTTTTGAAAATTTGAACATTGATCCTAGCATATTTTTCAAGTTTTATTTGTATTCATGTTGACATGATATTTGTATATCATATTTATGGCAGCCACATGATCAATGAAAATGTAAAGTCTTAAGTATATTGGATGTTTTGAACATTGATTCAAGTTTTGTATTACTATTTCAATTTTTTATGGACTAAAAAATGAGTAAAATGAGTATATATATTTGATTTTTTAATATATATGTACGGACGTATCCGAGACGAATTGTACCCAAGAATTTTTTAAAATTGACGTATTTGTGTATCGAACCCGTACCTGAACTGGTACTCGTACCCATATCTTGGCAACATAGGTTAGCACCCCTTATCATCTATAAAAGGAAGCCACTTGGGACTTTGAGGGATCATGTTGGATTTGATAATTTTGGTTGGAGTGGATTGCTTGTAAAACATCTCTCTATCTCTGTCAAGGACGAAAACCCCTTGAGGAGAATCTTGTGTGGACAAAACCCCACACTATCTCTTGTGTATTCTCTCTTGCTGCATATAATGCAAATTCTTCCCTAGGCGACTTGTTTGGGAGAGTGTTTTCGGAGGATATTGCTGGCCTTTGTGTGATCTAATTGCATGGTTGGATTCTCCATAATTTCTAAAGGTGAAATCCATCATTTTATCAATTATTTGGGTGCATATAAGTGTTATTTCAATTCTAGAATTGTTATTTAATTGTTGTAGTGGAAGGGTTTTATGGTAAATTCAAATTAGCACTTGTGAGCCTCCAAAAATCATTTTTCTTGCGTTTAATGATTGTTTGGTATTTTCTTATAATTTTTGAGCATATTTTCCAAGGGTTTTAGTGAATTTCATGCATAGAAAAGTGTGCTTGAATCTTCCTAAGGGGTTGTTACCCTAGGAGGAAAATTGTTGGCAGCTCTGGAGGGCTTTCACAGTCATTCAGTCATCTACAGCCTGCTCTAAATCTGATTTCAGTCCTTCGTGGTTAGCTTTGGGCTATTTTCGGAGGGTCCCCAAAAAGGGGACATTACATGTTCTTGGTACTCGCACGAATGTTACTAGCACAACCATATTTTTATAATATGCATGTAGATTTATAGCTGCACATAAATATACATACAATATATATATGTATACACACACCATATGTATGCCTAGATTCATCATATATATAAATGTTTGCCAATCATATATACATCTCAGGGTTCTGTGAAGGGAGACATTGAAATAAATCAATCTTACAACTATTCGTGGATTATACCACAAAACACAAGAAGATTCACAATATTTGTCTGTGTTTTTGTGTATGTATATATGTACACACACACACACATACAAAATGTGACATTATGTACATAATAAAGAGTTGTTGGGGTATCACATCATCTATATTCACCTTCAATAAATCATGCACACAAGAAAGACTAGGGTTTGATATGGTTAGAGACATGTTTGTCAAAGAGCTTTGCATGGCCCGAGGAGAAGTGCTGGTTTGAGATTTGCATCCAATCAAAGGTGCCACGCAACCACGCCCCTCATAGCTTATCCCTTAACCTTTCATCGGGACATTTTGACAAAGCAACTTTAGCATCCAAGCTCATGCTCTTTAATGCACAAAATGTGGACCAGGGAGTCCATCACACCCTCCAAATCAACCACTAATGAGATGTAACAATGATCGAACAGAAATGCATGGCATCCAACAAGGTCATAACCTTGCCAAATGCCAATCTAAGTGGCGAAGAATTAGTCTCAATCAGTGCTACTTCAATGGTGGTTGTGTAATGTCCCCAAATGGACAATTTTAACCCCCAGATGGATTTTAAGCAAAACTCCAATCCAAAGAACATTTTCTAAATAATTTATAAATTAGTTCAATGCAAATCTGAATTTTATACATGCATGACGACTTGCATATGACGACTTGCATAGGAGATGAAAACCCACAAAAGAAACGACAAAACCACCAAATCTTTAATGAAATCAACTCAACAAATTTTATAAAGATGGAATCAAGAGAGAAATACCATATTTAACTTCAAAACAAGCTTGAAATGTTTTATTAAATTTCTATAGACAGCTGTCCTCAAACGCAATTGAAAATAGAATTTCCTTGATCCAAAAATTATGTAAACCAGTTGATCTTGGCTTCTAAAATTATGGCAAAGTTGTTGGTGATGAGATCCGGGATAGCCATGCCATAGAATGTACCTAACTCCACCCACAAGGGTGTATATAACCCTAGATATGGCTGCAAATGAAGTTAAAAAATCTGCAACAAATTCCCACCTTCAAACCCTCGCTGCAAGTAACACAAATCTGCAAATCTACTGCTGGAAAACACTGAGAAACACCAATAAATCCTTGATCTGCAATGGAAACCCCTATGTGGAGATTCATCTCAACTAGGAGAAGGGTCGGATTTCTGTCCTTCTATTAGATCCCTTGGAGGGTTTTCGTCTTCAAGAGATTATTTCAAAAGTTTTTTTTCCTTAGAAATATTTTTGTAAAGCTATAAAGCTCAAACAAAATTCAGTTTTGTATAATAATAGAAAAATATGCCTTCTACAAAGCAAGTAAACTTGTTTTTATAGATTTAATGGGCCAAATAGCCAGCCCAACTTCCAATCATATTTCACCCCTCACATTTCATTGTTTTTTCCACCTTTTACATCCCAAATGGGTCATATTTTTTTCGTAGGGGAGAATAATAACATAAAGCGATATTTTTTTCTTCTTATTTTTACTTTATCACTTTATATTTGTCTTTTCTATTTTCAAATTGACTTTATCATTAATAAATTAATATAAAGTACTATAATAAGATTTTATAATGCACTTTTATGATAAATTTATTTATGATAAGTTTCCCTTTCTAACACCCTTTAGCTGTCGAGAAACAAAATTGGGCTGAAGGTCTTTTCGATCGAGAAGGGATATTACAATCCTTCTTTTCAAAAATTGCTTTCTCTCAAGCAATTGTAACTCATTTGTTCAAGTGCCAAGTGCTCGAGACAAAGTATGTTATAGTGTTCCAAAATCCGAGCTCCTGTGCCTGTTAAGTGTGATAGATCTTGCCACCATATACCTCTCTCATTATTTCTTATGATCTAACTGCTGTAATAAAAGAGTATATACTGCTTACTGCATAACCTTGCTATAGGAGAACATCTTCTTGCCCAAAAGTGTCTCCAAGAATAGGAGCAGCAATTGCTCTTTCCCTTATCACTTGCATCCTCATCATCAAGATCAATCTGAGACTCTTCCCTTTTGCTATAGTAACCACTAGGGTGTCTATCAAATGAACGTGGCATAGTAGGAAGCATTCACACTTGTTAATTACATTTAAAAGCTTACCAAAGGCTGTTTGTTTTGGAAATTATAGCAGGCTGCAATTTTACACAATTATCTAATGGAAGTCTCCTCCTCATGTGCAAGCTCCTCCATAAGGTCTCATTTGTCTTCTACACTTGGGTGTAGATCTGATTTGTCTTCCTTCATGGGTGTAGACTCCATTGTTTCATTTTCTCGCCCACCCCTTGCCATCGTGCACATCAAATCTTTCTAGAAACATTTGTGTGAAATATTCAAGTGAAGCAAATGATTCAACCCTTTGGGTCTTCAACATTTGATACCACCATTTATGTGCTACTCCATCCATGTATCTAGAGATGAGCATGAGGGCATCATCTGACACATAGGATTACAACACAAAAATGTCTCAAATTTACGATATGAATTGATAGTTCTATCAATTTAAATTAACAACAATTACATTAAATAATTGAAGAAAGTAATAAGAGACATGAGGCAATTTTGCAAAGCACAAAACCTAATTTAAAACACTATAATTTTATTCAAAGATTACTGGAGCCATTACATAATAAGTGAGCTTACAAAGAGATTACATATATAGCCATTTCCATTTCCTATAAACAAGGAGATGAGGCTTACCAATAACATCCCACTAATCTCTCCTATGATCACTCACCTCGATTCTCTCACATATCCCAACAATATCTCTACACACAATTATCTACGTGAGTTGTTCTCACAACTCACTATTACAATAAACCATACGAGTTGTTTATTACAACTCACATTTATTTATACTCACACACTATATTATTAATATGAGTTATATTAACTCATTATTAATAATATACAATTTAACTAATATCACTCAAACTCACTAATGTAATATATGAATATTACATTTAACCCTTACAAATAATAATGTGAGCACTAATCCTAAGATTATTCATAACATTCCCCCCCTTAGTGTGAACATGGGGAAAACATTATTTTGTACATGCTCATGTTTTACATATGGTTTTTACAACTTGGCTAACCACCAACCACAAAATGAAGGTTTTACAATGGAACCAACAACCACTCTGTAGAAGGTTTCCTAGTGGAACCAACAAACCACCCTGTAGAAGGTTTCCTAGGTGGAACCAACAACCACCCTGTAGAGGTTTTCTAAGAGAACCACAAACTCCCAAGAAGGTTTCTTAATGGAACCAACAACCATAGAAGGTTTTCTAAGAGAACCAACAACCATAGAAGGTTTTCTAAGAGAACCAACAACTCACAAGGAGGTTTTATAATGGAACCAACAACCATTTCATAGCAACGTACATATTTAGTTCACATCACCTTCTTACATTTAGGGGAAAATACAAGAAATTGCTCACACATTACAATACTTGAACAAGTATGATCATTCTGTTCTTATTTGCATAAAGTAAAAAATTAAAATACAACAAAAACAAATGCCACAAATTCATTGTGTGGCCCCGCCGCTTGCGGCTGGCGAGAGGTCACTAATTGACCTCCTTCCTCCGTTGCCTCCTTCCTCCATCTGATGTTGCTTTAGTTACTCAACAAATTTGAAATTGAAGCTTAGTTTGAAAAGCCCCTCCTCAATTTGAGCTTGGAAAGCTTGAAAAACTTATTGAGAATGCAGGAAAAAGCTCATTGTTATTTTTACACAGTGATCGTGGGCGACCAAAGCGAATTGCTAGTGACTGGAAATAGAATTCTTGGTGATCCACAAGGTCTCTGTCAATCCGCAGACATGATCGTCAGCGATTAGCAGAATCGACGACGATTGGAGAAGAATCGATGACAATTAGAAGAATCAACGAGGATTGGAGCAGAATTGATTGCGATCAGGCAGAGTCAAAGGCGATCCTTGTGTTACGAATCCAAAATTGAAAACATGACCGGAAACTCCAAAACTCTCAGATCTGTATCGTAGAGGCCGTGGTTTTTGTCTTACAACTCTCATAGCTTGTCCTTGCTTGCTCTGATAGCAGATGATATGAAATTTATAGTTCTATGAATCTAAATTAACAACATTCACATTAAATAATTGAATAAAGAAAAAAGAGACATGAAGCAATTTTTGCAGAGCACAAAACTGATATAAATCACTCTATAATTTTATTTATATATTGCTAGAGCCATTACATATTAAGTGAGTTTACAAAGAGACTACATATATATCCTTTCCATTTCTTATAAACAAGGAGATGAGGCTACCAATAACATCCCAATAATATCTCCTAGAGAATCTCTCTTATAATCACTCACTACTATTCTCTCACATATCCCAACAATATCTCCACACACAATTATCTACGTGAGTTGTTCTCACAACTCACTATTACAATAAACCATATGAGTTGTTTATTACAACTCACACACTATATTATTAATATGAGTTGTATTAACTCATTATTAATAATATTCAATTTAACTAAACTCACTCAAACTCACTAATGTAATATATGGATATTACATTTAACCCTTATAAATAATATTGTGAGCACTAATCCTAAGATTATTCCTTACAATTCCTTCAACCATGATCTAGCAGATATTGCATTAATGCCATAAAAAAATGGAACTTGAGTCCACTTCGTTTTTTCTTGCTTGCATTCAGATCTGATTCCTCTTTTCTTTCCTCACAGGATGGGAGGATACATCGCTTTGATACCAATGTAATGTCCCCTAAAGGACATAAATGCATACAAGGGATTCCCCCAAAATGTGACTTAAAATATATCACAATTTTTTTATTAGAGTGCAGATCTGGAATTTATTCCAGAAAATGCGACTTGCTAGGATGATGGAAAATCCTCCGAAGATGTATAAAACAACACTTTTCCTTATCAAATTAAAAGGGCTGGATTTATAAAACAAATGCAGAAATAAAAGTAGCAATTTGAGGCTCCAAAGATGACTGATTTGTTTATTAAATTTCTGCAAACCCTTGTCTTCAGACACAACTGGAAATGAGAAGTTTGGGTGCCAAATACAACTCCAAAATGACTGATTTAGATAACTAAGAATCAAAATTTATAACAGCAACATAGATATGATTTTTATTCACTTTCAACACCTCCAAACAATCCTCTAAGTAGGTCGCTACAACTGGGAACAACATAGATATTTTTTTTTCTTCTTCTTATTTTTACTTTATCACTTTATATTTGTTTTTTTAATTTTTAAATTGACTTTATCATTAATAAATTAATATAAAGTGTTTATAATATGATTTTATAATAAATTTATTTATGATAAGTTTCCGTTTCTAACACCCTTTAGCCGTTGGGAAACAGAATTGGGCTAAAGATCTTCGACTGAGATGGGGATATTACAGGTTAAGCTTCCAGCTCAAGTTTCCAATGCAAAACAAACTCCATATGCAATGAAAACCCCTAGCCAATCATGCCCAAGTCAACCACAATCAATTTCCAAATCACAAAAGGGTTGCAAATTACCTTTTTGTTCTTCATTGTCCGATTTACCTTTTTGGGTTCATCATTATCCTATTTTAGGTCAATATCACTGACCATGTGGTCACTTTCGTGTGACAAAAATCATCGCTAAGGGATAAGCCATTTAATGAACATAACTTAGCATTTAAAAAACATTGTTTACACGAAGGTTAGTGTATTTGATGAATATGCATTGAAGTCCCAAAACGTTGTTAAAGACCATGTCGGCATAAACAACACCAAATGCCTTGCTCAAAGTGGTTGCATTAAAGCAAATAAAGCAACAAGATCTAACTACTATAAGCCCATGGTGAGATCTATCCTCACCTCTAGGGGTTCGTTAACTTTCACAACTTACCTTTAAAGTGCCCAAGCCCGCCAAACGGTTGTAATAGGGACATAATCAGCTCATGCATCTATGTGCTTAAATAAGAACTTTGCATCAATGCAAAGTATCTCAAGGTCACCGTTGCACTTGTTTCAACACACATTCTCAAAATGGAATGAACCCTAAGATCTATTCTCCAATAACTGTGGAGTCCCCAAAAGGTGCTCGCCTGTAGTTATAGTTCAACAACATAGCAAAAGGGGTTTCATTTACAACTTGTTCGAAGCCCAAGTGCCCATTGAGGCAAAGCAAAACCAGTCCATAATTTGTACATAAAACACTATGTATTGCGACTATCAAACAAGTTGATACTAAAATGCCCCCCCAAGGAGGGATATGACACATATCTTCCTTCAAATAATTCCTTGTGACTTTTTTTCCTTTCAGACTGCATAAGGGCCATTCTCCCATTTCTATAATGGATTGACTAAACAATATCTTTAACCAAGACAAGTTTTGTTCCCCATCCTCTTAATCTCAATCTAATCCATTCATTCATTGAATGCTACATGTCTGAAACTACCTTGAACATGAAAAAACAAGCATTAAATAGCACCAAAAGACATGAAACTAGATTCTCTATAAAAGCCAACCAAGACAAACAAGACCAAGAGGGACCTTCCAAAATTAATGACATTCAATATGATAGTGATCTAGTTGAAGAAGTGGACACAACCTCCTAATAAAATATCTCAATGTAATTTAGACAATCCTCGAAATATGGGAAGAAGAATCCAAATGGTTATCCAATTCCCACATACATTAACACATCTATGAAAAATCCGCTAATGACCAATGCAACTACTTCTATGGTCTCTGCATGACTATAGGTGCTAATCAAATTTGCATGGATACGGATATGGATGTGGATATGACTAGTTTTTAAGACCCCTTTATATGGATACAGTTGGATATCACACACACACACACATATATGTAATATATATGTGTGCGCGTGTAATATTTAAAATATTTTAATAATCTAGATTATGTATTAAAATATATATTTTAATAAAAATGATGGATTTTTAATTATAAACACATTTATACATCAGATTAAAATTACATTCAAATTACACACTTCTTGCCCACAGGAAAAGTAGGAAGTTGGGTATTCAACGGTTTCAAAAAAAATTGTAGTTGTGTATACCAATGGAAAATAGACAAAATGAAAGAAAGAAGCAAGGTAGGCCAAAGGAAACAAATCAAAATAATTGTATTTTGAGCAAAGCCAATGTGAAAGTTTGAAGTAAAAGGCCAAATCAACAATCTGACCTCCATGTCCGTAATTGTTGCTGCTAAAATGCATTGTAGGTCATTTGGAGTTTTTGGCATCTTTTCAACCTTCTGAAGGTTTTTTTTGTTAATTTTTTGAACTTTATAATTAGATACAACTATACTTGGCTTGCATACAATATGAGGCTGTATTTGGTATGTTCTAGATACAGGTTTGTATTTAGATACAGCTAGGTGTTGTATCTGAGCCGCACCGTACCCATATCCGTATCTGACATGCGGATATACACGCCTTAGCAAGTAGGGGTGCTGTATCCTGCAACCCTAGGCTAACACAACTTGTAATGTCCCTTTTCGGGCTGAAACTGAAAAGGAGGGAAAATGACACCGACCCAAATTAAAGTAAACTGAAATTTATAACAACCTACAACAGTCTGATTTCTTATGACATCAAGCAAGAAATTGCAATTATTCACTTCCAACACCACTCTTGTACCATCCAAAGCATGTAGGGAACAATAATTATTATTTAGAGAAAGTACAAACCAAGAAACAAATTTATGGAGCCTGAGCTAATGTAGAATAATCAATTTAATGACAATAATGAACCCACTTACAAAAATGACCGGAATTAATTATTCCTTGGCCCAAAGTTCAATCTGGGAGATGAAATCAGCCTTATAAATTAGGAACAATCCAAATGTCAACAAAGGAAGGAGTGTCGTGGCCTATACACCACCAAAACCCTCCACCATGCAAGTTGCCACCCGAAGAGAGGGTTTGAAATTGGCCAAATAGCTAGTCCAAAACCATTGCAAGCTCAAACATGGATTTGTGTAGCTGTTCCACACTCAAAAACATGCAAATCTGATCTTCCCTTGCTGCGAATGATGCCCTAGCACTGATAAATCTGTGTTGAACCTCTATAAATCTGATTGTAGCACAAGTGTGACCTTTGTATGAGATCACCAATGAAGATGTGAGGCTTTCTGTCTTCAAATGTAAGTGCTATAGAGGGATTTCGTCCTCAATAGACCTCCGTGGAGGGTTTTCATCTTCAATGTATGAGAGAGAAAGCAAAGCGTGCTCCAACTCTAAGAGAATAAATTCCAAAGCATGCATAAACATCTTCCAAGCCAAGCAAACCCTTTAAATAGCTAGAGGTGGCGCCAAAAACCAAATAGGATCCTCCTAAAGAGGACTGACCTCCTTGGGGACATAATAGTTCCTTTTTTCTTTTATTTTTCAATTGGCTTTTCACCTTTTTCCCATCCGACCTAACTATACTTAGAAAATTACTTTAAAATATTGCAAATCTCACAAAAACAATTGAAAATCATGACATTAACTTCCCTTGCTCAATCCCTTTTAGCCCATAAGAAGTAGAATAGGCCCAAGGTTTGCGAAATGACTAGCCTGGAGAAGGGGACATTATAGTCCTCCCCTCCCAAAACTGCTTGCCCTCAAGAAATTGCAAGCTCACATGCCCGAGTACCATCATATTATAATAACCAAAACATCTAAATCCCTTGCATGTCAAGTGGAAAAACGTCTGCCAACAATTATCATGGGGTGTACTTCATCCATCACCCACATCTATATGCTCCCCCTTAATGAATTCTTCTACCCAAAGCATGAGAACATATTTCATACACTCCCTTAAGGCCAAAAGTTGCCCCAAGTGCTCACTACTTTGTTCCCGAGGTACCCATTTGCTCCTCTTGTGATGAAGGATCCCTAACACTTGTTTCATGCCTATAGCCTTGAGCTCCAATGGGTCCCATAATGTTACCGTGGGCTGATTCCTTTTAAGCATGGCACAACACAACTTGCATGTAAGCTGAAAACAAGTCATAACAGTCACGAGTCACTTGGAATTCCATCCAAATCAGCACTAGGATGGCTGGGAGGATTGTCTTCAATTGTGGAGCTCGTCCACTAATATTACCATGCAAGGAAACCCTCCCAAATTGCACGAGTGTACGGCTGTTCATGACTGAAAATATTAAGACCAACAATATATAAATGATATAAATATGACAAGCCCATGCAAAATTCGCAAATGTGATCAATGTAGAAGTGGTAGGTAGCCATACAAGGACTGAAAACTCTCCATTAGTCGTCACCAACTAGAAAATACTCTTTCCCATGACTGGAAACCCTTGCAAAATCACTTGTCTGAGTGCCCATGCAGTGGTGCGATGGCCAATAATTATGATGACAACAACATTAATACTGGAAATTAGGTCCATAGTTGTCCTGGGTATGCTTCCGTTGTCCTATGATGATATCATCTCATCATTGTTTCCATATTTGTCACCATGGGCTTTTCATGCTTGGAGAAGCACCTCTTCCATCCCATCATCACTAGCTGTAACCTCTACTCATCCTCATTTGTCATATGATGATATCATCTCATCATTGTTTCTATATTTGCCACCATGGGGTTGTAATGCTTGGAGAAACAACTCTTCCATCCCATCATCACTAGCTGCAACCTCTACTCCTCATTTACCTGAGCCGATAACAAACTCAGCTGCTCTATCACATCCTTGTCTTCTTTCTCCTTCATACTCTCTATCTACCTTCCAGGCTGTTTACACCTTTCTTTTTTCTCTCTTCCTAGACCTACACATAAAACAAACACATTAAAGAAAACAAGAGTTCCCATTATCACTTCATCATGCCTTATAGACATGATGGTCAACTCTCTCTCATTGCTTGCAACCATCTCATAACCTTCTTTGAAGTTATGAACGTCCGAAAACTCAATCAAGCTGTCCTAAACACAGTTGTAACCTTGCATTTTTCTCTCAAAAATTAGAGAAGAAGAAGAAGAAGAAGAAATTTTAATGTCCACGAGGCTACCAAATAGTGGTAGTGGCTGGAAACTCATCTACAACTGTCAACAAAGTGAGAAGGCGACTGGTAATGTTGCATGCAACAAGTGAAAGGAGGCTATATCAGCTGTCCCACTGAAAATTGCTCATGAAATTCCGGAATGACAATGTTATGGGGGTTGAAAACATCCCATTATTGATTGAAAATCCTCCTAACGACTGAAAATTATTCTAGTCCACGATTGTCCCCATTTGTGTGGTAGAAAACAAAGTGTTGGCAAAACTGAAAATGTTGATAATAGCAGTACAATTTTTTGTGAAAGCATCTTAAAACCAAAGAAACACGATTTCTACTACTTACAATCATATCACCAATTTCCAGCTGGGTTACAATGCTTGGGGAAGCGAAATAACATCCATCTTGCTCACTTCCAAATATAAAATTCACGAGCTCAACATCCACTTTTATTGGAAGATTTTTTCTAAGAGCATGTGCATGGATTAGGAGCTGAAAACCTCTGTGATATAACTGCTGTTATAAAAATGAAAATGTGGGATTTGCCTGTGTCCACCCCAAGCATTGAAAAGTTGAGTCTCCATGGTGTAAGGAATGATGAAGCCCCTTTTTAGTGACTCATCCTTTATCATGTTGTTATAATTTACAAGAAACTTTACGGGACTCTTCCCAATTCTTCTTACATGGCAAGTGGAGTATTCAATAGTGACATTTACCTTGATCCTCACAAAACCATCATGATCCCATAGGCACAAACAATTATGAATTTGAGCAAAAGGATCTATGTGCTCTATATTGCAAGTTGGCCCCTTTAGCTTATCATCCTTTTTAGCATGTTGTTCATGATGACAAAAATATTGCAGCGACCTAGGAGGAAGCAACAAATTTGAAATACTATCATACCCTAGGCTGTCAACAAGGAGGCTACCCTTTTTTACTGACTTGGGATTTGTAGAGACACCTCCAACCTTCTATCCGTGTGACTCCCAATTTTTTCTTCAAACACATGTCCCTTCACAAGGCTGTTTTGAAAATCAGTTAATGGCTCATCCTTAGGAAGTTTGAAGGATGGTGAATGTGCCTCTATCTTGAGCTCTTCGCATTCAACTAGTAACGCCCTTTTTGTTTCAATTTCTTCACTATTTTGCACAAAGGGAGAATTCTTTTCGTCTTGGGTTCGAACATTTTTTCCACTTTCCTTTGGCACGGTAGATTCCTCCATGGGTTGTTCTCTCTCCATTACTTGCAACCCTAATTTTTCTTCATGCTTCACCATTGCAATTCGGAAAATTTTTCCCTCCTTTCTCAAGGCATGCTGAAGATCTTTTTGTGGTGCTTGAGACCTAGGCCTTGGCTTTGATATACCCTTGCTCACTCCTATGAACTCTGCAAGTGATATGACATCACGAATCTCATCTGGAAGTGCCCTATACTCCTCATAGCTGGTAGCAATGTTGTGGCCCATCAAATGTCGTGTTTCAACCTCTAAAATGACTTCTTCCCTAGGGAGGAAGGTAGACTGAAAAATGCCTAGCAGCGGATCTGAAAATTGTCCTTTGGGGCTGCCTATTGTTATGAACCCTTGAAGAGTTGCCGTCACCATTGGGCTGTCTTGACACAAAGTTTTTGTAAAGTTAGGGCAAGTGAATCCGTAGTGTCTGCCAATCTCTTTTGCCCTTTAACAAGTCGATTCTACTTGGCTTCTTCTGATTTTCTGTTAGCCATTTTAGAACCCTCTGATTGCTGTCCTGAAATCTTCTTCTCCCTTATTTGATAAAAGAGGAATTCCCTATCACTGCCTTGCGTGTTTACCCAACAAGTTGGGAGGATTATGCTCTGATACCACTGTAATGTCCCTTTCCAGGATGAAACAGAAAAGGAGGGAAAATGGCACCAACCCAAATCAAAGTAAACTGAAATTTATAACAACCTACAACAGTCTGATTTCTTATGACAAAAAAACAAGAAATTGTAATTATTCACTTCCAACACCACTCTTACACCATCCAAAGCTTGTAAGGAACAACAATAATTATTTAGAGTAAGAAATGGATTTTTAGAGCCTTGACTAAAGTAAAATAATTAATTTTACGACAACAGTGAACCTACTTACAAAAATGGCCAGAAATAATGATTCCAAGGCCCAAAGTTCAATCCAGGAAATGAAATCAGCCTTATAAATTAGGAACAATCCAAATATCAACAAAGGAAGGAGTGTCGTGCCCTAGACACCACCAAAACCCTCCACCATGCAAGTTGCCACCCTTGGAAGGGTTGGAAATGCCTTCAAAACTGAATACAAACTCCTTATGAGATCACCCTTTTGCAAGCTATTAAGAAGTTTTGTTCTCAATAAATCTTCCAAGAGGGTTTCCATCCTCAATCAACAAGAGAGAAAGCAAAATGTGCTCCAACTCTAAGAGAATAAATGCCAAAGCATGCATAAATATCTTCCAAGCCAGGCGACCCCTTTAAATAGCTAGAGGTGGCTTTAAAAACCAAATAGAATCCTCCTAAAGAGGACCGACCTCCTTGGGGACATAATAGTTCCTTTTTTCTTTTATTTTTCAATTGAATTTTCACCTTTTTCCCAGATGCCCTGATTATACTTAGAAAATTACTTTAAAATAATGCAAAACTCACAAAAATTATTGAAAATCATGACATTAACTTCCATTGCTCAATCCCTTTTAGTGGATAGGAAGTGGAATGGGCCCAAGGTCTTCGAAATGACTAGCTTGGAGAAGGGACATCACACAACCACTCCATTAAGAACTCATATTACAACAAGCTTTGCACCATAAAAAAGCTCTGCACCTTTGAAAAATTCAACTCAAGTCAACATGCAAGGCATCATGATGTTAGAGGATTTGGGCCCACAAACAATCTTGCATCGCCCAATAACTTGAGTTGGTGCTTGTGCGTGTTTTGACATTTTGGTAAAGTAGAAGATGGTACAAAGGAAATCTCAACACTCCAACACTTCAAGGGCATCATAGCACATCAAAGAGTATCAATTTTTGGCAGCACCATGATTACCAAACTAACTAATCATAGAAATCATATGATTAGAAATATCCTTAACTTGATATGCAAATATATCAAGTAACCAATACCTTCTTCTTCCTTATGGTGGTTAAGCAAACTCTTCCTTAATGTGACATTTCTTCCACATAAATACAATGCATTACAAATGGAAAATGTTTTGCCAATGTTGAGTGGTAAATCAGTAAATACTAGCAACTAAATCAAAACCAATAGGAGAAAAAGAAATTGTTTCTGCCCCACCAAGCATGCCATTTACTCTGTATGGAAGATAATCATTTTCCAACATACCACTAACCATAATGACATATATTATGACCCATGCCTTTCTATCCAAACATCAAATTTGAACTCAACCAAGATGGTATTTGTATGAATCAGGTTACCTTGTTTCTGAGCTACTCCATTGTCACTTGCTTTGAGAGCACTATTGGATGTGACGTGACATGCCTTTAGACTTTGCATTTCACCCTTGAGTTTCAAGGTCTCTTCATTATAGTTATTCTGAGCATCTCCTGTAATCCATGCCTTTCATGATACTTCCTTCGATTCCTCCACAAGGCTCACAAATGTATTTATGGACCAATTACAGTTCTGATTTCTAGTTAGTCCTTCTAGCACAATTTTATCTAGTCCTTTGGGCTAAGGATGGATAAAAGCATTAATCAACCAAACTTGTAAAACAAAAACTGATTGCTCTGGCATACCTTTTTGTGGTTCCCATGCATGATGTTGAAAGATACCTTGTTGATGATGAATGATTTGCCGTTGCAGCTACTACAGATGAGATATTTGATCCCTTTGTGACTCATTAGTTGTTATGAGCTCTATGTTTCTGTCAACTAGTACATGCCTCTTTTCTTGGGAGCATATTGGGGTTTTACTGAGCTTGAGAAGTGTCAACTAGTACATCTGCTACAATTTTGTATTCAACAAGTAATGTCTATTCCTCCTTGACTTCATTAAGACAAACTTTTTTCTGGCATTCAATCTTAGGAGTTAATGAAATATCTTTGTTTGATAAAAGATCCTTACCTTCAACTTGCATGGCGTAGTTCCCTGTAGCCTGTCACACCTCTATTTTCGTTCTCTCTTCTTTTTCCAAGAGCATATTCTTTGGCTCCCGTGCCTTAACTTCTTTCGATTCTAAATTTTCCTCCTTTTCTAACCTTCTTATGTATTCATATAGACCTCTTTTATTTGGATCCCTCACTTTGAGTAACTACAAGTAATCCTCAAAAGAAATTTACGATTTAAAACTATCTGGCATCCCTTGATATTGGTCAAGGATTTTGGTGGCCTCAAGTTTATACTTTTCCTTGTCCTTTTGTATTTTAATCAACACCTCTTGAATAGGATCTATATTTTCTTCCCATCGTAAGAACTTTGCTTGAAGAAACATGGGTCGATTAATTACTGAATGACTCCTTTAGGTAGCCTTGTTTTGATTTATATTCTGCAAGGCTTGTATCATCTTTGTCATGGATTCTTTCACTTTCCTCTGGATGGTCCTTGTCAAATCTCTCAGACTTTGATTGATGGTTTCATGCATGGAATTTGTTTCTTCTGTAGGTATTGTCTTTTTATGTCCCCTATGATTTCCTGTCTGATTCATAGGTTGGCAAGATCACAACTGTGATACCATTGTAATGTCCCTTTCAAAATAAACCAGTAATGTATGCAAATTTCTCTGATTTCTACACTTAGGAACAATTGTAACTATTACAAGTATTCATTGACATATTCACAAACAGTTGGCAAACATTTATTATCGCTGTGCTTAGAACAAAATGGAAACTATGGAACCCTAACACATAATACTGAATACATTCATTGCTGGTATAATGTTATGACTGCACCTCAAATGATAGTATTTTATTGAAAATCTCAAGACACATTTGACTGATATCTGAAATAGTAATACACAGACATATAGGACACAAACTTCTTTATAGATTTCAATCAATGGGTGGCTGCACACAAATTTTGAATGCTCACACCGACAATCTTTCATTGCAAACCAAGCTAAAATGATACGAAAATGAAATAAATACTTATTATAATGATGGGGTACTGTAGCTGCGGCATGGAAATATTGTAGCAACACTATAGAAAATTGACTCTGAATTAAACTTCAATCTCTGGTATAAATGCTATCCATGGATGGAATCACCACAAATGGATGAGGGTTTTCGTCCTCCAATCCGACACACCAAAGGGTTTTCGTCATCTGGTGAGTAGATGAACACAAGTGCCCACACTCTGAAAATAGGGTTTGATTTCAATAGACAATGAATGTCTTTTTTTGAATCCCTCTTCTCCTTGTATTATATCCCTTGTAATTCCAAATTCCTTTTCCCGCCCGATTTCTCTCTAGAAGTGTCTAAAAACACCTTTTAATAAAATATTACATTAGGCCCACTTCAAAATAAATTTACTGCATAAGTGATCCCTTTACAATGTTATGAAAATAAAGTTACTTGGACAACTTAAATTATTTCTTCAATAAAAAATATTTAGAAAAGGAGACGTGACACATGTTGTCTAAGATGTTCTTGTATAGACTGAGTTGATCTTGAATAAGTATGAATGATAGATGAGGTGGCTTAGACGATGTATGGGTAAATTGATATGAGGAACGTGTGATAAAGAGTCAAATATTTGTCTATTGTTCAAATGTGCCAAATAGTGCCAAAACTGATGTTGCCAACTGTCAAAGACCAAATTTTGGTGTGTATGCCTACTTAACCCTTCTTTGAATCCTGGCACCTAAAATATAATATAACTTAATAATAATGATAATGCTAAAGACAAATATAGGGAAAAACATCACACAACATATGTTGTGCCTAGGTGCACAACATGCACTACCCCTTATAGATTTGTCCCCAAAGCTCTTAAAACCTATGAAGTTGAGCACACTTAATGTCGAGTAGTACTAGGATGGTTAACCTCCTTGGAACTTCCCAATGCAAAATTTTGTACGATTGATTTTAATACATGTGAAGGATGTCGGGGAGGCGGACGGGAGGGAAGGGGAGAGGAGGCGACGAAATTCAAGATCTCTACATTGTAAAATAAATATCTAACCAACACACCTTAGAAGAGTACTTAACAAGACACATAAATGAGATTGTGGGATTTTTTTTCAGTACTCCTCAAGCTCCCCTTACATTTTGGGCCCATTTTTTGACAATGTGCCATTTTGGATGCTTGCCTAGAAACTCCTCTGTTGGCAGACCCTTCCAGTTGATCTTGAAAATTTGCACCATACGGTTTCATAGAAATCTATCATCTACTTGTACAATGCACTTAGTTCGAACACATGGCTTCCTTCTTCATTTGTGATAGAAAGTTTTGTTTTTGGCACAATATGGAGTCCTATCTTCTTCTTCGAACATGACACATGGAAAACATCATTCAACCTTTCACTGTTTCATAGATCCAGTACATATGCACCTTCCTCCTTGGCGTACCCTATATGGCTCATAATATTTTAGCTTCAACATTTGCTTCCATGCATGCTTCAAACGTGACCTGTTGATATGGCTGTAGCCACATAAACACCATGTCCCTGATTTCACACTAGATGGCAGTTTTAGTTATTTCTGAACTTGCTTGGTGTTGAGCCGTGTTCACACCCACAAAGGGGTTAAGCTTGATTTGGGATTGGTTGGTGTGACAACTTGGTGTGTGCATGTACAATTTGTAATGGCCCACTAATTTAGGTTGTTCGCTATCTTGTTGGTTGTTCATGCAACAAAATCTTGTTGCATGAAACGAACTTTCCCAGCTATACTCCCTATTGTAAACAACAACATACATGAATATGAGTGACTCTTGCTTGTGCAGTATTTTGTTATGTGTACGTGCATGATTGAGTGTTGTAATCAGCTGTATGAAATGGATGTGGCTGTGGTGATGGATTGCTGTTGCGGATCCTGGCGAATGAAAATTTTTCACTTCTTTTATAATTTCAAATGTTCTCTTTGTTTTTTTGTTGATCTACTTGTTGCTTCATCCTATTGGTGTTCACTGTCAGGTTCTCCCTCAAAAGTTGTAGAGTATTTTGTATTTTGTGAAATGATTCCTCCGCTATTGGGATGTTTCCCCTTAGTATTATCCTATTCAATGGTGATGATTGTTCATACCCATATAGAGCCTTAAATGGTGACATTTTAATGGCAAAGTGATAGGTGATGTTGTATTTGTACTCAACGAAATGTAACCATTTCACCTACTTTCTCTACTTATCCCTTGCATACATTCTCAGATACCCTTCCAAGCACTTGTCCAACACCTTTGTTTGATCATCAATTTGGGGATGGTATGCAATGCTCATGTTACAATCCTCATGTTAAGTGTTGCCCCTGCTTTACAAAAAATAACGTGCCAAAAATGAATTTGAAAAGTTTGATCCCGATCGTAGGTAATTTATTTCGGAATACCATTTAGCTTAAACATGTGTTGGAATTCCAATTTACCAATCTTAATACCATTGTTTCCTTCTTTTCGTGCCGGAATGAAGTGGACATACTTGGTTATTTGATCTACGACAACTAAATTTTATCCTTACCTTTAGAGCGAGGTGGAATAAAGTCCATTGGAACAATATCCCACTTTTGATTTGGTACAACATTTGGCTATAGAAGCCTTGGCCAAGGAACACTGTCGACCTTATTTTGTTGGCAGGTGTCACATTCAACTACACGTTGGAGAATGCCTTTAATGTTTTGACAAAAAAAATAGAGATCATGTTTCTCTAGGTTTTTTGGAATTCAATATGGCCTACAGATGGAGACTTGTATCCATGCTCAAGTGCCTTATGAACAAATGAGGAATCATATCCTAAGTAAGAGTGTCCTAAAAAAAGATGGTACAATTAAAAACAAAGCCTTTGCTTTTTTTCATTTTTTAATTTCTTGTTTGAGATTGGTTGTGGTAGGGTGAGTCAAGTAATCTTGTCTCCAAGCAAGTTGACTAGTAGAAGTGGCATGAAAGACAAGAGGTTCCTCTAGGCTTGACAATGCATGTGCCACCACATTCTCCTTTCCTTTCTTATAAAGGATCTCAAAGTCATGGTCCTGTAGGCGATTAATCCAATGTTGTCTCTTCTCTACTAATGTCCATTGAGTCAACAAGTGCTTCAAGATGAGGTGAGTCTTATTAAAAATCTTTCTCCACAAAACAAATTGATGCCTTTTGGTCAATACATGCAAGATGGATAACGTCACCTTGTTATATGTTGACATGTATTGCTACTTGTGATTCAATTTCGTGCTTTCAAATGCAATGGGATGGTCATTCTAAGAAAGTACTACACCAAGTCCAGATTTTGAAGCATTGTGTTCAATGACAAAAAGATTTGGAGAAATCAAGAGTGGCTAAAACTAGAGTAGAGACAAGATGCACTTCAGAGTTGGCCCAAAGCAATCACAAGATCTCTTAATGTGTGTTAAGATTCTTCTAAAGAGATTAAGAGAAAGAAGATAAAGATCCGTAGAAGCACTAAAATACACCTTATAAAATTCCTTAAAAGTACGAGGAAGAGACCCATGGACTCTTTAAATAAAGTGAAAAGGGAAAAGGAGTTGCAAAGTATCTCCAACCATTGTCATAGACAACCTTCCAAGTGTTTGCCTAGTGTCCGTATATTCCATATACCGCGGTGAAAGCGGATGCAAAGTGGCAAAATAGTTACATTTAAAATGTAACTCTAATATTCCTCATAATGAGGAATATCCATGACGAGACTAAAAATGGTGAAGGCTACATGCAATCTTGTATTCTCCAGATTATATGAAATAAAAATTCATATGAAAATAAATAAAAGAACATTTTAGAATAATTAATATACCTAAATAGAGATTAATTTCCAACACCCCTCTAATGTTTTATTTGGGGGTTACAATAAAAGGAGACAATCCTAAGACATAGATGGGAAGTGTTATTACTTGATACTCCTCCTTGATGACAACTTCTTTCATTAGGAACAATTACAAAATTATAATAATTTGAGAAAAGAAAGAAGAACTACATAAATGTCTTCAATAATTTGAGAAAAAAAGAACTGCAAGATCACCATAAAATGAGAAAATTTGCAAGGAAAAAGTAAGGATGAAAGAATCCCAATTTGATTCATCATGATTTCCTTAAATTACATTTCCATATCAGGGGTAGTTGCACAACTACTTTTGTAATTGTTTTGTAATGTCCCCTTTTGGGACAAAAAATGAATAATAAGGAATTAACACAAATCCCAATAATATCAAATCTGATTTTCAGACCAGCAAACTGAAGATTAAATTCAGTTTAAATCAGCGATAAGATTTTCAGAACAACAGTACAAAAATAGATGAAAAACACTTGAAACTCCTCAAATAACTTTGCCAATGTTTAAATAAATATTTTAGGCATCAACCAAACCAATTTTCAATATGAAATCTGATAGAAAACGCTGCTGGAAATTAATTATAATCAGCGAAGTACAACTCCAATAAAAATTATGAAATGAGGGTTTACAAACCCCAAACGCCACAAATAATTATTGAATCCGGCCTTAGAATAGTGACAAATATGAATATGAAAGAAAATATCAGATAGGTGTAGGAGGCACCAAATAACACACTTGTGCAAGTCGCTCCACTTAGGAGAGGCTCAACAATGCATGTAAAAATCTGAAAATGACTTCTCTTCTTCCAAATCTGCAATATGCCTTCAAACTAATCAAGGATGGAGGGTTTTCGTCCCCCAACCAGCCACAAAAAGGGTTTTTCATCCTTCTTGGAAAGAGCCACACACTTGGATTTTCGCCCCAAGAGTGGAGAGAACAATGAGCAACAACCCAAAAGTCCAATTTAGAGAAAATGTGCCAAAAGTAGATGTGTGCAAATGAAGTCCTTACTCTACTTTTATATCCCATCCTTGGTGCCAAGGGCCAAAAAGACAAGACCGACCCATATAAAGCTTATTTAATCTTTTAACTTGCTTTTAAAATTCACCAAACCCAACCAACCGGCTAAAAAGAAGAAAACACTAGAAGGAAACATTAAAAATTAGAAAATAAATGTGCAATGTGAGTTCACTTCCTTTCCCAGCTCATTCTACTTCGTTTCCATGGAAAAGGGAATGACAAGAAGTCCAAAATCACGCTCTCGAGTTGGAAAAGGGAACACTACATATTTATACTAATATTGTACAAGAGTGACACTTTTTCCTTTCCATTTGATAGCGTCGTACACTCTTTTTGCATGTCATGCATTCCTCTATTTTCAAAGCACGTGCATGTTATTTACCAAGGACTTTGGACATTTATATTTTTGTGTTCCTTACATGTTATTCATTCACAAAATATTATTGTTGCGCTTAAGATTCAAATAGTGATGAATAATTTAATGACATAACTATAAGGGAACGATTCTCTTAAACATTCAATATTTTCCCTTTACAAATTACCTATGCGTAAACCATTTTGTCACAGCACAATATATGGCATCTCACAACTCCTTTTAAGTCACTTGGTGTGACATATTTTGACAATAAGGTACACACCAAAATTGGGTTTTCACAATTGAGAATATGGGAACGATAATGTTGCCTTGATATTGTAATACTTGATAAAAATGGCAACTGCTTAAGTGGACCCATGTGTGCTAAGGTAAACACAAAATGGGTACAACATGAAAGACGAGTATAAGTTTTTGTTGATACGCAAAGGAGGAGTTTTATTTGAACTATCCCATGCTGCATTAGAGGCTTTTTGGGAGCTGAAAATTCAGTACATTTTGATGCTTTAGTTACCAAGATGGAAATACAGATATTGATATGGATATGGCAGTTTTTCTGAGTACTCAGGATATGATACAGCATTTATGTCTTTACAAGTAATGTGTGTGTGTGTGTAGACATTGTGTGTTTACACACACACACACATACATATACATATACATACTCTCTCTCTCTCTCTCTCACAAACACACACACACACACATATAGGCTGAGTGCCTAAAAGTTCTTCACTCCTAAACTCAAAGATCTGGTTTGTGTGGGACAGCTGGATGCGTAGGAAGTTCCTCCTTATGTCAATCAAGTGCTGAAAGGCATTGAAGTTGATTGAGAGCTACTTTCATTGGTTGAGAGGAGGATTAGGGAATTCATGTGCTCAAACTAATTCAGGGCATTTAGATATTCAACACACGAATGCATATTTAATAACTTTTTCACTGTTTTAGATTCTATTTGACATCGAGATTTTTTTTTTAATGTATAAATTTTATCAATCAAACCAGGAAAATGTCCCTCAAGTATGTCTCGACAACAAAAGTAAACACTTTCAATATATAACACATCAATTAACTACTGCTACCAAGAAGGGACTCCAACTCCCTTTTAATTTTATCTAACATAACATTAACTAGGACTGGACGGAAAGAAAACTAAGGAGAAGAGATCCATAAGGACAACTTTGCTTTTGAGCTACGTTGCTAGGATACGGATACGAGTATCGGTTTGGATACGGATACGATACGCATATACGTCAATTTTAAAAAACCCTTGGATACAATACGTCTTGGATACGTCTGTACACACACACACACACAGCACACACACACACACACACACACACACACACATATATTTATGTACATCTACTCATTTTCTAGTCCATAAAAAACTGAAATAGTAATACAAAACTTGAATCAATGTTGAAAAACATTAAATATACTTAAGACTTTGCATTTTTATTTGATCATGTGGCTGCCATACATATGATATACGAATATCATGTTAACATGAATACGAACAAAACTTGAAATTTGAAAAATATACTAGATCCATGTTCAAATTTTCAAAACAAACAATATACTTAAGATTTTACATTTCATTGTTCATGTGGCTGCCATACATATGATATAGGAATACAAACAAATCTAGAATATATCATCTAGATTTTCCTCAAAATCAAGTTCATGTGTGCCACTTGCGCTAGCTCCACTCTCATTAACTCCACTCTCCACTCCTTGCGAACTCCCTTGAGCATCATCTTCGCCATCAAATAATGAAAGTTGGCCATTCATTGTGTTTAGGGTTCGGTTTTAGGGAGTAGAAAAGTAAAATAAAATAAAAAAAATGAAATAGAACTTAAAAAACACGTATATACTGCTGGATACGTACCTGATACGTACGGGGTACGTCAGGATACGTCACGGATACGTTTGTACGTATCCGTGACGTATCCTGACGTACCCCGTACGTATCAGGTACGTATCCAACACGTATCCGTATCCGATACATTTCCAAGGGGATTCGGGGGGGGGGGGGGGGGGTTTGGAGTATTTGTGCAACGTAGCTTTTAAGCATTAGCCCTCGCAAACCCTAAGAAGTTTCAGTAGAGTTAATGTTCTTCTGGTGTATAGTAGCACTTGAGCTCTTCCCTTGCTCTAATGAAGAAATCCACCCAGACTTAGGTAGCACGTTAAGGTTCAAATCAATGTTAAGTGGGGACATGCCCCCTAGATTTTGGTGATGTCCTAGATGTCCCGAATGTTTTGGGGACTTGTAAACTTGGAGGGAACGTACCCCAATTTTTAAAAATTGTTAAATGTAAAAAAAAATGAAAAAATCTGACGTTTCAACCTTAAAAAAGCTATTATTTATACCAAAAACATCGAACCCTAATCCTGAAAGTACCCTTAAAAACATTAAATTAAAGTTTTAACAAAAAAATTCATCGAATAAAGTTTAAGTATTAATTTTTATATATTATTTTAACAGCTGTCCCCTCACTGTCCCCCACCATTCCCAAAATCTGGGATGCTTTTTTTTTTTGGGTCCCCTTGCCCCCCTTGAGAGTTAGGTAACTATGGTTCAAATTAAGCATTCTTATTGGGACCGATATTGTCTGTTTTGTAGCACTGTTAAAAGTCTCAGGAGCCTTCCCTAGCAAGAACTGTTGGGCTATCAAAAGATAGATTTCTCCATTTTGGAAGGCATTTTCATGGTCTATCTTCTTTCTTCTCTAATGACTACTGGAGTCCAGATATCCAGAGAATACACTGTTCTTCATGTTTGCTCTTGGATTGAAGATGTCATTGTGGGTTAATTGATAGATCATGTGTTGCTGCATGAATTTCCGGACAATGAGTAGAAACCATAGGAGCATTAGTCTTTTTTATTTTCCTGTCTCAAAGAGCCAGTCTTAGATGAAAAAGCCTGAATACTGTTCTGTAAGATGGACCAAGGTCATGACTACCACACGCATCTTCAAAAAATTTCTATCTTTAATAATACACCTGCTGGGACCAACGAAAGATCTGTTAGTAGTCTCATCATTCATGTAATCCAGGGTTTAAAACCCAATTTTAGAAATAAGAACTCCAATATGTTAATGACAACTTAATGTTTATGACATGAGAGATTTTCTTTGAAATGAGGAATACAGAGAACTTGCTAAGGACAATCCAAGCATCCATATGTAGAATAGCTGATATTCACGTGTCAACCTCACCACTGTCAGATAGGAATGGATATGCCCAGGAAACAGCTTATATAAAGGAACGTAAAAGCAATCAACTTGAATCTGTCGCTACTTCCATTGCCATGCAATGAGAAGAAAAAACAGCCATTTCTAGTGACAGAAAACACTGCTCATTCAGTGAATGGATAAGCGAATAAAGCAACAGATCTTGTTTCTAAGTCCGTGCTTTCTTCTACACTCTGGACTAGAAATTTACACCCTTCAAATAGTAAAGAATTGCATTTAAATTATTAAAAAACACCCATGCTTAACGTTCCATTGTGATAAATGAAAAGGGCAGAGGCCTGCTACTGACTCAAAAAGAATCCCGACAACTGGTCTCATTCGCACTGCCACAAAGATTGGCTATAAAAAAGTTCATTCTCCATTGTAGAATATGGAGAGAGATATTATTTAGAATTGCAAAGAAGAGACATAGAAAAAAGAGAGATTAATATTATGTGGATAGAACATAGGGCACCCTGAGGTTGAGAGAGCATATTGAGAAGCAATGATGCTTCTTGTGTAACAGATGGGATCAATTTCTAAGTCTTATCCATTTATTGTCAAATAAATGACGGATAAGAGCACCAGTTTAAACCATCTTCTGTCCTCTCATGTTATCAGCCCTTATACACCCCGAAAGGTAATTTATATGCCCAACAGCGAGACCAATAAATCAAAGTTAGCAAGTATAACCAGGCTAGATATCCCAGGATGATTATTTCTTGTCAAGTCCATTATGGTCATCATTCAAAGAAGCCTTTCCTAGTCTCAACTAGTGCCACAAGATTTGGATAATCAAGAACATTGTCCTCGGGTCCCTGTTACTTGTGAGATCTTATCTACATCAAGATTCTCAAATTAATTTGCCAGTTGAATACCTCTCAACAGCAATGAACATAATCTAGGATACTAGCTTTATCCATGTAAATTTTTGTGAAGATATTAAAGGCTAGCCAAAACCAAATTAGAAAGTTTTTCACCAACTGAAAGCAGACACACTAGATTATTGAATCAGAAATGATGGGATAACATTTTATGATTTTACCCCTTAAAGTACTAGACTAGTGATTTGGTATGGCATGGATACTGCTTGGATATGACCAGGACACAGCACTTTCATATCTGGTAAACACAAAAGGTTTGGCATATCAGACATATATTCATGTGGATATGGATACAATAGGAGTATCCTGGAGTATCGGGCAGCTTAGATTTTGAGGATGTTATCCAAGAACATGGCCAAAAAGATCCTGTAGTGGAAATAATTCAAGCAGAAGCAACCACAAACAGAAGGAGAAAGGTTCCCATCCCACACTGGTCTGCTTGGAGAAGGAATTCTGCATAAATAGTAAGAAAAATGTGAGATTAACTGGTGCTGGGAATTAGATGCAAGAGGCAAATGAACAAGGCTGCAGAATGGAAGAATAGTTGTGTAGGACCAAAAAGTTAAAGAAGATAATGCATGATCCCAAGCACTATCAAACACGGTTCAATTTTATATACTATGGCTAGAAAATATGGTTAATGATTTTATAATTCATCAGAATGGTTCTTAAAGAAAGCTGATTGAAGGAGAAAATTGCAAAGGATGATCAACGGTAAGCTTAGGGTTAAAGCCTCTAAGATTCAATGGTTGAATAGAATGACGTATGCAATTATCAAGCTGCTGGCAGCCAAGATTGAGGTTGATATTCCTTTATGTCTCGAATTCCCTTATCCTAAGATGAAGGAGATGCCCACAAGTTTGACCAAGATGACGACCAATTTTCCATTTCTGTTTGGGTTTTTGGAAGACTACATATTTCCAGAGAAAGTTTAGTACTCAATAAATTATAGTGTTTTGTCAAGTATTATATTTTGAGATTGGAAGTATTTACTGCAAGCTTCTATGTTTTTAAGTTGCAGTTTGCATATGTTGTCACTACTATGCCCATTGTGGGGATTTAATAACGGCCTTTTGGTCGATTTTTCGTCCACCAATTTTAATGTCAAAACTATAGTGTAGGGGCTCCAAATAGTTTATCTATTTAAAAAAAGGGAAACACTCCTATCAACATAAAATCACGGTGATAGAACAGGCCTTTGGACAAAGCCTGGCGAACATGTCATACAAGCAACTTCCAGAAAATTGTCAACAGCCTAATAGTAAATTACACCTTGAACTTATTATCCTGGAGTATACGAGTCATCCTATTGAAAACAAGAATAAGTAATTTAGAAGAACATATACAATATCACACAATAGTTATGGTGCACCTTTAAGAAACTAAATCCAATAAAGAGCAAGTTAACGGTTTGATTAACAAATTATGGCCCCAAATATTTTGTACTTGGAAATTAGCTTCAAGAAAGTTGTGAAGGCTTGCAATAGTATCAAACAACAAAAATATTGATAATAAAGGACAATTACTATGTAGTGCAACAGGTTTGTTATATAGACATGAAATACATAAAAAAAATATACGAGTCTATGTTCCTCCCTTACCAGCTCAATATTCGTGACCTAGAATGATATTTAGGATTTGTTAACAATAACAAGAAACAATCCTCAAATTTTTTATATGGGATTATAATACACCTCTTTACTAGGGTGAGAAAGGAGTAAAGGATCAAGTAAAAAATGTCAGCATCGTCACAGTTGGTGCGGTCACACTGGCTCTTCATTATAGGTAACTATATCTCAGTTTTGATAACACCTTGTCATGCCGTAGATAGATTGAGTGATGATATAAAATAATCAGATTTATTCCCTTAACAATAAGTGATCTCGGGTCAGTGTATTCAGACTTCTGAGCTAACCACCAATGTCTAATGCATTTTTGAATGAATAATCATAGAATATACTTAATATAAATGACTAATCGCCAACAATGCAAAGGGAAAACTGAAGGCACTTATAAAATTTCAAAATACGAATGTTTATTACATTAGAGTTGGGTCTCAAGAAGTATCTCTTGAAAAAGGACAACAATCCATCTTCAACCCTGAAAACAATAATGATAGCGACTGATTTCCACCCTGTCATCCCTTAATTGACCTGGAATTATAACAAAGGATATGGACTAATGCCACTAAACCTTGGTGGGTAAAAACTATTTAAAAAAATAAATAAATTCAAGTCTTCTAGCAGTCTCATTTTTATATGCACTTCAGTAACTTCTAGTCTGTTTCAGTTCCTTGGTTTTCTATACATTTGGTGATTGTTGCTTTCAAGGTTTTCAATGATGAAGAACTCATCTTACAGAAAAATAATTAATGTCTTGTTGTATCAAAGCCATATTGCCGAAAAAGTAAATTTTTGATTGTCACAAAGATGTTAAGTTGCAAGTGGACTTTACTAAAGGCATAAACTCTATTCATGATTATATATTTCAAATTTGATAGAGCAATTCATGATTATAATTTTTTAAATTTTGCAGAACCCTTTTAGGGAGTGTGAGCAGTTATTGTGTTAATCATGCAAAATGCCCTGTTCTTGTTGTGAGGAAGCCTTCTTAAGATAGCAAACGGTATGGATAAATGCAGAATTTTCCTGTAACTTCAAAAAGCTATGTTAAGACTTGAAGATCCTTTATCATTAATTGTTCATAGATAATATTGCATCTTTTGAGGAGGAAGATAAGTATTTTCTCAACGTCTTTGAACAAGGGGAATGAAGTTTCTTTGTCAAAAAGAGACTGCACTCTACCCACTAAGATAAATGTGAACTTATGTTGACTATATAAATCAACATACCCTAAATTGTTTCCATATATATTCTGATTTGATTGTAAAGTATGATACATAATGTTAAAATTGTAAACTGCATTTCTTGAATGTTTATATTCAAGTTATTCAATGTAAATGAAACAAGTTAATTGATATTTTAGAACAGTGTCGAATATAATATATATGCACTAATTATAATAAATAGGCATTATATCACTCCATAGGCACACCAACACAGTTTCTTGAGATCATACTAGAGGCATAACTTCATTACAGATGTATTTTTCTTTTGTTCCCACCAAATAAATAAATTGGTTATAGCACCAACACACTTGTATTGACTTCTAAAGTGACACCTCTTTGCTACAAAGGAATATAAAACATACATAAACAAAATTAAAGGTTGAATTGTTAAATGAAAGTTTGAACATTAGCTCAAACTTGAATCAAGAATACATTTGTACGTGTAAAGGTTTCATTTGCGAATTGAGAATGCATCTAGCTCACATTTTACTACTTGTACATCAAGGAAAATTGTAATGTTTAGGAAAATTGTTTCAACACCTAGTATGTTACCAATCTCGAACTCAAATTTACATGCTTTAAGCAAGTGGATAAAATAGTTTCTAGTCTTTTAGGTTGCACTTTGAGTGTCCATCATGACATTGATTTAACTTTGTGATCATTTGGTATGTGCATAACCTTTAATTCATTTTATAGTTAAAACTTAGTCTCTTGCCATTTTTATGATAGTTGTGTTGGATGCACTAATAGAAAAGGCAAGAGCATTACAATGAATGAACATGAAGAAATGAAGAGAACAAATATGAAAGGAATATGACTAGTATAGATATCTTAAATACATCTATCCAAAATACGTTGAGAGATATCAATCATGAGGCACCTATCTAACTATGCAAGTGTTGTACAAGTATACCAAAAAAGTAACAATTAAGAATAAATATAATATAATAAGTATATTATAATAAATGTATTTATATGATATACATCAATAGATATCAATTAAAAATAAATATAACATAATAAGTATATTATAATAAATGTATCTAAATGAAATACATCAATAGATATCAATTTCAAAGTTCTTAGGTTTGATTTTTTACGTACCTCTTTAATCAATAACTTCATTAAATTCTCTATCAATTTCCCGTTGATTTGTGGCAAATAGAATCATTTAGCTACACAATTATGTCGGTATCAAAATATCTATTCAAGAAAAAAAGACCCAAACATTACTACATGGCCAAGATATTACTACTTTTTTATTGACTTCTCCAAGAAAAAAGAAACAAAATTATATGAGTGATAATCCAATAGAAGTCAAATTTATGAATGAACTGTCAAATGAACATCAAATTTAATGTCGAGAATAAAAGGTAACAACACACACCATTACAGCCTTGTTTGCCATCGTAGAAGGCCTCTCGGCATAAAATACAAAAAGTATGTTGATCTAGGTTTGCGTTGTTGGTTGGGTTTTCTGCTGACCGAGTTTGGTGGTCAGTGCTTGAAACTTCACTCTCATTGTGTGGGCTCAATTGGAGTTTCTTGTTGTTTGAGTTCACTTATCGTGTTACTCTCGATTTTAGACTTGTTCTTTGTTTTCTATTGAACTTTATTGCTCCATCTTGCTTGGATTTATCTTGTTCTCTCTAATGGGGAGATTTTTGT
Organism: Taxus chinensis; assembly: GCA_019776745.2. Lineage (NCBI taxonomy): Eukaryota > Viridiplantae > Streptophyta > Pinopsida > Cupressales > Taxaceae > Taxus > Taxus chinensis. The sequence continues at coordinate 595,216,087 of CM034148.1, read as the reverse complement.
ACTGTGATCATAGCAATCTTCGCAACATTTTGACTTTCAGCGGGAGTTTGATGTGACCTGCTTTCGATTTATCTTTCATACATTTCAACATTCTCAAAAAAATATGAATGAATGCAAGTGCTTGTCAAATGACAAATGAGTGAGCTTCTTTTATAGGTAACAAATTCGGTTGGCAAAAGAAAGGGCCGACCCCAATACATGAGAGAATTAAACTATATCCTTCGCAACGGGCCAATGTTAAGTTGAAGGGGTCCACTCCGATGTTTACACCATGAATTTCACCACCATCAAACACAACTTGGGGGACCAGGATGTTGATATTACATCCACAATCCATAACAACTCCTCTTAGGGATGGACAAGAGGTCCAATCATCCCTCTAAGACAAGCGAAAAGACCAATAAACACAGGCTTCATGAAGATATCCACACTCATAACTGTCATCAGAAAAATACTACAAGGATATTATAATTTTTCTGGACTTTTTTAGAAAATAGGCATGGAACTTCATATATTTAGTGCAACATATTCCATTAGATTTCAGCTACATTGATCATCTTGGGCCATCCAAGATCCTCAAGAAAATACATGATCTAACACACTTCCTTAGTTGCTTCAAGTGCCCCATGATACTCTACTTCAGTGGTGTACAAAGTGACACACAATTGCTTCTTTGAAACTCAAGACACATCTTGAGCCAAGATTGTAGATGTAGCCATATGTAGAGTGCATGGTGTTGGCACATCCACCATAATTTGAATCACTATACCCAATCAACTAGACCTTGGATCCATGTGCATACTTGATGACCAAATGTGAAGTACCCTTCAAGTACTGCAAAATTTGCTTCACAACATCTCAATAGCACTCATGAGGTTTTGGCATAAATCTAGAAAACATACCAACTGCACGTGCAATGTTTGAATGAATGAGTCAAGTAGATGAGTTTTCCCATGAGCTTCTGGTACGAAGTAGCATTTACCAAAGGTGATGTACGGTTCTTCTCCAACTTGACACCTAATTGATATGTAGTGCAAACTTTGCAATCTTCCATTCTATAATCCATTAGCAAGTTCATGACATACTTTGGATAGGATGTCAAAATCCCATTCTTTGTTTGTATAACCTATAAACCAAGGAGAAAATGAAGAAAACCAAGATTTGTTATGTTAAACACTATCTTAATCACCTTCTTCACATCTTGGATGAGAGAAACATTGTTTCCCGTTGGTATCAAGTAATCAACATAAAGAACATTGATTAGGTGAGCTTGTGAATTTGCTTTACATAGGTATTGGAATCCACCACACATCTTTTGAATCCACATTAAATAAAGAATCGGCCAATCTTATCATACCAAGCATGTGGGGCTTGTTTGAACCCTCATAGAAACTTTGTCAATCGACGTTCAAATCTATACTTTCTTGGTTCAACAAAACCTATAGGATTCTCCATGTAGATATTCTCACGTAGATCACCATTGAGAAATGCATTTTTCAAATATATTTGGTGCACCTCCCAATCAAGTTATTTGCCAATGAAAGGACAATTATGACTCTTTTCATCTTTGTAACATGGAAAAAGGTCTCCTAATAGTCAATACTTCCCCATTTTAGAATACCGTGTCTCAATCTCACCATCAAATGTGTAGTTGATCTTGTAGATTAATTTACAACTTAATATTATTTCCAACATGTTTGGGGCACTAATTCCCAAGTTCTATTCTTCATGAGGGAATTATACTCACCCTTTATTGCCTCTTTATACTTAACAATTCCAATGGTGACAAATTAGTAGAGTTATTCACAAAACTTAATAACTCAAATTGTCGTATTCAGTATTCACAGTGTTACATATATCTGTGATATAGCTCGTATTAACAAGGAATACCCCTTATTAACTCCTACTTTAACTAGACCACAAATATCTCCTATAACAACTCCTCTAAGTTAAGTGGGTTGTTAGAATAACTCATGTAACTCTGCACTCTTATTAATATTTTCGCACAAATATTATTTTACTAACATATTATATATTTACTCACCAACTAACCTCCATGTGAGTACTAGCAAGATATTCCAAACATTCCCCGCACCCTGTAATGCCCCCTTTTTCGAGACATTATTAATATTTATTTTTCATTTACATTGTAACCCCTTGGCATGCCTAACACTACAAATGGGAGTCTCTTTAGTTAGTTTAATGTGCACATATGTTAGTTACTTTTATTTATTTAATTAAAAAATAAATAAAGTGCACATAGTCTTAGTATTAAATATTTTAATGAGAGTTTATGGTTTCCCTCCAAAAGGGAAAGGTCGGTCTTTATTGGATATTGCACCCCTTAGTTCTATAAAAGGGAGGTCACATTTCCTTAGAGGGTTATGTTGATGAATTCTTGATTTCACTCCATGCTTGGAGTATTGAGATGTATGCCCATGGGATGTATGCCCTAGTTCTTGCATAGATCTCTTTCTTATTTGGATCCATTATTGAAGATTATTGAAGACTCCATTGTTCTTTCCATTTTGCTCTCTTGTGTTGAATGTGTTTATGCATGAAATATTCTTTCTAGCTTTGGTGACTTGTTTAGGGTATTGGCACATTTTATTGAGGGTAAAATCTGCATGTTATTGAATATTTTGAAGAGTTCTAAGAGCTGAAATAATTTACATGTTTTATGCTAATTCTAACGACTAGTTTGGGGATTTTGGGGGTTGTTTTGGAAGGTCTTCGGTGATCTAAAAATATAGATTTTAATATCTTTGGAAAGCTCTTGAATTATAGATTAGTCTACATTTTATTTCACGGAAAAAGATGAAGTATTGAGCAAGTTATGAGTTTTCCAAGTTTCAGTTGTCTGTGTCAGGTTTTTATCTACACAGTTTCATATTTCGTGGGTTGATTTGCATGCCTTCTACTTATTCAAAAATTGTGATCTATAGCTTGTTGGAAACCTAAAAATATGAAGAATCTTTTGGCATTGGTTTGATAGAATAATATTAGACGGTGAAGGAGTTATTAATTTTTTAAGTTTGTAGCAGTTTAGTGCATTTATTAATTAATTATTGCTGTAATTAATTTCAAATTTAAAGTGATTAATTTCCTAACTGGTTCTCCCATCTAATCCACTACCTTGGCTCACTCCAACCCTATTTGGGTTGTATTGAAGCTAACATTGAATTATTTGAGGTCGAACAAGGAGGGTTTAGTCCTTCTAGAGTCGTTTCAATAAATTAAATTGCATATTTGGATAATATCCCAAAATGGGATATTACAGCCCCCCCACAACCTCTCGTAATACAAACATGGGAAGAAACACCACCCTTTAACTAAGCAACATGTCATTTTAGATCTTCCACATGGTCTTGACCTTCCTACAGGCCACATCAATGCTTACACTTGATTTTGGGAACACATCAACCATGAACATGAAACCTTATCAACCAATTCATGAGAACATCAACCTAACAAATCAATAGTAGTGGGACAACTTGCCTACTATCTCAAGAACATCTCTTGCTATAGTAACCATGGTCTGAATCTCAACATCATCATCACATTGGGGGAAATGAGGAACTTCACATGTAAACAAGTAAACTCATATGTACTTATTCTTAAATGCACAACAAACAAAACAAAATGAAATAAAAATTTGTGCCACTCTAGTATAATGTGATTCTGTTAGTGGTTGATAAGAGACACTATTTGGCCTTCTTCCTCCATTGCCTTTGTTGGTGTGAGGCATAGTTTTTGCCTTTTATTTATTTATTGGGCATTTTCCACCTCACACATGGTGAGTCACCTCACATAGGTGAGTCATAGGTCTATTAGGGAGTTATATGACAGATTCTGTCATAGAATCTGTCATACTTACATCAACCATATGTGTCATTATCATATGAGAGTTACATGTTATTCTAGCATTATTAATCCTCACTCCATCATGTAAGTATGATATGTCCAGAAATGGGAGTTACACAACACTTCCCATATGTATCTTCTTTTTTATTTATGAGAATGGATAGACCCTTTCTTTTTTGCATGATCAATTTTTTTGTGGTTAATTTACTTGCTGATTACTTGGAGCATTCTCGTGTTTCCGTTTGCGTGCAACAACCTTGATGTGCACACATTCCATTGATCCTCATGGTTCACTTGCATTGCCTCCATCATTCAATGAATGTTGTAGTTATTTAGTACACATACTTGTCATCACTAGGATGGATGGTAGGATCTTTATCACTTGAATGTGGAGTATTTACTTCCCAATCATTCTCTTAATTTCTACTTTTAGTAATGAGGCTATTTTCCTTAAGATTTCTATCAAGGAGATTTTTTTCTTTTTGCTAACAATACATAATACCATGTCCAAGAGTTTTATAGTAATGAAAATGATACTTTTTCCTTGAATCTTTGGAAGTTGTACCCTACTTGAAACGAGGGCTGTTTTGAACATATTTTTTGTTTGGCTTGAAGGGAGATTTGGATATGTTTGTAACATACATAAAATTTTCCTTTATCTCTGAACCAATTTTCTCCATGTATCTGAAGTGAAAGAAGACCTTCTAGGCTAGGTTTAATTTTGCTCAAAGTAAAAACTATGTTTTTATTATTAGTTGACATGTTATTTAATAATACAACTTTTGCATCATCATCATTCACATTAATTTTTATCCCATCAAACTAATTAAAAAATAAACAAAAATTATTCATGTGTTGCACCATGTTGTTGCCTTCCTCCATCTTGTGTCCAAATAACTTTTGTTTGAGGGCCACTGTTGTGCTTCATGTTTGCGAACCAAATGGCTTGTTCAATATGGTCCATATGAGATCTGAAGTCTTAGGTAGGTCTGTATTATGCAAGTAGGCATTAGATAACCCTAAACCAATAATTGTTGTCACATTTTGATTCTTGATTTTCTATTTGGGGGTGTCATCTGCATTATTAAACTTTATTACTTTATCATTGATGATGTCCCATAGTTATTTGTCAATTAATAACAACTTGGTTCTTAATTCTTGAGCATGAAAGTATTTTTTCTCAAAATTTTCCACAAGGCTCAATTTCTCCATTATTACACCCCCCTAAAAATTTGACTGACTCACTGGGTGTCAATTTCAACTGAATATGCACGCGTACAAGAAGATTATGACTATGAGAAAATTAGTAGATGCCACAACTATGGATCAAGTTACACAATTGACACTCTTTCTTGACTCTGTTGGGTTTGCAAAATTAAGCGGGAAACTGACTTAATAGAAACACACCAAAGACTAATGGTCATAACATATAACTTATATTTAAAATATAAGCACGACGAAATCCACATAATGCGTTGACAATGTTTAAAGTTAAATTATAAGAGTGACCCAATCAAGGTCACTTGCCTTAATATAAATCAAGGTGATCTCATTAGGGATCAAATAAAGGACATATATAGAATGTGTGAATGCATGCAAGCTGTTTATGTGTAATTGTTGTGGATTCAGGAAATAGTTGGAGTGTTGGGTGAAATACACATTCTCAGTAAAGATAAGTGATTTTTTTCAGTGGATTTTTTACCAAAAGGTTTTCCCACTTAAATCTTGTGGCTTGTGTTCATTTATGTAGTGCCCCCTTTGACTCACAAAATTTTTCCCTTGCTCCAACCTTGACGGTTTGCGTGGATTATTAAAAAGCGCTCGTGTCGGGTTGTTTTAGCCTTGTTCGGAGGGGTAAAATTAAAGATAACAATAAAATAAATTAAACATTTGTACTAGTAAAATACTAATGATAAGTTCTAAGTTGCCCTTACATGAACTAACCCTTTTGAACCCTTGGTGTGTCTTCGTGTCTATAATTGGGTGGTAATGTCATTATTCTTGCAATTCATCCAATCTGAGAGCATTTTCGATGCTTCAGTTTGAAATATGTATGTACCTTTTATAACGTTGATCTAACTAAATCATATTACAATATCAATAAAGGTAATCTGCATAATTTTCAAATCAAGATATTTACTTGATAAGCAAGTGCCTTAACGAGAATTGTTGAGGTTAGGGGAAAAGCCAATTAAATAATAAAATAAATCTTAAAGTAAATATAATAGAAAGGAGTGCAAATAAAGTTAAATTAAAGATAAAGATATTCCTAAATTGCTTTAACTACTTGGGGCTTGTGCCAACCCCATTTCAAGGAATGAAATAATGGGATTTTTGATTAATGTGAGAATGTTTTTAATGAAATTTCTGGCCATGCGTGAGATGATTTTTGGGGAAATTTGGTTTTTGGGTTTTTTTTTTCTTTTGTTATGAGGATGTGCTCTGCAAATTGCCCAATAGCTTAACATTGAAATGGATCTATTCAATTCTCTAGCATCATTGGAGAACTTGAGGGAAACCATTAGAATTATTTGTTTCAAATTCCACGACATTTTTGACAGTTGCAACAGTATTAGTCTGCCTAATATCTACAATCTTTCTTTCCAATGATTTTGTAGACCATTCTATGTGAAAAAGGTGTCTTATGTGGTTTCAATTAGTAGCAGAAGCTATTGGGTTACCCAAGGGTGACGTTTCTAGACCAGGCTCCCACAAGATATCTGAGTGTTCGGTCATTCACATTTTATTTCCCCTTTGATATCACCCTTTTTCTATTCTCCAAGGCCATACCAGTGTATTCTGTGGCTTTAACCTATATCGGCAAGAAACTTCTGATATAAAATTTTCTTACCATGGTTAGGAAGATCTGGAAACGCCTTGTATGGACATATCTCTAGAACTGTGTTGCCATTGTTGGGTGTATATCTATATTTATTATGTTGCTTGCAGTTGTTGTAAGTGCAGTTCTTTTCATGGGAATTCCTTCCACGTGGGAAATATATGTGATGCTTGGGGTAGAGAAATTGAGCATGACCCTTTCCTGCTCCATGATTAAGAGCTTTGAAATAGCAAACAACATGGGAGTTGTTTGAGTAAAAGTGACATAACGAGAGGCACAACCCTATGGAATGAATTGATTTCTGATCTGCACAAGAATGATTGGCTGAATAATACTTCGAAACTTTCAAACAATTGCAGTTGCTGTAAGTGCAGTTCTTTTCATTGGAATTCCTTCCACTTGGGCAGTATATGTGATGCTAGAGAAATTGAGCACGATCCTTGCCTGCTCCATGATTAAGAGCTTTGAAATAGCAAACACCATGGGAATTGTTCGAGTAAAAGTGACATAAGAGAGCACAACCTCATGGAATGAATTGATTTCCGACCTGCACAAGAATGATTGGTTGAATAATACTTAGAAACTTTCAAACAATTGCAGTTGACAGGTGTTGAAATGAGGGTTTTTGATAGATGTGGTTAGTTGCTAGCGCTTTGGTAAACAAGATTGCAAACGTGGAAGCAGTCGCCTAGCTTAGGCAGTGCCAGGAATATGAACTGGTCGCTAAAATGCCTCAAAAATGAGGTCACGTGGACGGTTTGGTTAAATAAAGGATGCCACAGAGAAGCTAGCATGACCCCTGCGCAAGGCGTGTAAACAGTTTGATAGAATTCCTGAAAGAATGTGGTTTCATGGACAACCTTGATTGCTGGAAGCGCACAAAATGGATTTGTTCAAAAGACCTTGGAAACTGTTGTCAAATGTGTATTGACTGGTACAAAAACAGTCTCCACAACTGTGTCAGTTTACTCCCAGCTTGTGCGAGTATATAAGTTTGAAACAGGGTAGCGGTGTCCACCAAAGCACCATGTAAGCAAAGCATTGACAATTTTTCCAGTTACAAGTGCGCTGGCAAAGATGTTTACAAATTGTGGAAGTGTGAACTAAGCACATAGATTGTTTGACAAATACCCGGGGAAAAGGTCGGTCATGAAGACCGCGTTGTATATTGCTTTATGCTCCACGCGAACTTTATTGGATGGATGGTCCCTTGGTGGGCGATTTGGTGGATGTCTCAATCATTGATTGAAAAGATTTGGGACACGAAGGGCGAAGAAGTTTATTGGTGTTTCGTGGATTTCAAAAAGGCCTTTGACACGGTCCCGAAAAACAAAACGTGGGACAGAATGGAAGAATTGGGTATTTCGGATAAATATAGGGCAGCGGTGCACAGATTATATGAGCAGGTACGGGCTAAAATCAGAACCAAGGATGGCCTATCCAAGTGCTTTGGGAGCGATATTGGGGTCAAACAAAGTTGTCCATTGTCACCCACCTTTTTTGGGTATATATAGATAAGCTAGAGGAATGAATTGACAGGACAGGAGGAGGTGGAATTCATTTAGCTTCCTATGTAGTAAAAATGTTGCTCTATGCGGACGACCTTATCCTAATGGCTAAAACAAAGCAGGGTTTACAAGAGCATTTGAAAGTTTTAGAACTATTATGCAAAGAGGTGGGAATGCAGGTGAACATTGGTAAAACCAAAATCATGATCTTTACCTTAAAAAAGAAAAAAGAACAAGCTAGCTTTGAGTTTGACGGAGACTCTTTGCAAGTTGTCAAGGAATACAAATACCTGGGACTAGACTTTCACTCTAATCTCAGCTGGAAAACTTGTAGAGCTAAGAGGATTCAGGGAGGGTGGAAAGCTCTATATATGCTTCAAAACAGATGTAGGACATCATAATTATGGGATTGGAATACCAGATTGAACCTTTTTGGGTTACTAGTAATCCCGGGTAGTGTTATACGGATGTGAGATTTGGGGCAGCAGTACATCCGTGGGGAAATGTAATCAAATAGAAAGAATTCAAAAGCATCTAATTACAAGCAGTTTCAAAATAAAAACCACGATTCCATACGCAATCATCCTTGCTGAAGCCGGTGCCTTTCCAATGGAAGCGGTGGTGATGACACGGCTATTAGGATACTTCAAAAAAGTGGAAAACATGGAGAATTCCCGGTGGCCTAAAATAGTAATAGAGGAACATTTAAATAGGAGGAAGAAAACTTGGATGAAGCAAAATGGTGAGTGGATGAATAAATGGGGTATTTGAATGCAAGAGTGTCCTAACACAAATGAAGAAATAAAAAATTATGTGAGAGAGAAATTCAGAAATATCATGTGGAATAAGCAGCTTGGTCAAAAAAAAGAATACTATGTCAAGAATTTTAATTCCACCTGTGACCATGGGCAAAAGCACTACATTGGAGCGATGATAAAGTGGAAGGCTAAAATGTTAATTGTGCAACTAAAAACTAGTTCACATCATCTTAGGTGTGAAATCGGGAGATGGAAAATGCCCAAAGAGAAGTGGTTAGAAAGGGTTAGTCAGTTCTGCATGTCGGGCGCGGTGGAATCCGAATGGCATTTTGTCATGGAATGTGTTGCTTACGGGGACATTCAGAGCAATTACGTGGATATTTTAATAGTGGCTGATCTTACAACCTTGTTTGAAGAGGAAAGGGTGACAAAAATAACATATTTCTTGATCAAAATTCACAGCAGAAGAAGCAAGCTTAGGAATGAGCTGGAAGAAAGGCAAAAGTAGAGGGCATCGGTTGGTGATTGCACTTCGGGTCCCATAGACTGCTCGGTCTCGTGGATGTCATTAAAAACTTTCATTTCATTGGTTGGTTGCTGGTCTTGAAAACTTGGACCACTTGACGAGTTGTAAACTAAACTCGGTGGTGGCAAGTTGTGGACCATGCCATGTGCATTGTTTTGAAGTAGCGAGTTGGAAATAATGCAGAGCTCGGTTGGCATAGAGCTCGTTGGCATGAAAAATACGAGCTCATAGCTTATCTTCTAGTTCAATGATCTACTTGGAATACATCTATTTGGAGTTATCTAACTCGGTTCCATTGGCTTGACGAACTGCTTGTAGTATGGCACAAAAACTATTGATAAAAGCTTCATGTTGTGGACGACCGCAAACTGAGCCACAATTGATCCTCATACCTCACCAATTCAGTTAACATGAATGGTCATCTTACCCTTTCTTACACAATCTTAATGTTTCTGGGTTTCCTTTTTTAATGGATTTATTAATCAAACTAAAGAAAAATAACTTTTAGATGAATTCAAAGAGATGTATTATTTTATAGAAAATTTTACCTTTATTTTGTACCCAACTTGACAAGTAATCATGAATGTAAACGCTACTCCCATTTACCTCATGGATGGTTGGAAAAACTTTGATATTTCTACCAGTTACGGAAGCCACACAGTTGGCGGATTTAAACTTGAATGTTAGTTCAAAACTGCTCCTTGGCGACCTTATAAAATCTAAATAAAACATGCTTTCAATGAGGTGAAAAAAATCCGTATAAACCCCAAAATGAGAAAATCAAGTTTGGAATGTGTTCCTTGTCATGTGGAGTGTTCAACCGAATCCTGGGTTGTTCCTCATATGTCTGTTTGACTTTTCTTTGTCACGTGTTTAGGAGACTAGTGGACTAGTTCATAGCTTTAGATAGCTGTTGAAAGTTAAAAATACAATTTGGTTTTGACCCACAATTTTGGCCATGGGTGTAGAAATGGGATTTGGCTTCCGGATTCCTCTAGCACTTCTTCTTGACAATCACTATTAGCCCTTAGTTTAAATAAAATCACCTTGCAAGTTAGTTTTCTAGGTGGGTTTAGTAGGCCTCTGGTTGTTGGGTGATGAGGTCATTCGGGTGCTCTTGATTGATAGCTCCAGAAAGGCGGGCGCCAATTGAACCTAGTTCACCAGTTTGGGGTTCTGTGAGCTCCGAGTGTTTCCCTGCATATAGGGGAGTAGGCAGTGTTTGGTTTCCATGCATATTTGAGTCCGAGAGATGGTTTTTGAATGTTGATATTTGATCAACTTGTCTAAAGTTGACGTTTATGGAAACTTGTGACTAAATGGAGAAAAATGTCATATGACCTTATCCAAGTAAAATAATGATCGGTAAACCTTGTATACACTAACAAATGACTATAGGAAACCTCCTTTTGATGCTTGTTTGAAAAGAAATTAATTTTTAAAAAACGGTGTTTTTTCTCTCCTCTCTCTATCTCTCTCATTGGCTTGAAAATAAAATAAAATGGAATTTGTATTTCTCAACTCTTCCTAGAAATGTGTTAAGTATTGTTTTCATCATTATTGGAAAACTATGAGATTGTTATTTGTGCTATAATGTAGGTAGATGCCATGCCATTAGTTGTGGTGACCATGCAGTGGTTGTATGTACGATGGACATGAAGAAAATTGTAGTGTTATACATGCTTTTGTAATTATAGGATTATCTTTGAAATACATGCAATATGAAATGGAGAAATACACACTATTGTTATGAACATGAATTTTATTTATTGATTATTTTGTGATGAGTAAGAAATTGTAGCATATTGGTATCTTGGGGAAAATGGACATTCTATTCTAGGAGTTATTTTGATTATAGGTATATATCTTGGTAATGGTGTAGATGTGCATTTTAACTAGAAATGAAATGATTTTTCATAGTGTGCTTTTGTGTGTTATTAATGGATGAACTCCTTTGTGTTTTACTAATTACTCGGGAATTTGTGGAAGAACCAAAGCAAAAAGGACAACCTTAGAGTAAGATTCTTGTTTGATACACTCTTGTGTGTGAACACATTATATTAAAAAATTGAAAATTCAAGGATAAGCCTAGTTTTCTCATAATTATTTAGCACCTCCTAACTTAGAGCAAACAAGAGCAAAAATTTAGGATTCTATAGAATCTTTTCCGCTTGTCGATATTGCCATGAAACCACCCTATAGGAATGTTAATGGTTAAACATTGTTTAGTATGAGGGGTTCTCACTAGGAATTATATTCATGCATGTTGAAGGTAGGTGGTATGCTTTAGTTTAAGGCTTAGAGTCACTTTTGGGACATAAGGTCTAAGTAACGTAATTGTATAGTTATCTTGAGGTTAAGCATAGAGGGATAAACATTGAAAGTACTTGATCCTTAGGGAAATTGGGGAATATAAGTTTGTGACATTGAAAGATGATCAAGCAAGAAGAATTATCTTGTAGTCTTTGAGATTTTAGTGGTATTGTTAATGTGATCATGATTCTTCCCCATGAACCAAGTGGAGGGTTTTCGGGTGTGTGGAGGTGTATTAGTTGCAATGGTTAATATGTATTGTGTCACCTTGTGTTTTTAATGATGCGATGTCATAATAACACATTTAAGAGGTTATCCTAGAAACTAAATACCATTAGAAGGGAAAATAATGTAAAGTGCTTGCGATCACTAAGACAATTAGGATATTCTTTCACGCACCATTACAATTCTAATTGTAAATGAAATTTATAACTTTTCCTTAGTTATGGATAATTTAACCTTGTAATGTCGATCCAAGAATTTAAGTATTGTGGAGATCACTTATAGCTTAATAATCTTCTTATGATGTGAAAGTGGATGTGAATTGATCCACGAGAAAACAAGGAATAAAAAAAACACAGTTTCCATTTTGGGAATCAAAACTTACGTTGTGTAAATTGTGAAGTTACTTCAAATCAACTGTCAAGTTATATAATCTATTTGCAATAAGATAAACGAACTAAATTAGATGGAACCAATACAAGGTAAGTGTTAAACAAAGTAAAATAAATGTAGCCTAGAGTTTTCATGTTAAGTGCTCTTCAAATCATAAAGGCTAAATAATGAAATATGAATATAAAGTTGTGACTATGAAAATGTGGTAATGTGAAAGGTGCATACTCGTGATGTTCATGTTATGGTTGGGTAGTGGTTTTGTACATGTTGTTATAATAGTGTGGCTTTGATGTGCATCTGGTGTCATCATATCATTTGTGTGTTCTTCATGTTGGTGTAGTCATCTTATGTGATGTGGAGCAGTCTCTTGTGAGCCTATGTGGTGTCGCATAGTTGTATTAGTAAATGAAAGTCAAAAATATATTTGGGTTTATTTGGTCTTGTGTTTAGGTCCCACATGGGTGGGTGCTATAGTTGGTATCAGAGTGAAGGTTTATGCTCTCAAACCTATGGGACAATTTGGTTTTGTGGTGATTATTCACGATAGTGGAGGAGTTAGAAGGGTAAGGTGTCATTTTTTTGTGATGTGACAAACATGGTACTTATGATTATATGAATACACCTATTGTGTATACCTCTTGGTGTGGACTTGTTATGATATTGATGTGTTTCTCGATGGGAGTAATTTCTCTTTCTCTTGTGGATTCAACATGAAATTTATGTGTATTACCAACTTGTTGTGTAAAGGGAATGTTTTGTGAACCAGAATGTGTTATGATATTTCATCTTCTAGTGATATTGTATATGTGGAAACGACGTGTATCATGAAAAAGTGCTTTGTAGTGAAGTATGTTATATTGTGTTGATTCCCACCATGTTGTGTTGTTTTATGGTGTTATGTCACCATGTTGTGCTATATTGGAGTGTATTTCATGATGTTAAATCTCTATGTTCGTTGTATATATGTATTCATACATTATAGATAAATTTAGATCGTGAATTGGGGGCATATGACGATTTTATGACCCCTGATGTGTTGTACTTGCACTCTTGGTGCATTATGTGCAAATGTACATGTTGTAAGCCTTGGAATATTGTTATGCTATACCCCCTGTAATTTTGTCATGCGTATGACGCTAAGGTTGTTGTGTGTAAACCATCATTGTATTAGTAATGTCATTATGTGTTATGTTGTGCACCCTATACTATTGTGCACTATGGGTAGCACCCATAAGTGTATGTGTGGAGAGAGAAGTTATAAACTAGGTGATCATAACCTTGAGCCAAGTACAAGTTTGAAAGTGGAGTCTCATGTAGACTAAAAACTCACTTTTATCTGTTTGGTATACCTCGAGCTTGCTCAGTATATTGTGGATGTACACCACCTTACATTCATCTTATACAAACTAGAGTCTCTGCTCTCTCCTACTTGGGTTTGTCCATCGAACAATCCGATGCGATACTAACTATTTAGATCCTCGTATGCGTGATTGAAAGATATATGGAGATATATTTATTATGGTTATATGTATTTTGTGAGATGAGACTCTATATCCGAGTGTTAGCAACTCGATGAGTACTCTTTTGGTGGCCATAGAAAGACCACGTAGTGATCGTAATGTGATTTTTCTATGTTCGTATTTTATTCGTAAATTGATCTTTTCTTTTCTTTTAATAACCAACAATTTTCTTGATTGATGTATTTTTGGGCATTTAATATGATTTTGAGCTAACAAGAGGCCTTTACATTATTGTGGCTATTTAGCTATTTATTTCGCTTAGTTTGGAAATTACTTTTGAGTTTAAAAGAATTTTAGCCTATCTCAAGGCTTGATATTTATTGCCACTTGGCATTTGAATTTTATTGATATGTTGGTTCTAACATTGTGATGTGATGGAATTGGGTCATGGGATTTGTCATGTAGTTGTTGGATCTATGAACCCGTTTCATTGTATGGGGGTACGTCCCAAGGGGGTCATGGGGTTGTGTAGCATTGAGCTACATGTTACTATGCCACTTGGGTGGAGGTGACAGGGTTCTATGTGCCTAGGGCCATATGTTGACCTGACATCATTGAATGGAGAGATAAGGTGGCGGGGCTCTATGGTGAGTGACCCAACATATAGAAATAAAGAGATGGGGTTGTAGGGTGAGCGACCCATCATGGAGAAATAAGGTGACATGCTTCTATGGTGAGTGACATAACTTGGTTTTGGCACTATGATTCTTTCTCTATTGGAATGCATATAGTCTTCAGGGAGACTTATGAAGATTTAGGAGACATTTGGAGGTGGGTATGTATGATTCATGAGCTACTCCTATGATTCCTATTATGTATTGTGATGTTTGAGGCTTGATGCTCCTCTTTGTTGCCATGTGATATTGGACCTTATCTTGACACTGTGTGGGTACAATCATTGTTTTGAGTCACGTGATACCTGTTGCATATGTATTGGTGTGATGCCTAATTGTATGTTAGGCTTGTGGGTGTGTTGGATATATGCCTGGGGTATATGTGTTGGGAATTATATGTTATATGGACTACTTATTTTCTTCCATGGTGGGGGTTAGAGGTCTTGTGATGTGATTCATTTGTGAAAATGCATGAAAAATGTGTTTTGTGGGTTGTTTGTATTATGCTTTGTATCTTGTGTGAAATTGTAATGTCAATTGCTTTGGGGAAACCTAGAGGAACTTTAAAACTTAAAATTCTTAACAAGTAATAACATTATGAAAATTGAACAAGTAAATTGTGCAATCAGTACAACTAATAAATGGTAAATACCCTTATGAGAAAATACATGTGAATGTGTTTTGAAGATGTTTTGAGATGAATCTCCCTCAATCTCCATCATATCTAGATCAGGATGATCAACTTCTTGAACTTTTGTTTCCATGGGAGAAGAATTATTAGGCTCTATCTCCAGAGCAACAGAGGAGGGTTCATGAGGATTATCAAAGAAAGTTTTCTCTAAGACTTGAAAATTTCTGTTTTCAACAATGTCATGCTTGAATGGATCATAAGCTCTCAATCCTTCAGTTTTATAGCTATAGCCAACAAAAATACAAGAGAAAGATGTTGGATCAAGCTTCTTCCTTGTCTTTTGGAATGAAGATGGAAGCGAGACTACCACATATTCTTAACTGAGAAACATCTACTTTTTTCTTTGTCCATACTTCATGAGGAGTAGTTTGACGAAGAGCTTTAGTAGGCACTTTATTAAGAATATAGACAATGGTGTTCATAGCTTCAACCCATAAGAACTTAGGCACATTGGAAGCATGAATCATAGTCCTAGCCATTTCTAAGATAGTCCTATTATTTCTTTCTGCAATGCCATTTTGTTGAGGGGAATATGGATTAGTCAACTCTCTTTGAATCCCACATGACACAAAACTCATTAAACTTTTTGTCGACATATTCACCTCCATTATCAGCCCTAATTCTCTTAATTTTCATATTAGAAGCATTTTCAACTAGAGCTTTAAATTCCTCAAACTTAACTAAAACATCAGACTTCTTCTTAATGAAGTAAGACCAAGTCATTCTAGAGTAATCATCAATAAAACAAACAACATACAAAGCACCACTAAGAGAAGGAACCTCAAGTGAACCCCTCACATAACTATGAATTAGTTATAACAACTGAGAAGAATTTGGATCATGATGTTTGTGAAATGGTTGAGCATGTTGCTTACCATGTAGGCAACTTTCACAAGTTTCATGACCTGACTTTATCTTTGGAAGACCAACAAAAAGATTCAGTCTAGATATATCATATAAGCTTGTGAAATTTACATGACCAAGTCTTTCATGCCAAAGTTGAATATCATTCCTAGAAGAGGAAGAAATACAAGACTCAGACACAAAACCGTCAAAGTTATACATGCCATTTTTTTGAATACCAGAAATAATAATATTACTGAATTTATCTTTTACATACCACTTATCTTGCAGCAAAATAACTTTACATTTTTCTTTGGTTTGCTGAGAGCAAGACAAAATATTCTTTTTCAATTGAGGAACATACACTACATTCCTAATTACACTATTTGATAGTTTAACATTGCCACAACTTTCATATCTAATGATTGAGTATCTTCTAGATAGATATTCTCTTCACATTTAACTACATTTGAGAGGATACCAAGAGTATAAATCATGTGCCTGTAGGCACCACTGTTAAGAATCCATTCATTGTCATTTGAAGCTGAAAGGACAATATACAAGGCAATAGACTGCTCAACCACATTTGCTTTATTTTGCTTCTGATTTTTCTTATGATTATTAGGCTTGATGTTCTTAGCATTCTTAGTTGATTTGTTAGTCTTTACTCTATAATCAGACTCTTTATGCCCAAATTTTCCACACTTATTACAAGTTCCATTAAATTTGACTTCAAAGTTATTATTCTTCTTAGCAGAAGTAGTCTTAGGATTTGATTTAAATTTAGATTTGATATTAGACTTCTGATTATGATTTTTTTATCTTTATTATGAGAAGACTTATGATTATGTGAGAACAAAACTTGAGAAGCAGTGTCTTTTGAATCAAAGTTCTCCATGACTCTCTCTTCTTGAATCAACAAAGAAGACAAATTGTCTAGATCAGGCATATCATTCTCATTCTGATGCTTATAATTAAGAATTGAGATGTAATTTATGAATTTCTCATGAATATTTATTTGAATTACGAAGTACAGAAGCTTATCTTGAAATAATTCACAGTTATAACCATCTAATTAAATTTTAATGTTCTTAATTTTAGCTAAATAATTGATAATTTTCTCATCCCCCTTCATGGGTGTAATAAACAACTCTAAAACCAGTTTAATTATCTTAGACAACCTAATGCCTTCATGCATGGTTTCTAATTACTTTCATGCATCTGCAAGCGAGTCCATATGACCTATATGCATTGAGAATTCATCTCTAATGCTTCCTGAGATCTCTGAGAAAAAGAACTAAGGTTTTTAAGGGGTAGCTTGTCTCCCTATGGGATGTTTTTCTATACCAGTCACAAGATCCTAGAGCTTTCTAGCCATAAAACAAGCTTTTAAACGCACTCTCCAAATGCTATAATTTGTTCTATTCAAAAGATGAGACTTATCCAACAAAAAACTAGTAGAACTAGTCATTTCCAATCCTCATATGGAAATGGAAACAATTACAATTAAAAACGAAACAAGGAAGCCAAATAGAGGCACAAAAATGACCACTGATCTTCTAATTTGCTTTAGAAATGCAAACAACTCTAAATTAATTAAAAAAAAGCTTGATTTGGTCGAAATTAAGATCAATTTGACATAGCTTAGTCGAGGTCGAATTTACAGGCGAGCTAACTGAGCTCGGATTGAGCTAGGCTAGAGTAGCTTGACGAGTTATTTAGCAACTCGAAGGGGCGAGTTAAAAAATGAGCTACTTAACAATTAAAAACATGTTAAAAATAGCCAAGGCGGGGGGCAACATGTGGCACATATCAACAATACCAAGAGAGGCATGTGTCGACTTTAAAATAGATCCTCGGGTGGAGGCGAAATCTTTAAAAATTAAAGTCAATGCCTTTTCGGGTCAGAGACAATAAACACACGTCAAAAAACTATGACATGACTGATAACAACGAAAAGCAAATACATGTGTTGCTTTTCAATTAGCTCGCATTTCGTAATGCAACTAATAAGTCAGAAGATAATTAATTTAAAAAGAACTATATACACGTGTCTTATATTTATTGGATCATTTTTTCACACTCTGACATAATGCGAAATCAAAGTCTTAGACAAACAAAGCCACTTGTCAAAAATTTAACGAGTAAAGAATAAACACTTGGTGGCTTTCCGCCAAACTTTAAATATGTTGCTTTGAGTGGACTTAAAGTCCCTGAAATGAACCAAACTTAAAATAAAGTTTAGGTTAAAAAAAAAAGGTATAAGACAGGTGTCACAATCTAAATGACTAAGTCAAAATAAAGAGTGACACCCTGACACTTGCAAAGGATGACACAATTAAAATATTAATATACATGTCATAAAACAAATGGTTCGTGCTTCGCAAATCTGACAAAGACTAACCTAAAAAAGATATGTGGAGCCTTTTAAATGGCTCACTTTTCGCAAGACTGATACACATTGACAAATGTGAAAAGGTGACAAATTTTTATTGGATAACTACTGCCACAAATGAACAACTAACAAAATGCGAAATATGGAACAATTCTATTGGCTTGGATTTCGCAAATCAGACAAATGTGAAATAAAAGATACTTGGAGCAATCTTATTGGATCGTATTTCACAAATGACAAAGGATAGGTAAGCCAAGTTTGACATCGTGGAGACATGTGTAAATCCCTTATTGGCTCGTGTTTCACAAAAATAGAAATGTCTACTTAGAAGACTGATAACGCGAAGCTAGCTGGAGAAAAATGATTGGCTCAAGCTTCGCAGTCAAAAGAACTTCACAGAAACAAAAAAATTCAAAAAAGACTAATAGAGCAAAGCCAGATGGCACTAGAAGATTGGATTGCGCTTCGTAAAGATAGAAAGTTGCAGAAAATAAAGATATAATCAGAAAGATGACAGATTGAAACCACTTGTCACTCTAAGAGTGGATATGCCTTCGCAGACATGAAAAAAGGACAACGAAGCTATTTGGAGCAATTTTATTGGTCCAAGCTTCACAAAAACCGATAGGATCTTAATACAAAATGACAAAGCGAAGCCATATTGCATAAAATGATTGGATTGAGCTTCACAAAAGCAAATATAGCAAAAAATAAGGGTTGGGAAGATTGTAATGCAAGAACTAACTAGATCTAAGGAAATCCTTTCGGATTCATAGACAAAAATAACCCTAACGGCTATAAACAACACGAAAACTTAAAAATAAGCTCGCAAACAACAGATTTAAATCATGAACTAAAACAAGATGCAGAAGCAAAGATCTAAGCGTACAAAATCTCAAACACGATCTAAGAAGCCATTTAGTCAATGTTTAACCAATATTCCAAACAATATTTAGGCGGGAATTGGAAATTTAAACCTGGTTTGCTTGAAGACGATTGTAGAACTTTTAGGGTTTCACAGATTCATGAATACACTTAAGGTTTCTTCACATCTTCAAATTAAAAGCTTCCAGATCGATCTTGTACATGCATAATCACAAGCTTTGATACCATGTCAGGGAATAAACGGGAAATACAATTAACCAATGATATATCCACCATCAAAATGCCGAAGATTATAGATTACGATGTATAATCAAGTAAGACACAGATTTAGCTTATTAAAGATAGTGAATTACAAATATTTTAATAACAAAAACTGAAAGTACATAATAAGAGATAATAAAGACAGATAACACCAGATTTAAGTGGGGAAACCCGAAGGAGAAAAACCCCACTGATAAAGCATTGTCTTATATAAAGAATTCAATAGGTTTAACCCAACACTTCCAGTTCACTCTCCAGTCTCTCATAAAACTATAACATACTTCTATCTCGTAGTATAATAGCTCGCATAAGTAGCTTAAGCTTAGATCAAATAGTTTATTAGCTCATTAGAACAGTAAAAAGTTTGTCAATATTACAAATCCCATGAGGGATCATCCTATTTATATAGGATGGGTGGTCGGTCATACCGTTCCACTCTTTTAGCTGTGAAGACCGACTAAGATTATTAAAATTAGTCTTTAAGGCAAGGGGTTGTTTAAGTGGTGGTCCACCAAATGGTATCCCCACTTGACATTAACACCCCAACACGATAGTGCTCCAACTTGCATGTTGTAGGTAATTATTTGTTAATGTTGGTAAATATGTTACACGATTGTAATTGCATTATTTTGGTGTCGAGAAATAATTATAACTTTTTGATAATATGACTGACCTTCTTATGTTGTTACATCGGTCTTAGATAGTAATACATTATAATGATATTCATTGTTGTTATGGAAATACTCCTATTCATCATAAGGGTAAAAAGTTAAACTGTAGGAATATCCTACTTTGCAATGTTTATTAAAGTAAGCTATTGTTGAGGACATGTTGGTTTTAACCTTCAATGGGGAAATGGTAATTAGTGGGTAAGTTGATGTTGTTTAAAAGGTCACAGACCATGATAAGTTGGCAATGACAAATTAAAGGTGATATTTAATTTGTTTAATAAGGTATTAGACCATATTGGTGGGCATTAAAATGTTAAGTTTACCATTCTTAAGGTCATCGACCTTACCATAGCCTTGTTAGATTATAAAGAAATATAGAAGGGGGCCATTGATTTACCACAATTCATTTTTGAAGAAGGTCATAATGATTTGCTTGTTCAATAACTTTGATCAACCACACCATGCATTAAAAGTTATTTGATTGTTTGTTGATTGTCTTTGATCGAACGTATACGTCATGCTTGTGTTTATCGGTAAAGCTTTGGGTATTTAAATTTATTTTTGGACATTGTCCATACCATGCAATTTTGGTTATTATTGTTTGAACTTGATTAACTTTGACCACTTGTTAACTCCATTCTAATTTGGAGGGAAATGTGCTAAGGGAGGTGGCATGTTTTGTTGAGCCACTACGTGGCACCTGTCAAGAATTAATGGCAGTTAAGAAAGTACCTATTTCTCGGAAACAATGAATCTTTTGGAAGAATCTATCACATGTAACTTAGAGTTCATTCTTATTTTGTGTTGTTTGTGTGGTTCGAGCTCTCCCTTTGGCACGTTGAGCATGGCGGTTTAGAGGTTGTTTTGTTGAGATATTTTTTCAGTTTTTCTTGCTAAAAATAAATACTTCTATTCTTGGATTAATGGCGTTGAGGTTTTATAAAGCTGTGGACGTTTTTGGGGATTTATTGTTTAGTTATCTAGAGTTTACTTGGTCAAACTTCGTGGTGATTTTTGTGAGAAGGATAAGTGGGGAGAGTTGCAAATGATTTCTAACTTCCAGGCATGGATTTTTTTGACTCTCTATCTCTTGTCGTTCATTTTGAAATGGTCGAGTAATTACTGGGTTAATCTATTTCCTAGTTTTTTTGGTTTTCAATACTGTTTGGGTTAATAAAATATAAGAAAAATAAAAGTGGGTTCAATTTCTTATCTGGGTGCTTGTCAAATTTAATAATGGAAGTTGCTTGAGTCTTCTTGCAACTGGGTTCAATTTTATGCATGTTGTGATTGTTTGATATGATTTAAAAATTGTATTTGCAAGATATGTGAGATGGGTATGATTTATTTTATTACCATCGACTGGTTTTGATATATTTGAACCATTTATGGTCTACATGCATAAGATTTTTATATCTTTCATTATTCCCTGTTAAAAGTTGCTACCCCAGTTTAATAAATATTTTGGGTGTTATTTAATTTCTTGATATTGCAATCTACGGAAGTTTTGAAGCATTCAGGGTATAAAAGGATACTTAATTTCTTGGGTTTGTTGTTGTCTACAGATTTTGTAAACATATTTTCTTTTTATGAATACACGCCACCATAAGAGTCTTATTAACAAGGGATTGATGAGTTTGTTAATGGTCACTGTTGATGTATGAAATGAAGAGTCTTCCTAGACAATGTTGTAAGACTATAATAATCTTACTATCATTTATCTATATCGAATCAGGGATTATCCTAACAGATACTCGGTTCACTTTTGTAGATTTGTGGATGCTTGTTGTTAAGTTGTAGGCCTCGTGATTTCCATCAATTGATTTGATGATAGATATTATTGATTATTGATTTATATAAATGGTTATTTAGTGGTATGTCTTTGTGTTTGAGTTATGTTTCATGATATTCTGCTACTTTATCTTTAACTACAATAAGTTGAAATCATAATTCATAAGAGCTCCTTAAAGAAGTTGTAAGTTAGTGGATAAAGTATGGGAAATCTCCTTCGTCGATTGATTTTTGTACTTATAAGCTTGTGTTAAAGAAAATTTAAATTATTCGGTAAATGATCCTTTTGTTAAAGTGTTTTATTAAGTTAGCATCAACAAGTTTTAGTACCCATTACTAGTAGATTGATTTGGTGAAAATCTATAACTTGCAATCTGTTCGGTTATAAAAAGGGAAACTAATGCTTGCTAAGGCTAACTGTGACATCAAGATATTTTTAAATTATTTATAATGATGTTAATTTGTGGCATTATTGTTTGTGGAAATATGAAATGAGGATTGTTTATCCTTTTTCCATTACTTTGTTTAAATAAGATATTTGACATCAATTATATTTAGGAAAAACTTTTTTACTTCTTTCAATATTATTTAAAGGAAAGCATGATTGATGAGAGAAGAATGTATTTCAAGTACAAGTTACATATTTCAATAGTCTTTAGGAATTTGAATGTTATTATAGATTTTGTTGAGTCATTAGTTTAAAATGAAGTTATTGTTATACAAACATAGAGATCTTACTTGATGATTGGAAACATGTTGTTGGAAACATTGTATGCATCATTAGATCACTTCATTTGATATTGATATGTATACTTAATAAGATACAAGTATTCTTTAAATTGTATCTTAATTAAAACTTATGATGTTCAATTGATTCGTAATGAAACAACTTGATCGAGAGTTGTTAATCCACGTCAATTCGATGAACTGACCATGCATACAATTTTATCTTTTCTTCAGATGTAGGACATAGAAGTTATTATGAAGTGTTTAAAGGACTGGATAACACATGACTCATCATGCATTGATCATTACTATTCTATCTCGATGAATGTAATGACTGTATTTGTACTTAGATTAAATGCGAAAGTATTACTTTGTGGATTGTATAAGGAAATTGGATCTAATGTATTAAATAATTATATTCGATAGTCACTTTATGATTATGTACTATTGTTACTAATTATAAATTTAATGACTACTATTCAAATCATTACGATTATGAAAAGTGACATACGTGAATCATTGTTTTACAAAAGAGCCTTTATTGTAAATTGATGTTAAATGTGTTAGCACAACTACTTTAAGACGTTGTTGTGATTTAATTATTATGTGGATGAAAACAATAAGACAAACAAGTAAATACAACATTGTACTTATAGAAGATAAGTATGTTAATAAGATATATTTGTTTCCTTAGTTCACCATAAATAAACAAGATGATACATACCAATTTATAAGTATGAAACAAAAGAGACATAATGTTGTCTTATAACAACAACAATATACATGATTATGATATTGTACATCTGTCATGGAAATCATCTGTTCTATGGTACCTTTTCTAAAAGATGAATACGTCGTTGGAAAACATAGTACGAAAGGTACATCATAATCATCATGAGATATAAGATAAATGTACTTAATTAATTTAGCTGTACTAAAATGAGTAAATGGTTGAAAATGATCATAAGCATTATATATCTTATTGTTATGAATTAGTTTATTCATATGTTGAACTGAGCCGAATCAATGATTGTAGAATGATGTAGTTTGTCTTACGATATGCAATATGAAGTACTTACACTAGTTGATGACTTGAAGAGTTACTGTGCACCTCAATTGTGAATTGGATAATGTAATGAAACTCAATATAACCTATCCATAAGATGTAATCATAACAACATAACAATGAAGAGTAGGAATCATGAGACGACATTCATGTCGTATGAACCTTGTCCATGCTAGCTCAGGATGGCTACAGGGAGGGTAACGAACATATAATTATGTAAGTCATTACTTGAGCGTAACCTTTCTCGTAGGGATCCTAAGTTGATACGGACAAGATTCATGTGACCAAAACATCGATTCATTACCCCTGTAGATTCAAACTAATGTCAATTACTTATTGTAAGTGAATAACTAAAATTCTTAATTGTAAAATTAATACTTAATCAACAAAAAATAATCTTGATGACTATGTTTAGACGGTTGTGCGGTGAATGGAAGACAAGTTTCGTAGGCTAGAGTGCAGTCTCAAACTGGCTTGCTAGCACAATGCCAAATAACTATGGCCATAGTAGTGTAAATGACTGATTGCATTGTCTGTTCACCATTTCTTATTTCAATAATGTTTTGAGTTGGAAGGAAGTACTTGCATACTTTACTGGATGACACTAAGAAGATGCACAAGTTATCTTAGCTTATAAAAAGGTTTAACCAAAGGTATACAAAGTATGCTAGGTGTTGAAGGGAGATCAACAAGGATCTAGAACCCTTTGCAGTTGCACATGGTTATTTTATATTTTCAAGATGGATTATGGAATATTAATAATGTTGGATTACTTAGTTTTGACCTAAGTAATAATGTTATTCATTACAACATCCAAAGAATTAAGGGATTGTTGGCTAGATTTTATGCACAACGTAAAACCTAGACAATCATGAGATAAATATCCTTCATTTAACGGTGAAGCTCCTGGGAAAGATGTTTATCTATTTGTAGTGGTTAATCCTAACTACTTTTTGGGGGTTTTACTGTAATTTCTTAAGTTCGTGAACCACAATTGGATAAGTTTGTATCAAGTAAGTAGATGTGTTGGGAATATTTGTAGAAGGAAGAAAAACAAAAGTAGGGAAAGAAGAAAAGAAGATGTGTTGAATCAATAAATAGTTAACAGAGTTTGTCTCATCCACACAATAAATAAACAGAGAAATCTCAACATTCAACAATAAGGGAAAGAAATAACTTCTAACCTAAATCTGAGATAACACAAAATTTATCTAAAACCTTTGAATATAAGTACTCAACAAAGCATTGTAGACACAAAGTTCTTTGGAAATCCACCTTTTATTCAATCTCATATTTCACAAAAATCACATTAACGGTTTCAACACAAAGTTTGAAATCTTAAAAATACTCTAGTTACAAAATCCTTTACTAAACAAGTTCTGATTATTGATGATTGATTCATCCTCTATTTATAGTGCATAGAGGGAAATTATAAATAGGAAACCTTCAATGAATTCTTGCATGTGGAAGCTATGAAAAAGTAAACAGTTGGGAATCTTTCTTCTAGAATTTCTCTTTACATGACATGCATGATTTTCAAGTGAAGACTAAATCAAAGTTTTGCATGTCTACCGTCTATTCTTAAATAAAGGACTTTTTCAAATAACTTGAAGAAATGGATTTTAACCCAATTACTTCATCTTTACAATCTTTGTTCGAGAAAATAAGAAAGAGGGGAAGAAAGAAGTTATTCCAGCTGCAACACTTCATACTTGCCCTTTGTTTTGATACTGAATGTATTTGTCAAGCATGTAGTTCATTGTTTTCCCATTTTCCTTAGCAATAGCTCCGCCTTCAGTCTTGAACCTTAGTAGTTCCCTGGATAGGATATTAATGCTTGTCTTTACCCTCTCTAAACTAGGTCCAAATTCCTTGACATCTACATGAAGCCTTACTAAGTTTTCAATTGAATCAAAAGTGAAAGGTATGACAAATTCATCAATCTTCTTTTGGAGAAATGGAAGAAAATATTCAAGGGAAGCTGGTGGTTTGTCAGGAATGAACCTTGTATAATAACAAACACCATCAATTACTTCCTCTGTAGTGAAAGAGATTACACTCCTTGACACTTCTTCCATTTTGTCTTCCAACAACTGCATTTCACTTAGCATATGTTTGAGAACTTTCATGCGGAAAGACATTGTCATTTCCAACTACTTACCCTTTTCTATCGACCCATCTGGTACAATTTTATCTTCAATCAATACACTCTTTGACAGTGAATTTATTTTAGCCAAGATCTCCAAGTGGCTTTCAACAATTGTATTCTCATCTTTTATACTTGTCATCAATTCTTTCAACTGAATCAATGCTCTTTGCATTTGTTCTAAGCTATCCAGTACTTCTTTGAATTACTCTTCTGCTTGGTGGATGATCTTCTTTACCATTCATCAATAGCCTTGAATTTATCACCCGCTTCTTCAACTTCTTTGATCAAATGATAGATTACTTGCTCTTGTACTAGTACTGGTTGAGAAGAAGGTTTAGCAACCTTGGTGATAATTTCACATAGCTGGGAGATTTTCTCATGGAGTTTGGCTTTCTTTGCTTTCCCTTTTTCTAGCTTGAGGAACAAAGTATTAATCAATGTCTAAGTATCTTGTTTTAATCCCTCGGTGGTGACTTCCCCCGTGGCACTCTAGTCACTGATATATTTGCTTCCGTCAGTTCTCCCTTTTGCTTTCCTTTAGCTAGAGTTGATATTTCTACAAACATTTTTCCTGATGACTCAATGACTAGATTTGAAAGTACTTTGGTAGATTTTGGCTTTCTAACTCTTCCTCCAAGGCTTTTGAGCAATTGCAAATCTTCTTCTTCTAGGTTTATTACTTTCCTAGCCTCTGGAAATATTTGTAAAGCCAACCGAGATAATAAGTTATTATCTGGGGAATGAAAAACATCAATA
This sequence comes from Taxus chinensis, assembly GCA_019776745.2. Taxonomy (NCBI): domain Eukaryota; kingdom Viridiplantae; phylum Streptophyta; class Pinopsida; order Cupressales; family Taxaceae; genus Taxus; species Taxus chinensis. The sequence continues at coordinate 595,189,296 of CM034148.1, read as the reverse complement.
TGTATCACCATATCTTGCTCGAGCCCTATCGTATTAGAATTTAACATTGTATCATATTTCCCTCCTTGTGTGCCATGTAGGGAAAGTGATCTTTCAAATTCTGCCATATGTGCCCTCAATTCTTTTGTAGGAGGAGGTGGAGAATTGGGTGGCAGAAGAGGAGTGTATGTGAATGATGTTGGCTTCAATGGTGGATTAGCTATGACTTCTTGTGGTGCTGGAACTACTGAAGTGCTATGAGTTGATGTAGGAGAAGCTTTGTCAGTAAGCGACACTTATGTAATAGATGAAGACTTTCCTTTATCCAGTGCTTGAGACCTTTTGAGCACTTTTAACTTCTTTGGTCTTCTGCTTCTTTCACCATCATGCTTCCTGTTTCTGAAATTCCCCGTTATTTGGTGCATTAAATCTTCATCCAAACAATATCCTCTTGTTAACAACCAATTTGAGGTATTAACAAGGTCTAGTGAAGACCTTTCCTCAATTTTCTAGCTACCACCTATACTGGTTTGAAGAGCATCTTTATCCCCTCCCATTTGATGATACGTATCAAGTATCACATGCCCATCACTAGAAAGGTTTGCAAGTATCCCTGCCAAATCAAAATAGAAAGTTTGTCGAGTTTTCAATCTGTTGAAATCTCTATTTTTGACTTCAAATTCATTCCTGCATTTCATCCAAAAATCTGCCAATGAAGGAATGTGCATGTATTATAGGGAGACTATTTTCTTCGCTATTCCATTAGGATCAAAATTCATGTTGGCTTGGAAAGATTCCTTCTCATAGTAAAGAAAATATTCAGCTTGGATGTTTCTGGCTTTGTGAATACTTTGGCAACTATAGTGACCAACTGAGAGTGGAAAGCTAATTGTTAGCATGTGTTGTTTTGATTATAAGTTCTACAATTTCACGAGCTGCCTCTATATCTCGATAATAATCCAATTATCATTTGGGTACTTTGGTAGCTTGATTGGTTCACCTGAGAAGCCACTAACCCTGAGATAAGTGAAGTCAGCAAATTGAATGAAATCACAACCATACTGAGAGACAACTTCGCAAGCTTCCTTTCTTACTCTGTCTTCCTTCAGATCACTATTTAGTCTTCAAATGACTTCATAGATAGATATGTAGCATAACTTATATACTTCCTAAAACACCAATTTATTCAACAGGTCTATTGCAAAAATTGGGAGAAAACTCAACTTCTTAAAAAAATTGTAAAATAATGTGGGGTCCACACATTGTCAAGACACCTAACTTCCACCTGGAGAAATATGGATGAGTCCTATAAAACCTCCAATTACTAACCAAGGTAAAACAATACATTCTGGTCCATTATGATCAATTTATTCTCTATCGCTATCTAACTAGGGTTTAAGAAGGGTTTATGACATCCTTACCTTCTTAACAATGGTTCATAAAGCCTGGGACCTTATTATTAGAACTAATGCTTGGAGATACTTCTTAGGAACCTTCCTCAACTTCCATGAATATATCATCCTCCCATGCATACTTCAAACATGCCAACTAACATCAAACATATCATCTCGAGCTTGGATTCTCACTTCTCTAAACTCGATAAAGGTAAAAAATGCTATATCTAGCTAAATCATGTAAAACCATCCCTTGAAAATTTACTCAAAGATCTATGAAAAATTTCTTCTCCTTTTCCAATCCTCACATTTACATTTCCAAGCTGAAATCAAACCTTCAAACCTCATTTTTTCATATACGACTTAAGATAAGGTATAGCTAAAAACCTAGAAAACATGTCCAATCCCTGTACCTGCACTCTAAGACACTTGTGAGTGTATCTACACCTCATCCTCATACTCTCCATGATTTCACCATGCATAAGTAGCTTCTACACACGTGGGAACCACCATGACACACCATCTTGCTTACTAGGCCTCCTAAGCAAGAAAACACACCTAGTCAAGACACCATATCATCTCAAGACATATATGCATGCAACTATACCTTGAAACCTCCTTGGCACCACCTTTGTCATTAATGACCTATAAAACTTGTCCATATCAATGAAATCGCTCCATGACCACTGACAACTCAACACCTTCATCATCATACTTTGACATCAATGATAGAAAAATGCCAACAATATCCCCCTTTGTCATTGATGAATAAAACTACTCAATGTGATCCTTCTCACCCTTTTGACAATAATGAAAAAGAAACATACCTGCAGCAACTCATTTCTATTCTTCTCACATCACACTAGGGATCACCATTTGGTTGGATTCATAAACAGAAAAAAGGTCTATTTGACATCTTCATCTTCTTTGTTTTGACTATTAGAAATCGTTAAATAATCATATCTCCCCCTTAGAAAATGCATGCATTCAAATGTGACTCAAACCTTGATCAAACACCACATAACTGAAACCAATAAAACAAACTATTGCTAGAAAGAATGAATAAATTTCTTATCTTTCAATTCTTATAGTACTTATGTCATTGACATCACCATAAATCTAATTGACTCCCCCTGATTCCATGACACCTTCAAGACTCGATGCAAGATGGATAGAGCCACCAAGCACACCTTGTACCATCAAAAAATAGAACCAACAAGTTGTTACTCTTCTTGACACAACTTGAACCAATCACACAAGATCCCACTCATTAAGACACCTTAATGACAACTAGATACCAACTACACAATGCCCCCTTGCTTCTTATCTCCCTCAAGACGACATAGATTTATAAATGACTCAGTTTCACAACAAAAATAAGACTGTAACAAAATTTCAGCCACACCACAACCAAATCACAACAAATACATAACAAAAACACAACAAGAACCCAACAGGTGCTCAACAGGATAAAAATGCTTGGTTTTACCCCTCAAAAGCACTATAATGGATTCGTTTAGGTCTTCAGTACTATATTCAACTTCCATATTTTTATTCATGAGCTGAGAACATACCTTATTGACCCCCCATGTTCATGCATACCTCTCAAATGAACTCAAGACCACCTTCTATGCTTTTTTCCTGCACTTAGAGTTAAAATATTACTTGTTTAGCTTCCCCTAAGTCCTCGAATCCATTAATGAATCATGGGTATAAGAATCACACCCAATTCCTGCCTAAGATGTTCAAAATATTTATTTGGTAGTAACTTGGTCAGAATATCAGCAATTTGATCCTTTGTTAATACATATTCAAGCTTGACACTTTGTTCATTCAATTTCTCTCTTAGAAAATGATACCTGATAGGAATTTGTTTGATCCTTGAATGCACGATAAAGTTTTTTGACACACTTATTGCACTTGTGTTATAGAAAAAAGAGGAACGAGACTGTCATACTCTACCTTGTAGTATTTTAGGGTCTGTATCATCCAGAGCACTTGAGTACAACATGAAACAACTGTAACATACTCAAATTCATAGGTAGAAAAAGATATTGACACTTTCCTCTTGCTTGACCATGAAACTAGGCAGTCTCTTAGGAAGAAAGCCCCACCACTAGTGCTTTTCCTATCATCTTGACCTCTTGCCTAGTCAACATTAATATAAGTTGTCATTTCAAAACCTTTGCTTCTTGGATACCACAATCCATACTCCATAGTCCCTGTGAGATATCTGAAAATCCTCTTGATGTCTTGCAAGTGAGTGTTCTTTGGATCAGATTGAAATATCACTACAAGTCTTAGTGCTTACATAATATCAGGCCTAGAAGTAATGAAATACAAAAAGCTCCCAATCATATACCTATATACTGTCTGATCCACTTTTGGTGATTCATCTTCTTTTCTTGGCTTACACCATGTAATCATAAATATACTAACAAGCCTGTTGTAATCCATTCCAATTTTTTTCAAGATTTCTCTTATATACTTTTATTGTGAAATGAAAATACCTTTTTCTAATTTAATGATATGCAATCCAATAAAAAATGACAGCTCTCCTAACATAGACATCTCAAACTCCTTCATTACATCAACAAAGTCCTTGTTCATTCTTTCATTGTCTCCTCCAAAGATAATGTCATCTATATAAACCAATACTATCAACTGATGGTATCCTCATGTCTTTATGTATAGATTGACATCTGCATCTCCTCTTTTGAAACCTTGGTCCAATAAATATCTATCCAATCTATCATACCAAGCCATAGGGGCCTATTTTATACCATAGAGATCCTTTTTCAACTTGCAAACATAGTTTTGATCATCTGTTAATAAAAAAACTTTAGGTTTCTCTATATATACTTCCTCTTCCAAATTTCCATTCAAGAAATCTTACTTTACATCCATCTGATATACTTTGAATCCCTTAAAACATGCATAAGCCAAAAACAATATTATAACCTCCATTCTTGTAACAGGAGAAAATGTATTTTCAAAATCTACTCCTTCTACCTGTGTATAACCTTTGCATATCATTATAGCTTTATTTCTAGTAATTTCTCCATTTTCATTCAACTTGTTTCTAAACACCTATTTAGTGTCAATGGCATTTTTTTTATTTTTAGGCATATGAACTAGTTCCCAAGTCTCATTTTTATCTATTTGGTCTAATTCCTAATTCAAGTAACTCACCCAAAAATCATATTTACTTGCTTTTTGAACGATTTTAGGTTCAATTTCAGATAACAGAGCAGTATTTCCTTGATTTAGATTACTTACCAGTCTTCTTCTTGTTTGCACACCAACTTCCTTATTGCCAAGAATCTGAGTCTTAAAATGATCTCTTATATTTTGTATTTAAGGGCCTCTTATGTCTTGTCTCTCCTTAGCTTGCTCTTCTTCTCCATTTAATTCTATGACTTCTTCCTTATTTTTGGAGTTCACATTCTATGGAGCATTCTTTGACCTTCTTGAGTATGTCTCATTAACTTTGAATTTTTTTGCTTTTTACTATCTTTTGTAGTGTCTTATTATAACACCTATAAGTTGAGATTACACCTGAATAACCCAAAAATATTCATTCATTAACTCTTGAGTCAAATTTTCCTAGATATCTTCATCTCTCTTGATGAAACATTTACTCCCAAATACCCTAAAGTGTTCTATATTGGCAGATATTCCTTTTCCATAGCTCATAGGGAGTATGATTGATATTAACCATAATTTGACATATATTTGAGATATATACAGATGTTCTTTCTCCCTCTTTCCAAAATCTATCAAGTAGTTTTGACTCATTTAGCATAGTCATTGTCATTTCTTGGACAATCCTATTTTTCCTTTAAACTACCCCATTCTGTTGGGGTGTCCTAGTAGCTGAAAATTGTCTTATAATAACATGTTATTCACAATAATCATCAGCTACATTATACCAAAACTAACCTCTTCTATCAGACCTGAGACATTTGATCTTCACATTCTTCTCATTCTCAACCAATGCTTTGAATCCTTTGAACTTGTCAAGTGCCTCTGAATTGTCCTTTTAGAGGTCCACCCAAGTCATTCTTGTGTAATCATCTATAAGAAGCATGAAATAAATCTCTCCTTGAATAATTCAAACCCTTGTAGGTCCACCTTTATTAGTATGTATCAGCTCTAGAGGTCCTTAGGAGGAATATTCCTTGGATTTGAACTTCCTCCTCATTTGTTTTCCATGTTGGCATCCTTTGCACAATGTAATTACTGGTTTGCTAATTTTCGGCATGTTCCTTACACACTTCTTGGCATTGATATTGAGAAAATTGTTAAAATTGATATGCCCCATCTTTCTATGCCATATCCACCCTTCATCACCCTTACTCATGAAGCATCTCTCTTTCTTGATTTCATTCAAGATTGACATGTTGTTTACAGTCCTTTTGGCCTTAACAACCAACTTTCATGTCTTGAATTTTCCTATGTCACATCCTTTTCTATGAAATGTTAATGTGTTCCCTCAAATACACATCTGACTCACACTAAGACAATTGTGTTTCAACCCTTTGACATATAAAACATCTTTCTATCAAGGTATTTCCATTATCCAAACTCAAGGAACCTTTACCAACTATCTTGGCAAATGTATTGTCACTAAACTTTAATGATTCTACTAAATTCTCCTTCAAAGAGATAAATTTACTTTTATTTCCTTTCATGTGACTTGAACATCCACTATCAATGTACCAAATCATGTCCTCATTCTGAGTGTGAAATGCATTTTTGACAATCAAAGCTTCTTCTTCACTTTTTATCCATGTAATGTACATGGTGCATTCTTCCTCTTTGGCTTATACATCCTCTAGTTGATTCCTAATGATTTTTACATCCTTCTTATCTCCTTTGAACATGATTCCTTAACTATTTTTCCATTTGGAATGATGACTGTAGTCTATAGCTCTATGACCAAACCCATTGTATAAAAAACAATATCCATCGAATGAACTTACATACCTTGTACTACGTGAAAGTTCATTGCTTTCTGAGACCTGAATGTCCTCATCCATTTTTGATCTTATTTATCCATATTAATCTTTGAGAGATGTATATGTTCCTTTAAAAATATGGCCACAAAACTCCATAGCTTGTCCATGTTTGTGCTTTTAAGGATCTCCTCAAGATGTTAAGCTTTCTTCAGAGAACCTACTCTGATAACAATTGTTAGAAGAACAATCATTGGGGGTGAATCAATGAACCTTAAAACATTCTATCAAATTCACTTTAGCATTCTTTAATTATCACTAACCATTAAAATTTCATTCACTAAGAATCATAACCATACACATGATCAATATGAACACAAGTACACCAAATTTAATTGGGAAACCCTTAAATAAAAGAAAACCCAATGAAATAAAGCTTTATTAGAGAAATGATTCAAATTTATTTGAACACCAACCCAACAAGGAGCACTAACCCATTAATTTAGTGAGGAACCAATCCCATAAGGAGGATAAACCACTAGATTAAGTAGAGCACTAACCCAACAAGGAGCACCAAACCTTGAATTTAGTAGAGAACAAACCCTACATGGAGGTATCGACACCCTATATGACTCAACACTAACTCATCCACCTATCTTTTTCACCTCTGGCATGTTTCCAAAAAAAGTAATGATGACTCTAGTTATCTTTCCTTTCTTCTATCTTCACCAAATATGCCTTCTTTGCTAAATCACTCAAGAACTTCTTCACTAAGATGATTAGGTCATCTGATCTATCTCTCCAATAGAATAACACCCTAAAGAACATCATGAAACAATATCTACCCTCTCTTATGGTCATAAAGATATTCTTCACCTCTTCGAAATTCCTTCTTACTCGCACTTTCTCATACCCACACAACTAGGTCACAAGAACATGATTATATACATGACTCATGTTCATACATAACATCAAGGTCGGCCATCATAGAGCATAGATCACTAAAAAACATGAAAAAATTATAAGAACATTATTCATACACCTAATTTAGGAAATAGCATGTGAAAACACAAATTCTCCATTAGGACTCAAATAGGTCTAATACACTAAAATTGCCCTCTTGCCAAAACCAAGAACACTTGGTCTAACATGACCTTAACCAAACATCAAGGAACACTTAGAGATATTTTCTAAGTCTTCTAGAAACCTCCAAAAATATTGTACACCTTTTCACCATCATATCATCCAACAAAGCCACTCATTGGAACAACTCTCCTCATTAGTTATGTGACCTACAAAACCAGTCCTCAAACATGAAGCTCAAAACACCATCAAAACATATCATCCATGAAAATTTGACATATGAATGGAAATATCATGACCTCAAGGCCATCTCTAACTCTATCAGACACCACAACTCAAGGCTTAGGGGCCCAAAAACACTTCTATTGTGAACATATAGAAATTTACCATGCTAAATAAACAAAGTTAACACCTAGTAGCTTCTAAGCATAATCAAACCTACTATAGAACCATCAAGATAAGAGATTATGAGAAACAACCTCTTCAATGCATGAATAATCTCAAATCAAAATTATAATTTATTTCTTACTCTCTAGATAGCTAATCTAACAAATGAACCTATTTAGATCACTTTAGAAATCAAAATTGAGTGGTTTCCTCAAGATTTGTAAGATGAGATCTCACCAAGAACATGGCTACAAGGCCATTTTTGGATCCTTCCACGTGCTCTTAAATTTTAGAGAATGGGTGCAAGATGGAGAAGCTCTTTCCTTCAATGGAGAATGGACTCAAGATCAAAATGATTATAATTTATCTCTACAGAAAATAAGGTGTAAGAAGAAAGGTAATGAGGAGGGTTCCTTATATAACTTGCATGAGTTTAGGAAAGGTTAGGACAATTTGCTGAATGTGGGATAAACCCCAAAGAGGAAATACAAAGGTCGTATATGTTTAATAAAGTGTGTGCACTTCGTGGGTGTCAAAAGGGGGTTTAATTAATTAAAGGTGATTAATTAATAGTAGGGGTATGCTTATATAGGATTATTAGAATAAAGTTAGTATAATTCGAGGAGATTTTAAGAGAGGAAAATGGTTCAATAAATTTTGATTTATTGATATCGATTAGCGGTAATAATTAATTAACCTAGGTAGAAGCAAACATTAATTAACGAAAAGTCGTTAAATCGACATCCTGAATGATATGAGGGCTCAGTTAATTAGTGAAACATACTTAATTAACAATGATAGAGGTATAATGGTGGTTCATTAAATAAGTGTCATCAAGTTATGAGGAAAGAAGATAGTTAGTGCAATTTGAGTATTAAAATTTGCTTGATCTGAATTCTGAGGTGTTTACATTTACCCCTCTTTAGGGCGGCAGTAAGAGACACCACTTTAAAGATAGTAGAAAAGTATAGATAAGTGAATTTTGAAGGGATATAAGAAAAAATTAGTAGAGTAAAGGATTCCCCCCTCGAGTGTCGATGGGGTGATGAAAGAGGTTGATCAAAGATTAACGAAATAAGAAGAGAAAAGACCAAAGCGGGGGAAAATCCCATTGCAATGGAAGATAGAAGACGATATACTGAATATGAAGGGGGAGAAGAGATGCAGGCATTGATCCCTGGATAATACCAGTACAAACTCTTTTGTTGAAAATTTCATGTGGGTATTGTTGTGAAGCACAAGAAATGATTTTTCTTAACAAATCCTATAGAAATGTTTTTTTCTTAAGTTAGTAGAGTGAAGAGTAATGATATGGAATAAAAATGAAGACGAAGGGGATGGAAATAGATTTCATCCAAGTTGATGTAAACACCAACTTTATTTCATCATATTGCGTGTGATCTACATCATCGGTCCTTATTATAATATACACATATAACAAAAGTGTATAATAACATGAAAAACTATAATACAAACATTTTTTCATTGCTAAAATGCTAGCTCAATTCAAACATACAGAAATGCAATGTACTATATGATAAAGTAAAAAAAGCTAGGCTAACAGGGAAACAAGTACAAACACACATACTCAAACAAATAACATGTTCAAGATAGTTACACAATTTTATTGTGTTATCAATCTTTGATTGCGTAACCTGTGTGAATTAGCGATAAGGGTTAAGAATGGATACCCCAAGAAAGGATACATGCTAAGGTGAATAAGCGAAGGAAATAAAGGTCTAATGGAAAAGTAATCATTCCCTAAGAAACTACCCAAAGAAACATGCGTTCGATGAAAAGGAAGATAGAGATTGCGAGAAAACCATCTTTTTTTGATGGAGGGTAGATCCAAATGATCTGCGATTCCTGCACAAGCAAGAACATGTGAGATTTAAGGAAATATATTTTGTAGGACAATTTTTTAATGTTTGATTACAATGCATTTGACATAGATTTCAGTTGCATACATGTCATTTACATGTTTTTGATTTTTTTTGATTTTAATACAATTTTTTGGATTTTTGAATTTTTTTTACTGATGTGTATAGGAAATTTTTATGTTTTTGCTAATTTTTTAGGATTTTATTGCAATTTTTGTATAACTTTGAATTTTAGGAGAAAAAATTATGCTATGGAAGATCACCTAGAAATAAGAAATATGCCCCATGGAAAATAAAGGGGTGCTCGGTAGCAAAACAATGCCCCATACGTAGTGAAAATGGGCGAAAAATGATTATTTAATAAAAATAATCAATCACGGAACAGATGGTAGAAGAAAGCATAGAAGGAAACATGGAAAGTCATATTACCTCCCTTGACCATCGTGAAAAGTAAAAATCATCGCACAGGGGGGATGGGGGGATTTAAAATACCCTATATATACCAAGCTATGGGAGCTAATTCATCACGTGGCTCATTATTGTTACTAGCAAACTCTGTCAGTTTGTCTATTTATTTGGATCTGACATGTGGAGAGAGATGGCTTAACTTCAAGATCCGTATGACGATGTGTGGACACTCATTCGAGAGTATGTATGTGACCTCCTAACGATGGACCTCAGGCTATGTAAAGTAAAACAATTTTCATTTTAAGCTCATTTAATGCATTTATTAGTAGGTAGAAAATCCTATGACGTTATATGTGCGACCCTTGGCATGAAAATGCAATGGAGGGGCCATGCATGCGCGTAGGGGGGATGCATGTATAAAAAAAAAGAACAAATGCGCATATGCTGACACTAGGGAATGAGTTAAGGTACATGGGCATGTATGCGCTGAAATTAGGCGCACATGTGTTGAAATACTTCATGCGTATGCCACAAGTTGCTAATAGAGAAAAGGAGTGTGTGTATACGTGAGCAGATACGCATGAGTGTGAAAAGGGGAGAGCACATACGCTATGGACACTGCAAGCCTTGTTAACAGGTGTACATAGGTGTTGTAAAAGAAAGCGACTGGGGTGAAAAGGTAGTTTTTAGGAAACCTTATAAGAATTTAGGAGGATTTTTAGAAGATTATAGAGATGAATAGAAGAAAATTATATGTTATGTGTTAGAAGAAATGATGTTAATAAGTATTTTTTCTTGATCTTATAGATCGACCTATCTCGTCTTGGAGACGACACGAGTGACATGCAAGGCTGTACGCTCATTCAAGGAGACCTTTACTTAGTCACTGAGTAGATCTAGCTGGAGATGACTCTAAACATGACTGGATTTTCGTACATGGCGCAAATGCCACATATTACTTTAGATCACATCCTTCTGACAACCTTAGTTGACAGACGACATAATGAGAGTCAATGTTATTTTTCTTTTTTACCAACAAGATGACCATAACATAGGAGGACATGTCACAGAAGATTCTTAGAGTTTTGATCCATGGCATAATTATAGAGTATGATGGGGATGATGCCCACATTACAAAATATATTACTTGATGATGTTTGGACTTGTAGGACATACCCTAAAAGGGTATGGAAGTTCAGGATATACAGTGTACTTTGATGATCTTCAGGCTATCTCGTGTAGATGTATACTTGATGACTCTTGTTAGCGAACATTCTACTGCCTAAAAAGGCAGGTTCCTCCTTTCCATTAGGCCTAATTGGATTTATCCATGGATTGATTGGTGGAGAGAGATACTTATTGGGGACAATTTTTATGCGCACATTTATATTGGAATATTCAGCTTGATTGCATACCACAGATGAGAAGACCATGGGTCATAACTACTCTTCTACAAATATGGGTGTGGGATCATATTGCCATTGGTCGCCCTATCAAGAGTCCTTCAAGTTTGAGGCTCCAGATAAGTCCCCCGATGATGGTATGGGCATGTGGATTAGTGATGACATCTGGGGATGTATTAGAGAAATAAATTTCTATCATCATGTACATTTGATGAGTTTTAGTTATACATGGTGACTTGGCGCCCCTATAGAGGCCTATTAATGGCTTAATGATGCTACATAGCTTGAGTGTAGCAGTAGTTGAGCACTTTCTGATTAGGAATCTAAGATTATATTACAGAGTGGTAGAGTGGATCACATCCAATGATAGTTTGGATGAGTTCAGGGTGTCCCTGGCGATGAGATGTGGTACGGTTGCTACTCTAGAGAGACATTTGACATTGGCCCTCTTATCTGACCATGCCAAGCTAGAGATAGTTTCAGTCAGATGGTGCCCCAGCCATGAGTACCTTTACGACATATTGCATATCCAGGGGAGATAATAGGTTATCATGGATGGTACATCACTGTGCTCCCAGGGAGGCTGACAATTCCACATGCCCCCATTAATGCAGGGGTCAAGGAAGTTATAAAGGGGTTATAAGGCAGATCTCATAGAGCTAGAGATCAACAGTTAGTGCAGGAGGATGGCCAGGACTAGGGATAGAGAGAAGGCCAAGGCCAGGGTGCACAGGTTCAGATGCATGTATAGCAATAGATCCCAATTCAGCAGGTTCTTGTATAGATACCCTTATAACAGGTTGTCCTATAAGGCCCAGTACAGCCGATGGATCCTCATGCATAGATGTGATAGATTTATATTTAGATACCACATGTGTCATTGTCACTACCACATGTAGATATTCCACCACACAGTCCGCTCAGGGAGGGGTGGGATAGAGGAGGTGGAGATGGATGGGGGTCCTCGCCATGGACCATCGCAAATGGAGGTTGGAGAAAGGAATATAGAGCACCATCACCTTCTAGATGTATCATTAGGAGTTCTAGGGATTCAACTGTCTTGAGGAAATAGGTACAATAATTCATAGTTGAGAGAGATCTACTACAGGAAGAGATGGATCAATTGCGAATTGAGGTATTCAGTGTCAGAGTAGAGTGTGATACTATCCAACTTTCGAGGACAACAACAGGAGTCCTAGAGATGGTTCTTGAGTATGCATCAATTACATGGGAGGCCACATATTACATGATGTTATACCATTCAGCTGTGCCAGTAGATCAGAGGGCTTCAAATTATAGTTAGCTTTCCAGGAGAAGATCTAGATCCAGGTCACATAGATCATCTTGATCTGCGAGATCGGTACTGGGTGCCTCAGTACAACAAGTGCCACCAACCAGAGCAAGTAGTCCAAGGGTAGACAAGAGCCAAAGATGACTCCATTATTTATGATGTACTTACAAATGATTTATTTTTGATGTACGCCTCGATATGAAGGCACATTTTTGAGATGATGTATATGTATTATTTTTGGTTATGCCTCGACATGAAGGCACATTTTTGATCCATGCCCATGATGGCATACATTATATCTGATGATTATGTACTGAGACACATTGTATATGGACATTGAATTTTTGACATATTTACATGTATATGATGATGGATGATTGTATCACATGTGTTTGATTTATGAGATAACAATAGATGATATCACATTGTTTTTTATGAGATACTTATGATTGTCCACATTTTTAATTTTTGATATTGGTTTGGGGGGACAGGAGGTGGTCCCTATTTCCCCATTGATGATATGGTAGGATGATAGTAGCTTAGAATACATGTTGGATGTTATATTCATGATTATGCAGCTTAACTGTTGTAAGCTAGGAAAAATACGCTGATAAAAAAGAAAGTAAAACACTGACAATAATACATCCTCCTTCACGATTCCATAAAAAACCTCAGAATGGGAAAGGAAACATGGATGGACCATAATTTTGTGAAGTGTAGGTGATTTCCTTGAACAAGAGCAAGGCCTTTCTGTAACAAGATCTACTTGTTAGTGCAAATCAACAACACCCCTGGATGTTATTTCATATTTTCAGTTTGATATGGAACATCCAATGTGATTGCACAACATTTTTTCTCTTCCCCAAGTGTGGGACTTGTAAAAATAGGAAAAGAATATCTAGATTAGAGACTGGTTCCTTAACTCCTCTGATCAGATGTATTACTTAAACATTACAGAGGTTTAATATCAGATCCTACTCTAAATTCCAAGGGGACAGAGATAAAGATGCAAAGAAATAAAACTAAGTAAAGGGGGGTGATACACCAAAGGAATTGTGAACATTCACTTCTGAAAATTGACATAGATTATAGAAATGTAACTAACATCATAAACAAACTACTAAAATGTAATGAAAGATGATAAATGAAGCAAAACCATACAAGAAGAGGATGAAAACTCATCACAGAGCTTGCACTGTCATTCCCATTCAAAAATACATGCATTACAATAGCAGAGAGGCAGAAAACAAGTTGTAGTCTTGAAATAGGTATGATATTCCACAAAATCACTTTCCAAGGTGATATAGAGAGTTTGCAAAACATGAAAATGTCCAACCCTTACAAAATGAGCCAAATCTGGCTTTTAATGGTCGAGCAGAAAAAGAGAGAAAAAAACGTGGGCAAAACAGATTTATGAATTCAACCACCGACCAAATCCACAAATTTCACTTGTAGAGTGATGGGCTTCATGGATGAACCCATAATTAGAAGTACATTGTTCTGTAGATAAAAAAAATGTCCATACTTCATTAAATTTGGTGGTTGAATGTCCATTCTATGTCTTTTTTGTGCCAAGGACGTTTCTTCAATTTTATCCCAAAATTATCTATCAAAATACAAAATTTAACCCTCCATCAAGTAGAGAATTTCACCAGCTTTCCAATGACACCAAAATTGTGAAAATCTGAGCTCTGGATCAAAAGTTATACCCTTCTGAAGATTTAGGGAAAAAAGGGCCAAAAATGGGTTGGCAGGACGAAAGTTTAAAATTTTCCCCTTTTTGACTTTGGGAAAATTTTCCTGAAAATTTCCACCCCCCACCACTATGAGGACACGTTGCACCTTCTGATTAGTGTGGGCCATCATGGGCGGGCTTTCATTCCATTATTTTCCATAGTTTGGCAAAAGGGAAAATTTTCTTCCGCCCCTCCGCCTTCTAATGCTTTGAGGACATGTGGCGTGCTATGATTCGTTTCGGGCCCTCGGGCCAAGATTTCCCCATTGCACTGAGTTTTGAATTTTTTTCTATGTTTCCCCCGCCGCTCTAATATCTGACGGGCCTCTGGACACGTGGCTGCTTCCGATTGGTCGGCGGGCCTTTAGTCCAAAAAATTTCTTTGTGCGCCTTGCCAATACTTGGTGAAAATTTTCTAAGTTGTCTTCGCCTCCGCCATTCCGAGGCCATGTGGCAACTTCTTATTAGTCACGGACTTCCCATGGGAAAATTTCCCTCCAAAACTCCACCGAGCCATAACTTGCAAAATATAAGGAGTTAAAAGGAAAACTTTACCTTTCTGGAAAGCTGAGAAGATTATCTATCTGATGAAGCTATTTCTAGAAAATTTTGAGTGCTTATAAAGAGAAAAAATTTGAATGAGGCACAAGGAAGGAAGAAATGAAGGGGAGTTAGTTAGAATAAGCAAGGGCTTATTTTGGATAACAATTTTGGTGACTTATAGGGGTCAACTGCTTGCTGGATGAAGTTACCAGTTGCTTGAAGGAATCCATAGGGTATGGAGTCATAAAAAATACTACTTGGTACCCCCAACTGATTAGAAAATTACAAGGAGGAAGAGTGTGAGAGTAGAACATCACTTGATCTAGAACATGGTCTGCACAACTACATATCTGGGACATCAAGCTTGTGCCAAAGCACTTAGGGAAATGGAAAACTAAGCTACAACAAAACAATGTTCTCAAGAACTTGAAGGAATGAAAACCTAAGCTAATATGTACAAGGTGGAGCTTCCCTTCTAGTGGAAATTCTTTAGATGGATTCCATTAACTGGAATCAATAGTTCTTCACCATCCAATGCAGACAATTGGAAGACATTTCTGTTCTTACATTTTGTTACCATGTAGGGGACACTCCAAATGGCATCAAACTTTGAATGCCTTCCTAGATTTTCTCTGTCTGCATCCCATTTCAACACTAGATCTCCAACTTGGAAGGTTCTAGCCTTATCTTTCCTATCGAAGGTTCTCTTGATTAAGGCTTGATCCTCCTCCATTGCTTGGGCTACATGATCTCTGATTTCTTGGAGCTCCATCAATTTTGCATATCTAACCTCCATGGGTTCAAAATCTAACAACTCCAATTGCTTCATGAGTTCCAATGTTGGAAACTCAAGTGACATGGGCAAGATTGCCTCTCTTCCATAAAAAAGTATGAATGGAGAGTTACTTGTGGATCTCTTGGGAGTTATCCTATCAGCCCACAAGGCTGATTTAGATTTGGTGTGCCAAGTCCTCTAATTTTCATCAAGATTCCTATTGATTATCCTTAACAAGTTCTTATTGGTAGATTCAGCTTGGCCGTTACCTTGAGGGTAATAATTTGATGAAATGCTTAGATAAATCTCATTTTTAACAGCCCATTCAGTCACCTTTGATCCTATGAATGCCAATGCATTATCTGATATTATAGTGGTAGGTATACCAAATCTGGTTACTATTCCTTCATAGAAGTCTAGAATGCTAGATTCATTTGCTTCTTTAAGTGCCACTGCCTTAGTCCATTTGGTGAAGTAATCTATGGTTGTTAGGATCCACTTGTGTCCTTGGCTTGAGTTTGGGTTAATGACTCTAATGAAGTCCAAACCCCATTGCATGAATGGTTGGTCAACTGAAATTGGGTGCAATGGAAGGGATGCTAATCTTTCTTTTCCTGTAAAGAATACACAATTCTTACACCTCTTGATCCATGCATAACAATCACTAAATACTTTGGGCCAATAATAGCTAGTCTTTATGATCTTGAGGGCTATCACTCTTAGTGCAAAATGACCCCCAGCTGATCCACTATGGAAGTCTTCTAGTATTCTATTAATTTGGTTTGTCCCAATACATCTCACCAACACTCCATTCACATCTTTCTTGAACAAGACACCGTCAACAAGTACATATGGGAAAGCCTACAATCTGAAGTGTCTTCTCTTGGTTTTTTTCATCTCTGAAGGGCATAGGCCTGTGTGTAGGAAGTGCATTATGTCTTGGGTTCAACAAGGAGTGAGGACACCATTATTCTCTTCTTGAATGCTTCTTGGTTATTGGCTGTCTTGCAACGTCAAAACAACATCCTTCTCATTGCATGCTTCCCTTGATTTTCTTAAGACCAGCTATTCACATAATCCCTTTCCTCAGACCAGCTTGGTGACTTTGATCTAAATGTCATACTCCATGACATGAGTAATCCACCCTGCATGTTTTTCATTTAAATCTTTGTTGAGGAGGAAGTCTTTTACTCCCACATGAGAAACCAATAGTTGAACCTTGTTGTTTGAAACTAGATGCTTAAATTTCTTCAAGCTCTTAATCACTATAAGAACTTACTTCTCAATGAAAGAATACCTCACCTCATAGTACTCCAAGCTTTGGCTACAGAAAGCAATTGGCTGCTCTGCATTTTCTTTGTTCTATTGTACTAAAATTACAGAAATTGTATCATCACTTCCAAATGCATAAAGGATAACATATTTGAAGAAATCTGGGTTAATGAGAGTTGGAGCTTGTGAGATGGCTTCTTTAATTGTCTCAAAACTTGCCTTACCTTCAGCTGTCCATTTGAAAGCCATGCTTTCTTTAACATCATGGTTATCGGCTTGACAAGGGCTGAAAAATTTGGGACAAACCTCCGAAAAAAATTGATTCTTCCGAAGAAAATTTGGAGGAATTTCTTATGACTTGGTAATGGAAGTTATTTTATTGCTTCAACCCTCTCTGGATCAATTGATAACCCTCTTTTGGAAACAATGTGGCCAAGGAGCTTTCCTTCATGAGCTAGAAAAATAATTTTTTTGGGATTCAAGGATACCCCAAATCTTCTACATCTTTGGAACACTTGTCTCAATTGAAAGAGATGATCTGCTATACTTTTAGAAAAAACAATGATATCATCTAAGTATACCAACACTATCTTGTTGACCAATCCCTTAAATGCCATATCCATTGCCCTTTGGAAGGTAGATCCAGCGTTGGACAACCCAAATGGAATTTTTCTGTATGCATAAGTTCCCCATTTGGTGGTGAAGGTTGTTTTGAACTAACCCTATTCCTTTACCATGATTTGATTATACCCTGAATAACCATCTAGCAAAGAAAACCTCTTAGAGTCAACAACAACTTGCAAAATATTCTCCATAGAAGGAAGTGGGTAATGATCCTTGAGAGGTGCTCTATTCAAATCTCTGAAGTCTACACACAATTTGATTTCTCCACTCTTCTTTCTAATTGGAACTAAGTTTGCTACCCAACTAGAATACTTGATGGGAAATATGATACTTGCCTCTATTAACTTATTCAATTCTTTCCTCATGAGAGGCTCCATGTGTGGATTGACTGGTCTTTGTTTTTGCCTGATGGGTTTAGCACTTGGATCCAATTCAATAGTGCGCTGAGCTAGCTTGGGATTTAAACCTCTCAAGTCTTCATATCTCCAAGAAAATATGTTTGGGAACTCTTGGAAAAGTTGCATGAACTCATACCTTTCTTGCTTGGTTGTCACTTTATCGATTTGAAGCGACTTGCCTTCTCCAACAAAGATGGGCACTGAATCTTCTCCCTTGACTTGGATATTTGCTTTCTCCTTCCTAAATTAATCATTAGGATTAAAAATGGACTCCAAAGTGACAAGTCCCTTTGGCAGGTTGTTGGTTCTTAGCTGTACCACTTGATCACCATACTGCTGTTCTAATTTTTCCTAATTTTTGGCTGAGATCTCAGCTTCTTCTTGCAAGAAATTGATGATTTGCTGGTCATTTTCAAACACTTGCCAACTTACATTATTGTTTGGCACTGATGGCCTTACAATCACATGAATGCTTGGCTGTATTTTATCTTCCTTGATGCTCTCAACAACATCAAAGGCTGCCCCAACTACTATAATCCTGTTAGCAGCTTCGTTTTCTTTCCTAGGGATGAAATTGATGCCAAAGCCTTCAAAATCCTCAATTAGGTCCCACGCCCTATTATTATAACACTTGAGTAGATCATTTTTGGTAGCATGATGCCCTTTAACTTGGTTGACAATCAACTCACTGTCACTAAAGACTTGTAGATTTTTTATACCTCTCTTGATTGACCAATGCAATCCTTGTATTAGAGCTTCATATTCAGTAGTGTTATTAGAACAAGCAAACTACAATATGAAAGTTGAATAATACTTAATTCCTTGAGGTGAAACAAGCATAGCTCCCCCTCTTGCACCTTTCCTACCTCTTGATCCATCAAAAAATAGTTTCCATACCTCATTGTCATCCTTATGGTCTGGCTTGGTGATACTAGGAATAGGCTGATTTTCTTCATGTATGCAATAGACTCCTAGCTCAGATTCTTCTATTTCTTGGTAGGGATAAAAAGCATGTACCTTGCTTGCCCATTCATCAAGAGTCAAATCTGGGATTCTTCTAACTTTGGGTGTCAGCTTCATTTGTGTTTGGATAATCTCCTTGATCAAATGCTGAACAGTTGACATTGATTGGGCTTGAAGTATGTGGCTCAATGTGAAAGTTTGCAATAGGTTCAGATCTGATTGTGGCCTTAGTTCCATATCTGGTTCTAAACAACATGTGTGACCAATCAAAAGATAATTAACCTCCAATTTTAGCTGTGAAATCCCTTGACAAACATAGGGTAAATAGTGGTGGCAAATCTATCAATGACACATCTTACGAAATAGTAACATTGAGGCATGCATGCAAAGTAAGATTCAAATATTTGATCACTCCCACTGTTATTATTGTTGTCCCATCTAGTTGCACCACCCCTCTGGATATAACTTCATATTAGAGGCCTAGTTGATCAGCTATTTGCTTGGGCATTACGGAACTACTTGCCCCAGAATCAATCATGTAATTATGTACTAGCTTATCCCCAATGACCAATGAAACATAGAACGGAGGGGGCTTCAAAAATTTACCTTGCTATCCTTTGTGATTCCCTTCAGGTTGAGAAGCATTTGTGAGTACCTTATCTTGCATATGAACCTGCTGATTTGAACTTGACCAATTCTTCATGGCATCTTGTAGTAGATCTCTTTGGCCTGGGATGGATAGTGATTCCCACATTGATATATTCACATTTTTCTTCTTCATCTGATCAATGATGTTGAATGGGGATGAAACATATCTTTGCTGCCCCTTGGCCTACACATTCTTTTCTTACACATGGGTAGCAACAGTTGGCATTTGAGCTGGTCTAGAAGGTGGCTTGGGTAGTCCTTACATAACTGGAACTAGATTTTGCTTGCCAGCACCTTGCAGAGTGGTGGAAGGTTTTAGATCACCTGGGGCTAATGACAGCCCTTCACCAATGTTCCTTTTCTTTGACCTTGTATTGGCTGCCACATTCTAAGACATTGCTTGATTCATGCTACAAAAATCCTTATCTTGCCAATTCACCAGTGTAGTCTCATTTGAAGCTGCATTTTGTTGGGATGTTCCTCGTTGTTGGTTTGCTTCCCGATTCACCTCACTCTCTACGCCAGTTGTTGTTACCATCAAAGCTTGGTTCAAAGCGCCATTGAAGCACATGGACTAGTTGTGAGGTTCATTGCATGGGAAACACTAATCATACTCTTGAGCCATATTATTTTGCACTGGCACCAAGGCTTTAGAGGCAGATGCAACATTGGGGTTATAAGGCTGAAATGGTCTATTGGTAGGAGGCCTTGCTTAATTTTGATTTGCAGCTGGGTTGGGCGGCCTATTGGGCTGATATGGCTACCTATTAGGCTGAGCTTGAGGTTGATAAGAAGGTCTAAAACTTTGGGCTTTCTACCTGTTGAGTGTAACTAGCTCATTGCCTAAATTTTACAATTGTTTCATGACTTCTTGAAGTTCATTTGAGGCACTAGGGGATGAAGTAGAAGTCTCATTTGAACTCTGATATCTAAAAGTGGGAATAGGAGCTATAATAGGTGCTTGACTAGTGATTGGATTTTCTAAGTTTGGATACAAGGGAAGGGGAGGCCTAGGAGCCAGTTTACCAGCTTGGATCAAACAATTATCGGCTCTAATGGCAATGTTATAAGCTGCAGGTATATTTACACCTCCCATGGATTTAATTAACATAGAAATATAAGAATTTAAAGCTTTGAGATAGTATAAGAAAGCACCTTCAGCTGTTGGCCTTACTACCACTGGAATTCTATCCCAAGTCCTTTAAAATAAGAAGTTGAAGTCAGTCACCTACTCATTAGAAGCTCTCTTGATAGTTATTAGTTGTTCCAAAAGAGACAAGTTATCCCCCTTTTCTCTAAACTTCTCATGGAGAGCTATGCACAACTGATTCCAATTTTGGATAGATCCAACCCCAAGGCTCCTGAACCATTGCAATGCTTTCCCTTTGAATGAATATGCAAGAAATTTAACAGTAATTTACATCTCAACAATCTCATGGATTGCACAAACATTAACTATGTCCTTGACATGATCCCCAGGAGTGGTCTGATTTTCTCTAGTAAAGTATTGAATATTATTCAATGTTGCAACTAGAACTGGATTTTATGTATTGAGTGAAAGTGGGGTGCTGTTAGTAAAGTTGACATAGGGTTTGTTTTTTTGTGCCATTCTGATCGGCCTGAGAACCCTTGTTGATTGGGTGAAAGGTCTAGAAGGTGGAGGAGTTGATAGAGTTCTATTTGGTGGAGATGGAGACCTTTGAATCCTTCTACCTCTGTCTTCTTCCAGGAGATAGGTGCAGATACTCAGACAATCCCTCCTCTCTGGCTCTTGACCTTGTGTTGATTCTTCTCATGAATCTTCAGACTTGGATTGCTAAAACCAGTTGATTTTTCTCTTTATAGTCACCAGATGTGCATATCAGGGCTCTTTTTTGAGCAAGAAACTTGTAACAAATGCACATCAAATTGTTATAATGAAGATGAAGACCTCTAAGGGTCCCACTAGGTGTATTGATTTTGTGAAGTGTAGGTGCTTTCCTCGAACCAGAGCAAGGCATTCTTGTAACAAGATCTACTTGTTAGTGCAAATCAACAACACCCCTGGATGTTATCTCATATTTTTAGTTTGATATGGAACATCCAGTGTGATTGCACAACATTGATTCTCTTCCCCAAGTGTGGGACTTGTAAAAATAGGAAAATAATCTCCAGATTAGAGGTTGGTTCTTTAACTCATCTGATCAGATGTATTACTTAAACATTACAAAGGTTTAATATCATATCCTACTCTAAATTCCAAGGGGACAAAGATAAAGATGCAAAGAAATAAAACTAAGTAAAGGTGGGTGATACACCAAAGGAATTGTGAACATTCACTTCTGCAAGTTGACACAGATTACAGAAATGTAACTAACATCATACACAAACTGCTAAAATGTAATGAAAGATCATAAATGAAGAAAAACCATATAAGAAGAGGATGGAAACTCATCACAGAGCTTGCACTGTCATTCCCATTCAAAAATACATGCATTACAATAGCAGAGAGGCAGAAAATGATTTGCAGTCTTGAAAGAGGTCTGATATTCCACAAAATCACTTTCCAAGGTGATATAAGGAGTTTGCAAAACATGAAAATGTCCAACCCTTACAAAACAAGCCAAATCTGGATTTTAATGGTTGAGCAGAAAAAGAGAGAAAAAAATGTAGGCAAAATGGATTTAAGAATTCAACCACCGACTAGATCCACAAATTTCACTTGTAGAGTGATGGGCTTCATGGACGAACCCATACTTAGAAGTACATTGTTTTGCAGATAAAAAAATGGCCATACTTCATTAAATTTGGTGGTTGAATGTCAATTCTACGCCTTTTTTATGCCAAGGATGTTTCTTCAATTTTATCCCAAAATTCTCTGTCAAAATACAAAATTTAACCCTCCATTGAGTAGAGAATTTCACTAGATTTCCAATGACACCAAAATTGTGAAAATATGAGATCTGGATCAAAAGTTATGCCCTTCTGAATATTTAGGGAAAAAAAGGGCCAAAAATGGGTTGGCGGGATGAAAGTTTAAAATTTTCCCCTTTTTGACTTAGGGAAATTTTTCCCAAAAATTTTTGCCCCCCCACCACTCCGAGGACATGTGGCACCTTCTGATTGGCACGGGCCATCGCGGGCGGGATTTCATTCCATTATTTTCCATAGTTTTACGAAAGGGAAAATTTTGTTCCACCCCTCTGCCTTCCGATGCTTTGAGGACACGTGGTGTGCTGTGATTCGTTTCGGGCCCTCGGGCCAAGATTTCCCCATTGCTCCGTGTTTTGAATTTTTTTCTAATTTTCCTCCGCCACTCTGATCTCCGACGGGCCTCTAGACATGTGGCCATTTCTGATTGGCTGGCGGGCCTTCGGGCCAAAAAATTTCTTTGTGTGCCCTGCCAATACTTGGTGAAAATTTTCTAAGTTGCCTCCACCTCGGCCATTCCGAGGCCACGTGGCAACTTCTTATTGGTCACGAACCTCCCATGAGAAAATTTCCCTCCAAAACTCTGTCGAGCCATAACTTGCAAAATATAAGGAGTTAGAAGGAAAACTTTACCTTTCTGGAAAGCTGAGAAGATTCTCTATCTGTTGAAGCCATTTTTTAGGAAATTTTTAGTGCCTATAAAGAGAAAAAATTGATTGAGGCACAAGGAAGGAAGAAATGAAGGGTAGTTAGTCAGAATAAGTAAGGGCTTATTTTGGATAACACTACTTACTTTGCACCAAATGGATAAAAGGGGTTATGGATTTGGGATGCTTCAAGATGAGGCTATTTGGGCATTAGGATGAGGTGGGAAGGGTGCTATTTTCTCAAAGGATGTAAGACTTCAGACATGGAATTTAAGCCTATTCTCTGTGTGTCTTTAGAAGGGGGTGTAAGGCTACATTTATAGCATGGGAATTGGATTAACTTAGGGGATTTTAAGTAATCACAATTTGAAAATGAGGGCATGATTAGGTGAGTGGGGACAAAAAAGAGTGGGTGAGGATTAAAATTATATTTTTAATTATCAAATGGGGGACATAGGAAATATTTTTCATGTGAGGAATATTGGGTTTAATTTAGGGGTTGAAATGGATTAATTAACAACTTAATATCAATTAATTCTATGGGGATTTTTGTGGGAAATGGAGTGTGGAAAAGGTGTAAAATTAGGATGTCTACATTTTCCCCTCTTTGGAAGGGTGCTATGAAAGTAGTATCCTTTCAAAGAAAGTAGACGAAGTGGATGAATATGCCCTAGGTGGCAAGATTGAAGGTTTTTAAAGAGATTCTTCTTAAGGAAGGTATTCCTTAGATAAGAAATTTTTAGAGGAAGAAAAGAGAAAGCATTCTCTAAGAAAGAAGTAGAACAAACTTTCACTTGTAAGAATGGGGGAAGAATTCAATATACTTTTCCTAAGCAAGAAGTAGAGCGAATGTTTGTTGGGGAGAGTAGAAGGTGGTAGGTGAAAAATATCATGGTATCATCAAAGAAAAAAATTTCATGAGAAGATGTGATTATGGGAAGATGTGATGATGCTCCCTCGAGAGGGATGATGAGGATGGAATATACAACATAGCTCTTGAAAAGAGGAGAGATTAAATCTACGGAGAAGAGGACAAGAATGGGGTGTAAGAGAATGGAATGACCACACGATGAAAATGAAGAAAGGATTCAATCGACCTTGAATGCTAGGTGTGAGGATGTGTGGAAGGATTTAATGAGAAAGATAAAAAATGAATGGCTATGAGTAGTGGTTGATTATGAGAAGAGCAAAAAAGGTGAAGGAGACAATTGTATGGAGATAGAGGAGGGAAAAAAGAATGAAAGAGGTAAAAGAGAATAAGAGAGAGGGATGATAGGGGAAGAAGGGAATGATGAAGGATAAACAAGAAGAGGCATAAGTAAATGACAAAGTAGAGGGTGAAATTATGAAATAGAGAGAGATGTGCCATATGAAGGAAGCAACAAATATAATAAAGAGGAATGTAGAAAAATGAAAGAGATGACAGAGCTGAGAAAAGAAAGAAATGGTAGAGGTAGAAGATGAAGAAGAAAAGGGTATGGGAATGGGGACAGATGAATAAAAAGGTGAAAATGAGGTGGGAGTAGGGGACAAAATTGATGAAAAATTTAAAGAAGATGAACGAAGAGGTGGAATGGAAAAAAAAATAAACTATGAGGGACCAGGAAAGTGTGAAAAAGATGAGAGAGAAGAAGAGAAATGGGAAAAAATAAACGAAAAAGGTAGGGGTGGTAGAGAAAAGTAGGGGGAGGTCAGAAAGAACATGAAAATTATGGGGGAGGAAGGGAGGACAAAGTGAATATAGGGAGAAGATTGAAGGAACTGGGTCCTCGCGAGGGAGACCAAGGTAAAGAATATGGAACAGACCACATGGAGATGCATGTGGAGGGTTGGATGATAAAAAATACAGGACAATGTTGAAGAGTCAGGTTATCAATGGGGAAGTAAGTAGGAAACGTGAGGTAAAAAGGAGAAGAAGATGATACAGAAGAAGTGAAATAAGATGAGGGGTGGGAGAGAGAAGAGGATAATAGAGAAAATGATGCAGAAGGAAGGGAATCAATAATGGGGATAATAAGTGTAGAGTGAGCAATATAAGGAATGTAAAGAGAAGAAAGGGGGAGGAATGACAAAAAGTGGAAAAGATGCAGAGATGCATGAAATTAGGATACAAGGATTATTAGATAATAGAAAAAGGATGTATGATGAAGATGGTAAAGATATTGAATAGGGCGAAGGGAAGATGGAGAGGTGGGGAAGAAGCGACAAGAAAGGGTGGGAGTGGAGGAAAGGGATGAGAGAGAAAAGATAATGAGGGATAGAAGAGGCAATACCAGTGAGGGGATGTTAGGGAAAGTGCACCCATAATGAGCGGTGGGAAAGGATGAGAGAAAAAATGAAGAGAGGGAGAAAGCAAGCAAGGAATAGAGAGGGTAACGCCAACGAAGGGACATTAGGGAATGTCCACCCATAATGAGTGGTGGGACCAAAGGAAGAAAGGAATGAAGAAAAAATGGAGGTTCATGAAAATGAACAAGGCCGTGCAGAATGAGGATGAGTGAATTTTAGGAAAAATCCACCGATAATTATTAGAACGGAAAAAAAAGATGATGAAATAATGATAGGGGAATATCAATAGCAATGGTAAGGAAGCATGGGTAGATATGTGGGAGAATTTGAGAAGATGAAATCGAAAGAGTAAAGAAAAGGTGAGTGATGAGTTATGACAAGGTGAAGGCAAGGAGAGGATGTAGAGCATGAGGAAAAACTAGGTGAGGATGAAGAAACAAGACATGAATAGAATGGGAAGAAATGGTATGAAGGATGATGGATCGAGAAGGAGAAAATGGGGGAAAATATCATGATTATAGGCAGAAGATATTAGAGGTATGTTGTGAGATGATAGGTTAATAAAGGATAATGGTGGGAAGAAAATGTGGTTGGTAGGAGATACCAGGTGGAAGAAGATATCAATAGGGTGAATGAAGAATGAGGTGAGGGAGAAGTTTAGAATGATGAGTTCCACTTAGGGAGGATCCTGAAGTAAGATTGTCATGTGATGGATGTGGTTAAGTAAGATTACCAAGCGAGGGATGATAGAGATGAAAAGTGGGAAAGTAAAAAGTGGTGTTTGCGAGAATGGAAGAGGAGGTGAGAGGATGTTATAATGGGGAAATATGAGAAAAAGTGAAGGCTGAGGATGTGTAGTGATGGGAAAAGGAAAGAAGATAGATCATCCTTAAGAGGGACTCTTAAGTAAGATTGTCATGCCGCAGGAGAGGTTAAGTAAGATTGTCAAACCGACAGTTATGATATGCAAGGAGAAAGATAAAATTTTATTGGGTACAAGGGTGGAATGGTTGGTTGAAGAAGATGATTGTGACGAGAGGTGGGATAAATAAGATGGGAAAAATATGATGGGATGGGAGAAGGCCATAGGGAAGATCAATATTAAGAGGGACTCTTAAGTAAGATTGTCATGCGACATGGATGGTTAAGAAGGATCGTCAAGAAGAAGAAGAAGAAGAATGATGATAGAGTTTGTGGGAAGATGGTATGACAAAATAGACTGAAGGGGAACACTCAAGTGAATTTTCCATACTATGAGAGTGTGTAAGTAAGATGACCTGGATTCGGTGAAGGATGAGAAAAGAGTGAGTGATGTATGCCAGAGTGGAAGAGGGGGTGAGATGAGGTGATGACAAGGAAGAAAGGAAACAAAGAAGTGTAACATGAATGGATGGAAGAATATATGGTGGAGGATAGAGAGTGTGAGGGGAATCCTTAATTAGGATGCCCATGTGGTGAGAGTAATGATGCAAGAATGAGAATCAGAAGAGGTGGAGTGGAAAGATGTGTGTGGTGGTGAGTGTTGTTTGATGAGAGGGGAGATGGTGGAGAAGATTCTACAGTGGGAAGATCTTAGGGAGAGGGTATACCTCCACCGAGGGTTCCATATAGAAAGTGTTATTAAGTAATATTGTCAAGCGGGAAGCAAACAAGTGAAAGGAAAGAATACAAATGGCTGAGAGGGGATAGGAATGGTGAGCAGGGTAATGTGGGGATAAGTGGCAGATGAGTATAAATGAGGAGCAGGGATGAATGGATCAAATACATGGTGAACATGGTGGGGGAGGAGGAGTTTCTGGATAGTGAATGCTACTTGAGAAAGATATTCAAGCAGGATTCACAAACTACAATGGTGATCAAGTAGGATTCCCAAACTGGGGAATGTATTAGTACGGGTTAATGGATGGGGTGTAAAGTAAGATGTTGATCATGCAGGAAGATACTCACATGGTGAAAGCATATTAATCTTAATATAACACACAATAGGATGCATCATGATATAAAAGATCAGGATGACTATATTATAATATGCGTGAGAGCATAAACATGTGCCATAAAAAAGGTTTGATGCCCCAGTACGATATGCAAGTAGAAGAGAAGCATATACAGAGGCTATCAAGAAGGTATGATTCCCCGGTACAATATGCATTCACATAACAAAATTATATTAGAGGTAATACTAGGATATATAAAATCAAGATACCCCCATATAATATATCAAGATACAAGAAAGCAATTAATAACTTGTAACTAATAATGAATAATAAGAACTAGTAAACATGTCCCTAACATGTTCCACAATGATGATTGATTGGATATGCCCCCAAGCAGGGGTATAAGGACATAGAATGGATTGGGTCATTGTCCTCAAACAAGGAAACAATGAGAGCCAAATTTTTC
This sequence comes from Taxus chinensis, assembly GCA_019776745.2. Classification (NCBI taxonomy): domain Eukaryota; kingdom Viridiplantae; phylum Streptophyta; class Pinopsida; order Cupressales; family Taxaceae; genus Taxus; species Taxus chinensis. The sequence continues at coordinate 595,161,309 of CM034148.1, read as the reverse complement.
CCAAGCAAGGATTCACATGAGGGGAATTAGTTTTAATAAGGTGGTTGAGCATTCATTGGGGATAATAGTTCAAAGGATGAATTGTGGGGTTTTTGACGGTTTTACAATTTTTTGTGATTTTTTGTATGTTTTTGAGATTTTGAAATGTTTTTTGGATTTTTGAGATTTTCTAATGTTTTTGGATTTTGAATATTTTCTAGTGTTTTTGGGAATTTTTGGATTTTCTAATTTTTTTGGATTTTTTTGCTTTTCTAATGTTTTTGAAGATTTTGTGATTTTCTAATGTTTTTGGAGATTTTGTTTTGGAATTTTATGGACCAAAATGCAAACTTCTTATGATAGGTGATAAATTAGGGTATCATCTACATGTACTATGTTCCTTGTGGTAACTTATCCTTCAAATAATACAAAAATTATCATTCTATTGGCAGGATATGTTGGTGATGATATGATGGAAATAATTCCAGTCCCATTCTTGACTCCATGCAACTAGTAAGATGCGAGGGCTCATCACTGAGAATCAAGAAGGAATTAGGATGCAAATAGAGAATATAGAGACAAGTACAAATAATAGTCCCTTTGAGAAATTGTGACTCAATTCTTCTTAACGTCACTGAACTAGTTTCAAAAATGACTTTCACTCTATGGGTCATGTGCTAGACTTAGATAGTTATGTGGCCTGTTGATTGGTAAGATATGAGGTGAATGGATAGTTCTATCTTTACTTAGGCATCTAAAGCACTTCTTTGGGGATTCTATATTTGTAAGCACTTTCAGATTTATGAGATTCTATATTTTTGTAATGACTCCCTATGCCTTGCCCCATACTACCAGTAAGAAGCAAGGGATCATCACCAAAGGCAAAATATGGGCGAGTAGAATATTTTTTTTTTAAATTTTTGAATGTGTTTATAATATTTTATGTTTTGTAAATGAACCTTTACGATTTTCCCCATGAAAATAGTAAGAGGGAAGGGTTTATCACCAAATACAAGACGTAGATGAGTAAGGGCACCTTCCTCAATTCCTAGTCTCACACTACTAGTAATAAGTGTGGGCTTAACACGAAATAATGTGAAGGAAGAAAGATGTGACAATGAATTATTCACAATTTATTGAATTTTACAATAGTGTTTTTTATTTGGGAAGGAACGTCTACCTCTAATATCAGCCCCACACGACTAGGAGGACGTAAGGGTTCAACACTGAAGACTGAGATGGACGATCAAACGAACCGGGTAAAGAAGTTTAGATATTTGTTATGAAAAAGAGAATATATTTGAAGGGAATATATTACCATCTGTAAGCTTCTAGGTATGACCATAAGTGAAAGTGAATGAAATTGGGAGATATTATAAGAAGTATGATACTAACAAAACTTAATAGGATCTATATTAGCACATGTCTCATGATGATAACTATGAAGATGTGATTGTAATAGTGAAAATATTTTCCAATGGAATGAATAATATTAAATTATTTGGAGATAAGTAATACAAAAGGAACAATGTACAAGTGATTGTCTCCCAGAATAGAGGATGCCTCAAGGATATAATTTCTTTAGATGTATTGCATTCATTGGTTCACCAAGTTTCTGTCCATCTTCAGTGGCCAATTTATAGGCTCCAGAGAAAAAATTAGCTATAATTACATAGGGTCCTAACTAATTAGGCTAAAATTTTCCTTGTTTTTCTCGCTCTTTAGTGGTATTATTTTTATTTTTTTCTAGAATGAGCTCACCAACCTCGAAATCTCTGGGTCTTACCTTTTTATGATAATTGTGTTGTAATCAGTTTTGATAGACTTGAAGATGATTAATGGCATTAAGTCATTTTTCATCGAGAAGCTCAAGCTCTTGAAGCCATGATTGTCAGTATTCATCCTCATTAATTATATCTTTAAGGGAGATTCTCAAGGATGGGATTTCGATCTCAATAGGTAAAATGGCTTCACAACCATAAGTGAGGGAAAATGGGGTGGCTCCAGTAGGTGTGCGGTAAGATGTATTGTAAGCCCAAAGAATGAGGTAAATTTGAGTGTGTCAATCTCATCCATGTGTGTTGAAATTTTTTTCCATGATGGATTTTAGAGTCTTATTGGTTGAAACTGCTTGACCGTTACCCTAAGGGTAGTATGGAGTAGACCACTTAAGTTTTATGTGGAAACGTTAGGAAAGGTCTTTGACATCTTGGTTTTTAAATGATTTCCCATTATCTATGACAATAGAGGATGGAATGCCAAATCGAAAAATGAGATTATTAAAAATGAAATTCAATATTTGGTTACCGGTAACATAGGTGAGAGGCATAGCTTACACCCATTTAGTGAAGTAATTGGTAGTGATAATGATGAAATTATGTCTGTCGAACGATGTTGGTTTGATTTTACCAATGAGATCAAGTACCCATTGAGAGAAGGGACATGGTGTGGTTATCGATTGCAATGCTTGGGAAGGTGCATGGATAAGAATGTCATGATTTTGACAATATTGACATCATTTGAAAAAATGGTATGCGCCACTTTCCATGGTGGGCCAATAATATCCAACATGCAGGATTTTCTTGGCTAAGGATATACCGTTCATGTGCACACCATAGATACCAGAATGGACTTCAGTTAAGACACTCGAGGCTTTCCTCCTGATTAAGACATAGGAGTAGGGTTCCATCATAGCCTCTTTTATAAAGATTTTTTGCTAAAATGGTGTAACGAGAGGCACATTTATGCATTGGTTTCATGGCAGTAGGAAATGTTTTATTGTGAAATGAAGGTGTAAATATCATGGTACCAAGGGTTATTTAGACCCATGATTTCACATACCATAGTGTTTTTAGGAAGATCATAGGTAGACATTAAGAGATTTTCTATGAGAAAATGTGCTTGGGGTTGATTAGATGTGATTTCTAACAGGGATCCAACATTTTCCATAGTGTCGATGGATTTATTTCAAGTTCTTAGGATTTGATCAGAGCTAATTAATCGAAAATAGATTTAAAGTCTATCCACCATATGCTTATATGGGATAATTTTTTTCATCCTTGAAATGGTATTTATCAGTAAATTATTTGATGATAAGTAAAGAATCACCAAATACAACTAACTCTTTAAGATTCCAAAATATAGCTAGTTTTAATCTTGTGATTAGAGCTTCATATTCTGTGATATTACTGGTACATGGGAATGCTAATCCAAATCATTTAGGGATGACATGCCTGCTAGGTGTGATAAGAAAAATACGAGCTCCTGATCCATGGAGATTAAAAGATCCATCAAAGAATAGAGTCCAGACTGGCACGATGTCTATGTACAGAAGATATTTCTCAGGAAATGTAAAATAGAGTGGTTTTGTGCTAGGATGAGGTTCCCTCGGCAATCTAGTCTGCAAGGGTCTGTCCTTTAATTTCTCTCCACAGAATGAACTCGACGTCAAATTCAGTAAGTAGTACGACCCAACTAGACATTCTTTTTGTGAGAATAGGTCGAGACAAGAGATACTTGAGGGGATCAATTTTAGTGATGAACTTAGTTGTGTGATTGAGCAAGTAATGATGTAAATTATGGAATGCAAACAAGACCACCAAGCATACTTTTTCAATTTGGAAATATCCTACTTCATGCTCAATAAGTGAAAGACTAAGGTAATAAACAACCTGTTATTTTTCTTGATCGTTGTGTTGTGGTAAAAGAGCTCATATGGCATGGTTAGTGGAAGATGTATAAAGCACATGGGTTTATCTGTGATTGGTGACATAAGAATGGGTGGGCTAAAGAGGTACTCTTTTAACTTAGAAAAAGAGTCTTAACAATCGTGGTTCTAGTGGAATTGTGCATCTTTTTTGAGCAATTGGTTGAAGTGATGGCACTTATCGGCCAACTATGATATGAAGCATTGAATAGATTGGATTTTTCCCTGAAGAATACATAATTTATTTTAGGTTTTGAGGAGGAGGGAATTTCCATAATGGCTTTGAATTTTTCAGGATAAATTTCTACACCTCTTAGTGAGACAATAAACCCTAACAATTTACTAGAGGTTACCTTGAATACATATTTCTTTGGGTTAAGACGAACCTTATACTTACGTAAATCTATAAAAAAATTCTTCTCAACACACTTGGATGTGATATTCACATTTTTTATTTTGCTATTATATCATCAACATAATCTTCCATGATATCATGTAACATATCATGAAAGATGATTGTCATTTCTCATTGATATGTGACACCAACATTTTTCTATCTAAAAAGGCATGACCTTATAATAGAAGGTGCCCCATGGTGTAGTAAATTCTGTTTTATGTTGATCCTCTTCAAAAATATGTACTTGGTTGTAACTAGAAATTCCATCAAGGAAAGCATTTCATGGTATGTCGTAGAATCGACAATCATGTCTATGTTTGGCAAGGGAAAGTCATCCTTGGGAAAAAAAATTGTTAATATCTTAGAATTCTATGCATATCCTAATGCCGAGGGTTTTCTTGGCTACGAGAACTATTTTTTGATATCCATGCCAAATAATCAATAGGTCGGATAAAGTCAGATTCTAAGAGTTTTCTCGAGTTCGGATTTGACAAGCAATGCTACTTGGGGATGCATTTTGCTTATATTTTTTTTTCATAGATTTTGCATCTGGATACACCATAAGGTGGTGTTCTACGAGAGATGGATCTAGGCCTAACATGTCCTTATAGGTCCATGTGAAAATATCTTGGAATTCAATAAGGAGTGTTGTGAATTCTATGTATTATTGGTCAGACAGACTAATGCCAAGTTGTAAAATTTTCAGTTGTTTAACGGTACCAATGTTTATGTTATAGACACTAAAATTAGGTCACACTCCCCTTTGGTCCCTCAACAAATAAGCACCCTTCATCACATTCACCTAACCATGGCCCCTTTCACCCTACTAATATTAATTTAATTTAATTAATTCATTATCCTCACCATATTTATTATTTAAATATATTAATTTAAATAATACCCACACATACAGTTTACTTAGACACCTCACCAAGCCAACTCAACCTAAGACCTTTTCTTAGTAAGTTGCCATAACTAACGAAGAATTACCCAAACCCTAAAAATCAATGCCTACATTCCCTCTAACCACATTCCTGCATGCTTACAAGAGGCTCCCAATCTAATCCGTGGGTTATTGACATGAAATATGAGGAAATCAAGAGGATCTCCCTAGTTTGGTAAACCTAGGAAATCCTACCTTGACCAACCCCAGTTATCCCTAACCATCGCTGGTTAAGCCGGAACTGCCATCGGTAACCCTTTTAAGCCCAAAACAACCTTATTCTCAAGGTGGGAAGTTGAAAGCAAGTTGGTAGAAGGTTTGTGAAATATTTTATAAAAGCTGACGAACATTAACACATTACAGAGAGAACATGCATGTAATGAAGGAGATCAAACATCTTTTCCTGACAACCATCCCAGCCATGATCTGATCTAACCAAGCCAAGAGGAATGTACATACAACCCATATAGAAGATTTCCTTCAGTTGGTGATCACTTTCAGCCTTCAAACCTCTCATCAACACCTCCATCCCTCACTCACAGGTATCCAGGACCAAAATCCAAGTAAGTATAACATCATACTTCTCTAGTTTATTTCATTTCATCATTATTTTATCATCTATTGTTTACCTAGCCACCTATTGACCTCCTCCAACACTTCGACCTCCATATACCCACTAAAACCTCACAAAATCCCTTCCAAGTCACCGAATACCTCATCCTGACGAACCAAAGTCCTTTGTGCAATCACAAAGGAGACCTAAAGCTTGTTTTTTGGCATTCCCAAATTTTCAAAGTAACCAGCACCGGTTACACCTAACCACCGTTGGTTACCCTTAACCGACATCGATCTCTATATTTTCCCATACAATCCAAAATAGAAACCTACCCACCTAATTTCACCTCTCCCTTATCCACCTATGATCTACCTGAGACCTCTGTCAGACCTGTAGATACCCAGAACCAATTACTTGACCTTTGGATCCTATTCTAGCCTAGCCTATTAGATTAGATCTATTTGTTATTGTTTTTAAGTGAGATACCTAAATCATTTCGAATTATAATAGGATTTACTTTTTTTATAACATTAAATTGTTTAAAACAGTAGACTGACAGTCATCTAGGAAGTATCACACTTCTCGGATCTATCATACGCTAGGAAATTCACTGCACGTATTGTTTAACTCCTTCTGGTGGTCTTGCTTTTATTACAGGTAGTTCCTCTTAGCCAAAAGGAAGTTCTCATGATCAACTGTGGATTCAGAATTCATACATGCACAACAACCCATCAACCAACATTTGAACATGTATTCCTCCTACGCTCGTTACCCTATATGTTTCATCAACACTTCAAAGAAATGATCTAAGGATCAGGTGAAACATTTTGGCACACCCGGTGGGACCCATCCAGGGTTCCTTGCATATTCATTCATTCCTAGGAAAATTTGTGTGTTTTTTTCCCTTTTGAAAAGCATACACACTAATTTTCTTCCTTGGTAACCCACCTCTTCTTTCTATTTTCTCTAAAGGAAACATTTCTTTTGGTGTAATTAAAAAGAACCATTTATTCATGTTTTCTGCATTGTAGTGAAAGATCATCCCTCTTCCTTTTCATCTTATTGTGTCATCTAACTTCACACTTTGATTTGGGCTTAAAAATAAGTGCATTACATTATGATTTATCACATTAGCTCACATTAATTGAGGGCAACCTATATGCTGGAAGTCATGACCAGCTGATGGTTGATAAAAAAATCGTAGAAAATCACTTCTTTCCTTTTCCTTTCTCTGAGTGTTACCAAACCTCACAAAAACTTCAAATATACACATTCTTAAACAACATCCTACCTGGAAGAAGCTGTAGGTGATCACACAATCATGGTACAGTGGGCATCCAGCTTGCTGCTCTATCGAGTCATACTTCAGAGTGAAGCCTACCCCCACCATAACATACCTGAAACCTCACCTTTTAGATCTCTTTCTTTGTAGGAAGCCATCCTCACCAAAAAACTCTATTTCACAACTCATGTGTCAGTCCCTAAATAGCATAAGCTTAATAAACATAATAGAAAAGGCACTCCTAGGATCAAATTTTCTTAGTGTTTCTTCTTGGCTTACGTTTTGAGGTGAGAGATCACGTTCTTCATTTTTTTTGTTCATCCTTTGCATGCTCTTCATCACAGCTGGTGTATTCCAGCTTCACCTGAGTGTGCCTGGACCATATTGTCATCATTCTCAGAATTCTGGGTCTGATTCCACACCATATTTTAATTCACAACCACTTTTCTTTCATCATTGTTTCAATTTCACAATAACCATTGTCGGTTACCTTTGACTGTCATCGGTTATACCCAACCGACGTTGGTTCTAGGTCCTTTTGCTAACCTACCCAAAAGGACATTTTATTCATCATCTTCCACTTTTCATAGTCCCTGTCACTACTATCATACCCATTGACATTTTAAACATCATCATATTTGGCATACCTTTCAGATTTCACCTTCTACCTTGTTTTTCACTCACTATCCATTTTTTACAGTGACCGGCAATGGTTACCCCTGACGAGTGTCGGTTTTCCCTAACTGACATTGGTTAGCCTGTTTCACATTCCAACCACCATTTGGTACCTAATCTAATTTTTTCTGCTAGATTCACCTGTTCCTGCTATTTTCTGCATGATTTACAGAGAAGCAGCCCTACCTGATCAGTACTAGTTCACATGTTGTTGACCTATAGACAAGCAAGCGCACTTGTATTTCACGCTAGTTGTCAACCACTCCCACCTAGTCCTTCACCACCTTCAATTTTATCACCAGCCATGGATCCCATCCAACCTATCACTATCGCTACCAAAGATGAGGAGTTTTCATGACTCCTTGACCAAAACCCTACCGCTTTGTAGTTTTTCCTTTCCCACTTGTCCACTTGAGATGCCTCGGGTTAGTTGATATATGGCATGCCCGTATCTATCCCCCCAACTCTCACTCCCACTCCTGCATCAGCCCCATCTAGCTCTGTGCTGCCTGCATCTACCTTACCCCCAGTCATTTCGTAGCTAGGTCCTATACCCACTATGACTGCCACGTATGCTATCTCCATGGCACTCGTTACATCCATCATACTTGCGAAAACTACCCAAAACACAACCTCATCCACCCCTAATATCTCACACATACCCCTAGCTACATTTCCACTTCCAGTGTCGGTGACCCCTACCCCATTTCAGAACATGGTCCTTTCAATTCTATAATCATTAGCCCCTATTACCACTAGGGTTACCACAACCCTTCCACCCCCATATACATACTACTAACAACCTCCTGTTTCATCCATTATTCACACCGGGTATGTACCCCCTGTTTCACTGCCTTCTTCTCAATCAACATACATGGCAACCCCATACAGTGGAGTGTCACCCATGTTTTACACCCAAAACCAACCCTCTCACACTACAGGAGGCACCCAATCATCGTAACCGACTAATGTCCTAATCAAATTGATGTTGGACAAGATGCAGACATTGGAGGCATCAGTTTCAGGCTCCCATAACACTCTCACCTATGATGAGATTTGCAACGAGCCCATCCACCCATCCATTCCTATTCACTCATACCCCTTGCATTGGGAAATGCCTAAATTCAACCATTTCAATAGCAAAGAAGACCTGTAACAACATTTGTGGTTGTTCAAACATGGGTGTTATCTGATTTCTCATGATGATGCCTTGCTCTTAAGAACTTTTCCGATGTCCCTCACTAGACCTGCATTAGATTGGTATAGTGGGTTATCTAGACACTCTATATTCTCATTCAATCAGGTAGCCAAGCCTTCTTAGATCATTTCTCTATCAATATCGTCACGAAGGTTACCATGAACGATCTATACTCCACGCGTCAGTATCAAGATGAATCTATTGCGGATTTTGTCACTCACTAGCGTAGCTTGATCAATCAACTTACCTTCCAACTGTCACAAACTAAACTCATCGAGCTCTTCACATGGGCTTGTGCTAGACATATCTCACTGACCTTGTAGGTCCAAACCTTCTGAATGTTTGATGAAGCATTCACTATGGCATGAAAGTTATAGATTCGGGCCATTGAAGAGAAGAAAATTCAATTGCGCAATAAGAATTTGGCATTCAATTCGAATGATACCCCTTTTTCTTCCAAACCATAAAACAATTTTTCAAAGGCTAAGGGCACCGCTAACGCAGTGGTACTCAAGGCTGGCCTAACACATCCGTCAAATCAGGCTACCCCTTCATCTAATCTCTCACCCATCCAGACTTTTCAATTCAGATGAGAGCAACGAAAATATACCCCAATTGGGGAACCTTACTCTTTTATCTTTGAAAAGCTTATCAAAACCGAAGCCATCACCCTTCCACCTATAAAACCACACACTAGTTTTGACCCTGCTCACCCCATGCCCGCATGGTATAAAGAACATGACTTTTGTAACTATCAATGAGTAAAGGGTCATAGTGATGGCAAATGCATCACTTTCAAAAATATTATCCAAGAAATGCTAGATAAATGCGAGTTAACCATGGATAATCCTAATGCACCTACCAACCAAAACCTACACATCTTCAAGAAACCATTTCCCAACCATGCCCCTTCGTTTGATCAAACTGGTGAGACCTCAACTCACAATACCCATACTTGCGAGGTTCACAATATATTTAATGATGTACCTGTCGCCTCCCAATTGCCCCATATTCCTTCCATAGAGGAGATCCTAGCCTGAAATCCTCCTTCTACGTCAGAACCAACCTCCCCTGTTCCTTCACCAATAGAGGAACACCTTTCATCTCCTTCATAACCTATGGAGGAGTCTTTCACTAACATTGAGACCATCTCACCCTTGGCTTCACCACTTAGAGAGCCTTTACCTATAGTACCTCCTCCACTCATAGAGGAGCACCCATTACCTCCTCCACCCATAGAGGAATATCTATTCATTCCTCCACCTACAGAAGAGCTCCCATAAACTCCTCCACTTATCATAGATCTAGTTGAGATACCTTTGCCTCTTGGTGAACATTTTCCATTAGCTACCCAGAATCCTATAGACCTATTTTTGACTCTCTTACCCATGGAAGCTAAAGCTATCCAATTTCCTGTCTCTAAGACACATTTTACGGGAATTTCCATTAGGTCCTCATCAATTTCATCTACAGATGTGTCATTCTCATGTTTGGCTGATCACTTAGATTATGTGGATAGAGCCTTACTATGGGGGCATCTTCTGCTTCTGGTCTCAACATAAATGCAGAGGTCCCTTGTTGATACCTCCACTATCTTCCCAAAAATATTTCGACCAATAAAACCAAACACAACCACCTGTATCACAACCCCTTCCACGACACCAGTTATAGATCAAATCACACCCTTATCTATAACTCAACCTACACCTAAAACCAAACCCATACCTTGAACATTTGCCTCGACTAAACCTATTACCACTTTAGGGGTCACCCCGACCACTAACCTTACTCATCCACCTATCAAACTGGATTTAGCTACATCCTCCAAAGTCAACATTATACCTAATCCTACACCCAACAGAAGAACCAAACCCATTGACCTAATACCTCGGCTATGCCAATCACACCAGCACCTGTCCCGTCTATCCTAGAACCTCAGCTTCCCAACATGGTCAAGTAACCTCCACCTAGCAATAAGCCAAAAGCACAACAGCCCATTCCTTCCTCACAAACCTCTAACTTACCTCGACACCCAACACGACTTACACCCGCACCTGCAACATTGCTACCACCCATACCTCCAATACCCTCAGCTATTGCTTCACTACCCACTACACTTCAGTCGCTGTCTCTAACACTCCAAGCATGACCCGTGTCATCTACCTTTACAGCACCCCCATTATCCACCTGGGTAACTCACCCTCTTCCTCCATCTGATTTTCCTTCTAGACCTCATACACCCACATCAACTTTACTCAAGAATGTGCAACCCAAAAGCGAAACTCCACTACCCCACAATAAGCTAGTCAAAATGACCACGCACCCTCCTACCCGTTCATCTACTATACCCCTACCTAAAAAAGCACGACAGACACCTAAAACCACACCAGCACCCAAACCCATAGCTCGATCGACTCCTCCTCTTCCAAATATTGTTCCTCAACAATCAACCACACCTACACCAAAACCCTCGTTCACTTCCCATTGTGATCCACTAGCAAGGTCCTATGCAAAAATTTTAACCAACCTCCTTGAGACTTCTGTCATCACATTATCGCCACTTAGACCTTATGACCCCGTCAAACCCAAGCAATAGGGTTTGACGATAATAAAATTTGCGCATAACCATCATATGCCAGGGCATGATGTGGAGAATTATAACTTGAAAACCATCCTTATCTAGTTGTGTCCTCCAGAGGCCAACTTTGACGATGACGACCTTCTCGACAAGGATCCTGCTACACCAACACCCATTCCCACACTGCCCACTCAACAACCACAACCTCCACCCTCACAACTCCTAGAGCCACCCCCAAAATTTGAAATTAACATGGTTCAAATCAGAGAACTTGCCATGCCATCACCCAAATTTCATTGCGCCCAACTCACCTCATAGGGGTTTTCTCCTCTAGTAGGTTTTTTTTTCCATCATGTCGTTATACCACTCACCCTACACCTTTCTTCATTTGCCAACTCCCCTCATATCAACATGATACACGTCACTACACATGCTCAGAAGGATAAGGGAAAAGAAAAAGGCAATTGACCCACCAACTAATCCTATACCCAACATACCTGTTGTCAAAATTTCACCCCCCCTGGGTAATTTTGATAACATGCATCAGAATATTCAAGTCCCAGGCACATTGATTGATTCAGAGCAAACATCATGTTTCTGAGGTTCTCTTAGATATTTTTCTAACTCTCCTGTCCAGGTAGTTAGGAGCAAGCTCTGAGAAAATGCAAAAAAAGGTTACAGAAGGCAAGTAGATTGATCCAGGAAAAAATCGTAAAAATGACCAAGTCCTAGTCCTAGGGGCAGTCGGGACATTTGGGACAAAAAGGCCCGAACCGGCCGGCTCGCGAAGTAAGCACAAACAACCCGTAAAGCAACAGGGACATCTGGGACAAAAGTACGTGGCGGGGTGCGAAATGCCGGTTCGACCGAGAAAAGATTGGCTAACTGCTGAGAGGAAAATCAAATGGGACAATCGGGCCAAAAAGACGCGAACCGGCCGAACCGGCCGAAATGAGCACAAAGGGCCCAAAATCAAATGGGACATCTGGGACAAATGGACGTGAAATGCCCGAACCGGCTAAAATGAGCACAAAGGGCCCAAAATCAAATGGGACATCCGGGACAAATGGAAGCAAAGTACGCGAAGGAGCCAAAGGAGCCGAAGACCAATCAGAAACTACCATGTGTCCTCATAGGAGAAAAATTCAAAAGGTCAAAGGGGCAAGTTATCGAGCGCTGAACCGAACCAATGAAATGGCGCCACGTGTCCAAGTTTAAGGGGCCCACAAGTAATTTCAAAAGGACAGAGAATTGCTCGTCCAATCAGCACGTGCCACGTGTCGTCAAGACGGTGAAGAGTGGGAAAAACATTTTAAAATCCGTTTTGGTCTGCTCCGTGCCCTAAATCTTCAGATCGCCATATCTTTTGATCCAGAGCTCGGATTTCCACGTTCTTTATATCAATGGAAAGCTCATGAAATTATCTACATGATTCTGTAGTTAATCTCTAGTTTTGGTGCAGTTTGGAGAGAGAGAAATCAAGAAACAGCTCTGACGCGTGATACAGCAGAAGTGACGCTTCAACAACCAGCTTTAATGCAGCAGACAGCCCGCCGTTTTTGCCAGGATCCACCGCTTCTACCATAATGAGATGATTTAAAATACGACCTGGAGGTGGTTGGAGTAGATCTGACTTTCCTCTTTCTCCCTTCTCTCATTCTTCCTATATATTGTAAGGAGTGGCAAAATAAAAAAAAAAGGTTGTTCATTCTTTCTGCTCTGCTCTCCCTTCGTTTCTTCTCTAGGGTTTAAAATGGAGTTCGAACCTCCTCCCTTGCTCTGTAATGGCATTTTTTGCCTTTTACTAATGGAATGATGTTCTGTGCAAACTTCTGGAGCAACAAAACGTGTTTTGTGATGCATCTGTCCATCCTTCCTCGTTTTTGCTTGTTCTCTTCTTGCCTCTCTTCATTGCAGGTATTTGTACATGTTTGAATGTTCATTACAGGTTTGGAGCTGTGTTCATGGAGTTTTGGGACATTTTCTGTGTGAAATCTATCCTTGGGCCTGTGATGCATCTATCCATCCTTCCCATTGCTCACCTCTCTTTGTCCCATGGCAGTTTTGATAGATGTCCAACATTCTCCTTTTGGTGCATCACCATCTTTAGTTAGTTTCAATTTTTTCACTTCTGCCCCTGTCTCCTTGCAAGTTAGAATAGGATTAGGATCTAAACCTCTATAGTTTTGCAAAATATAGATCTAAATCAGAGGAGTTTGAGGAACCAGCCTCTAATCTGGAGATTCCTCTCTCGGTTTCACAAGTCCCACGCTTAGAGAGAGGTTTCCATGTTGTGCAATCACACTGGATGCCTGAACATCAACCTAGAAGCCTGATGTGTGTCCAGGTGTGCTATGATTTTGCACTAAAAGTTTTGGCATGCCCGGTGGGACCTTAGAGGTCTTTCACTTCATCTTTTACAGGTTGATGTGTTCCTGTGAAGATTTCAGCCTTTGGAGGCACTTGCAAACACATCTGGCAACTCCATCTGGTCAACAACCATCTCTGAAGTTGCAGACCTTCCTTTCCATTCATTTCCATCCATTTTTCATTCATCCTTCTTTCCATCCCTTTCATTCTTTTCCATTCCTTGAAGTTGTGCAACCATGACTTCATTTCCATCATGGAACTCACATTTACAACAACAGCAGTATTTTCCACTTGCAAGATGTTTTACAAATCCTCCAGATCAGCATGCATACTCATATGAACAGCAGTGCCAAAGTCAGTTTCACAATGAAGCTTCCCAAGAGCAAGAGTATGTATACAATGAAGACCATCAGATCCAAGATGCTGGTCTGTTGGAGAAAATCCAAAAGATGGAGGTGGGGATGGTGCAGTCCAGGGCTCAAGCACAAATGAAAGCTTTTGGAATCGGTTATGGAGCACCCTGTCCATGGGTGGGACCTTTTCCAAGGCACTACAGCCCTCAGGAGAAGCTGGACTTCATGATAAAGATGCTGCCCCAACTTGCACAATGGACAGTAGAGATAGAGGCCTACAGACTTGTTGTTGAACAACCTTGTCAATGGGTAAGTTCTACACCATCATCTGGTTTTTCTCTTTCCATTACTCAAGCAACACCATCTCATTTAAACTCCGCATCTGCTGTCCCATGTGTTGAATCCATCCCTCCATCCCCTAGTCTTCCACCCCATCTCGATTCTTCTTTCCTTTTCCCTTCCAAACAGTCATCCCCTCCACAAGAGCTAATAGAAATACCCCCTCCTCCAAAGAAACAAGAGGTTTCACCGCCTCCACCACACAAAATTTTCAAATCAGTTGAGTTTCAACCTATCCCTCCTCTTGCATCCCCAATTCCATGTGGGAAAGAAGAAATTGAAAAAATCAGTCATCAAGGACAACAAGAGGAAGAGCCAAAAAGAAAAGAAGTGACAGACAGTCTGAAGAGTTGGGCTCTTAGATTTGGGATGACAAAGATCCCCTTGATGGTTAAGCCTACAGAAGAGGCTAAGGTTGAACAAATGGTGGTGAGGACTGATTTTGTTGGAGAAGAAGATCTTGCAGTCCCAACTAGTCCTCTAGAGCAACAAATTGAAGAGTTTGACTTGAAAAACTTCATGCTGGAGGAGGAGTTCAATCAAGAGCGATATTCTCTTCAAACATTGGAGGAAGGAGAAGCTGCTCCAAATCCAAAAGAAGAGGAGCAGATTCTAGCTGTGAAGGAGAAAAGTGCAGATCCAAGGGCTTTGAGCACAAAGCAGGCTACAAAAGAACCTTCATTTCTTCTTTCCACTTCATCTCTCTCAAGTTCTATTACTGAAAAGGAGTTTGATCTCTCAAAATCAATATTGGAGAGTGAAGGAAACCATGGTGGTCAAGTTGCAGATCAAGAGGACACCATGGAGGAAGTTGAACACGAACAGCGGGACAACAATGATGCAGTTTACCTGTCAGATTTGGAGGACTGTTTTGATGGAGAAGAGTCGGTTGAGTTTTCACCATTCTCTCTTTCATCATCCACATTCCAAACACAAGAGCCTGCTGCCATGAAGGAGAACTTTCATTTACAGCAGCCTGCATCTTATAGCAGCCCTTTGGAATCAAAATTGGAAGATTCTAATCTTCCCTGTTCTTCATTGGAGGAAGAGAAAGGACAGAAGAATTTCACCATTTCTTCCACATCATCCATTCAAGAGGGTCTACAAGAAGACTCCATTCTTGGAGTTGAAAATCACAACAATGGGCATACTCAAAGGACCATACCTTGCCCAATCAGGTATTTGGCTTCATTGGAGCCAAAGGAGAAGCCACAACCAGTCATGCTTGCTTCTGAGCATGAGGATGAGCTACAAAGTACCAAGGATCAGCTGCCATACCTCTCCAATCCAAATGCAGAGCAACTAAAAGAGGTATTGGATTTTTCAGTTGATACCTTGATGATTTGGATAGAAGACCAGCTTCTTGTTGATTTTCCATCCATCCAAACAGCCATGATCAGTGCCAAATCAATTGCATGGCTGCCAATTTTGAAGAAAGGAAGCTATTTCTCACAACCAGTTGCAGGGTTTGTTTAGCTTGCCTTTGCTTCCAGCTAGAGTAGAGTAGGTAGATTTTCTTTCAGTAGAAGAAGTGCTCGTGCGCACTCTGCATGTTCCATTTGGGGCATGTATGATTTTCAGTTCTGTACATAGTTTTGGTGTTGCTGGTTTTGCTCTGGCACAGTTCATTTCAGTGGTTTTGGTGAGAACAACTCCATGCCCGGTGGTTTCCAAGTGGCTCAGAGGGGAGATTTTCAAGTTCAGATCAGTTTTCAGGCTTGCTTATGACTCCATGCCCAATGGATTGCTTCAGGCTACTGGTATTTTCATCTAGCAGGTAGATGACCCCACTGAGTTGCCAAACTGTTGTCAAAATTTCACCCCCCCTGGGTAATTTTGATAACATGCATCAGAATATTCAAGTCCCAGGCACATTGATTGATTCAGAGCAAACATCATGTTTCTGAGGTTCTCTCAGATATTTTTCTAACTCTCCTGTCCAGGTAGTTAGGAGCAAGCTCTGAGAAAATGCGAAAAAAGGTTGCAGAAGGCAAGTAGGTTGATCCAGGAAAAAATCGTAAAAATGACCAAGTCCTAGTCCTAGGGGCAGTCGGGACATTTGGGACAAAAAGGCCCGAACCGGCCGGCTCGGCCGAAGTAAGCACAAACAGCCCGTAAAGCAACAGGGACATCTGGGACAAAAGTACGCGGCGAGCGCGAAATGCCGGTTCGAACGAGAAAAAATTGGCTAACTGCTGAGAGGAAAATCAAATGGGACAATCGGGCCAAAAAGACGCGAACCGGCCGAACCGGCCGAAATGAGCACAAAGGGCCCAAAATCAAATGGGACATCCGGGACAAATGGACGCGAAATGCCCGAACCGGCTGAAATGAGCACAAAGGGCCCAAAATCAAATGGGACATCCGGGAAAAATGGAAGCAAAGTATGCGAAGGAGCCGAAGGAGCCGAAGACCAATAAGAAACTGCCACGTGTCCTCACAGGAGAAAAAGTCAAAAGGTCAAAGGGGGCGAGTTATCGAGCGCTGAACCGAACCAATGAAATGGCGCCACATGTCCAAGTTTAAGGGGGCCCACAAGTAATTTCAAAAGGAAAGCCCACGAAAGATGGAGGACAGAGAATTGCTCGTCCAATCAGCACGTGCCACGTGTCGTCAAGACGGTGAAGAGCGGGAAAACATTTTCAAAATCCGTTTTTGGTCTGCTCCGTGCCCTAAATCTTCAGATCGCCATATCTTTTGATCTAGAGCTCGGATTTCCACGTTCTTTATATCAACGGAAAGCTCATGAAATTCTCTACATGATTCTAGGGTTAATCTTGAGTTTTGGTGCAGTTTTGAGAGAGAAAATCAAGAAACGGCTCTGACACGTGATACAACAGAAGTGACGCTTCAACAACCAGCTTTAATGCAGCAGACAGCCCGCCGTTTTGCCAGGATCCGCCGCTTCTACCATAATGAGATGAAGGTTTAAAATACGGACCTGGAGGTGGTTGGAGTAGATCTGACTTTCCTCTTTCTCCCTTCTCTCATTCTTCCTATATATTGTAAGGAGTTTGGCAAAATAAAAAAAAAAAGGTTGTTCATTCTTTCTGCTCTGCTCTCCCTTCTTTTCTTCTCTAGGGTTGAAAATGGAGTTCGAACCTCCTCCCTTGCTCTGTAATGGCGTTTTTTCCTTTTACTAATGGAATGATGTTCTGTGAAAAATTATGGAGCAACAAAACGTGTTTTGTGATGCATCTGTCCATCCTTCCTCGTTTTTGCTTGTTCTCTTCTTGCCTCTCTTCATTGCAGGTATTTGTGCATGTTTGAATGTTCATTGTAGGTCTGGAGCTGTGTTCATGGAGTTTTGGGACATTTTCTGTGTGAAATCTATCCTTGGGTGTGTGATGCATCTTTCCATCCTTCCCATTGCTCACCTCTCTTTGTCCCATGGCAGTTTTGATAGATGTCCAACATTCTCCTTTTGGTGCATCACCATCTTTAGTTAGTTTCAATTTTTTACACTTTTGCCCCTGTCTCCGTGCAAGTTAGAATAGGATTAGGATCTAAACCTCTGTAGTTTTGCAAAATATAGATCTAAATCAGAGGAGTTTGAGGAACCAGCCTCTAATCTGGAGATTCCTCTCTCGGTTTCACAAGTCCCACGCTTGGAGAGAGGTTTCCATGTTGTGCAATCACACTGGATGCCTGAACATCAACCTAGAAGCCTGATGTGCGTCCAGGGGTGCTGTGATTTTGCACTAACAATACCTTCTGCACCCATACCTAAAATCACTATCTGTGGCCCCACGTACCCCATTTCTAATGGTGTCACACATCGCACCATGCTCAAACAATTACACCAGTCTCAACTATCCGCTCAAAATGTCCCTATATGACCTCATTCAAACCTCATAATCCCATCATCAAGCTCTCATGGAGGTTCTTAAATCTATTGAGGTTTTATCCAATGACCCTACACTCATAGCCTCCATTATCACACCCCATCATGTAGCCTCTCTCACCAAATTACCACCTTCATCTTCACCCCACCTTGTTCACCAAGTAGCCTCCCTTAGCTTCTTAGAGGAAGAGATCACACCACACTAAAATGATGACCCGGACCCAACCCTCTTCATCTCTATCCACATCGATGACATACAGGTACACCATGTGATGATTGATGGGGGTGCTACTATTAACATCATTTCATCTCATGCATTCACTCAAATGTGCATACCTGACAATTATATGCATAAACATCTAGTCATGTTGCATTCATTCAATGACACTATCACCTCTACACTAGGCACTGTCATCCTCCATATTTGTGTGGGCCCCCGCACTATTCAAGAATTATTTTATGTCTTGGAGGGGGAATTCCAATATAACCTATTGCTTGGTAGACCCTGGATTCATGTCATGGGTTGCATTCCTTCCACTTTGCATCATTGTGTAAAGTTTGAACATGAAGGACACACCTATACCATTCCAGCTGACCCCTCACCTTTCAAAACATGCATCATGCTTTACCGACCCAATGATGTGCTCATACCTATTAATCCGTCTATCTCCGCAACCACTACCGCTTCACCTACACCTCCACCTACCGATACAGCCGCTACTTCTCCCACACATACCTCTTCCATTCCTACCGCTGCCATAACCTCCATGGCTGACCCATCAGATTCCCAATCCATTAACTCCACCTCCGTATCGACCTCCGACACATTATCCATACCAGCTACCTACATACCAATCACTGATCCCTTGGAAGGTGTTTTTCAACGCCTCACTCTGGGGGAGTACTGCCTATATAGTGTCAACACATTGCTTACTCAAAAAGAGTACGAAAGCCTTCACCAACACCCATGCTATGATCACCATATAGGAGAAAATCTCATTTATGGTCCTCCTTACCTTCGTACTAGTCTCACCTATGGGGGACTTAATACTACCACTTACACACCTGAACCACCGCCACAATCCTTCCCATTTTCTGTTGACATCCATTCACTTACCAATCACCATTTCACCCACACCTTCCTGCACTGATGTGTGTGGAAGGGTTTTGGTTTTGGATTTTACGAGCAAGGCCGCCATACTATTATTCCATGTACCACCCATAAACATAATGACCATAGTGGTATCATCTTTCCTGAACCACTTACCAAATAGGCCCATATTGAACTCATTAAGGACACTAGCTCTTCTACACCTTCTTCACCCGCTCCACCTTCATCACCACCTTCACCGACGAAGTCGATGGATCCTGAATCTATCCCTCCTAATTTTTTATTTTCATAAACACCATTTCCTTGGGGCCTATGACTTAACAACGCGAGGTTGAGGCCCCTTCCACTCTTCCCTTCCATTATCCTAAAATGATCGATGATGATACACCTTCAATTAACGTCGTTCAATGTTAGGATGGTGAATCCATAATCACCTACCTTGGTGCAAAAGACTCATATACTCATCGGTTGTTACCTTCTGAGACTCAAACCATGTTGAATGAATCGACTATCGAGATCAACATTCATACTCAAGACTACCCACACATCCTAAAGATCAGACAATCCTTAGATGCTTCACGAACAGGAAGCCATCACTTATTTTCTCAGAGATCATAACCATGATTTCGCTTGGTCTTATGTAGACATGCCTGATATTGACCCCACCATAGTGGTCCCATAATATCATAACCGTTCTTGATGCCAAACCCATCAAACAAAAGCAGCAGGAAAATGCACCCTCACATTGCTCTTCTCATCAAAGAAGAACTTCAAGCACCTTCTTTCTGTTTCCTTCATCTTACTCATTGATTATCCTCGTTGGATTTATAACATTTTCCCTATCACTAAAGCAACTAGAGGACTCCACATTTCCACGGGCTTCCGTGACCTCAACCTAGCCTACTCGAAAGATGAATTTCCCTTACCTGGTATTGATCAACTGGTTGACCTTACCGCTAGTCATGAGATGCTATCACTCATGAATGGCTTCTCGGGTTATAATCAAAATTTTCTTGCCCTAGAAGATCAACACAAAACTTCATTCATCACCCCTTGGGGGGCCTTCTATTATCGAGTCATGCCTTTTGGCCTTAAAAATGCTGGTGTGCCACATATCATCGTGCTATGACTTACATCTTTCATGACATCATGCATCGCATATTGGAAGATTATGTGGATGATATCTTGGCCAAATCTAAACATCGCTCCAAGCACCTTTCTGTCCTCAAAGCATCTTTGATCTCCTCGTTAAATATTGCATCCGCCTTCAGCCTAAGAAGTGTGTCTTCATGGTTCTCTAAGGAAATCTCCTGGGATTTATCATTTCCCTCCATGGTATAGAAGTTGACCTTGCTAAAGTCAAGGCCATTTATCGAAATGCCTCTACCTGCTAACATTCGACAACTTCATAGCTTGTAAGGTAAGTTGTAGTCCATTTGCCATTTCATTTCACAATTATCTGATCGGTGTCAACCATTTCATCATCTACTCAAGAAGGATGTCTCCTTTAAATGGAATGACGACTATAACAAAAATTTTGAGGCCTTAAAACAATAACTTCTCTAACCACCTGTACTCATTGCACCTAAAGACAATTACCCTTTCTACCTATACATATCAACTACCGATCATTCCTTGGGAGCCATGCTCGCTCATCGCGATGAACAACACAGGGAGCAGGTAATTTATTACATAAGCCGTACTCTTTTGGACTATGAAACTTGATACAAACATCCTGAAAAACTTTTTTTAGCCTTATTTTTTTCTGCCACCAAACTTCGTCATTACCTACTCAACCATAAAACCTATGTTGTGACCAACACCGACCCCTTACACTTCATGTACGCCAAACCTTATGAAAATCAGCGGGCCGCACGATGGCTTATGATTTTAGTTAATCTTGACCTTGAATTCATTCATCAAAATTCCATCAAGGGCCAAGCTATCGCTGACCAATTGGCCGACGCACCTGTTTCTGGGGATCAACCCTCTAATTTTGACTTTCCAGATGACTCAATTGCTACCCTTTCCCTGGATGAACCTCCTTACCAAATGACACTCTTTTTTGATGGTTCCAAGTGTCAATGTGGGGGGTGGGGCTGGTATTATCCTCATTCCTCTTGATGGTGAACCCATGCCTTTGTATTTCAAATTATATTTTGAATGCACCAACAATATTTCCGAATATGAAGCGCTCGTACTAGGTGTCCAATCCGTCTATGCCTTAGATGTTAAATCAATCAACATCTTTGGCGATTCTCAATTGGTTGTAAACCAATTCAATGGTATGTACCAATGTCGTAATAAGGTACTTCAAAATTATAAACATCATGTAGACATACTTTTGACTAGATTTTATTGTTACACCCTTCAAACCATCCCACATTCAACCAAAAAATTTATAGATACCATGGCCTACTTAGCTTCCCAAATACCCACTTTACCTGTTGATTCTATAATATTTGTCACCGTATAATGACTCCACTCACCTTCTTATTTACCTCATGATGTTTACTCGATTGGAACCGATACCCCTGACCCGAGTGACCTTTGGTATAAAAAATACTCTGACTACCTTTCTCTCTCCATCTTACCTCCTGATCTCACCCGTAATGGACAATGCGCCTTCCTTAAATAGCTGTCTCATTACGTCATCCTAGGGGGAATCCTCTATAAAAACGGCTTTGATAGTATTCTCTTAAGATGCCTCACAAATTCTGAAATTCCTTATACCATTAAGGAGATTCATGACGACATATGTGGTGGTCACTTCAGTGGCATGGCTATTGCTAAGCGTATTCTTCACTTGGGCTATTATTGGATGACCCTTAACCATGATTGTTGCAACTACATCAAATGTTGTGTAAAATTCCAACAACATTCCAATCTTCATCATACACTGAGTCATTCCTTATAGGTCACTCATGACCCTTTGGCCCTTCTCTCAATGGGGTTTGGATATTGTCAGAGAAATCAATCCTCATTCGTCCCAACGCCATCAATGGATCATCATTGCTACTGAATACTACATAAAATGGGTGAAAGCCATACCAATCATATCTACAAAAGTTGAGAAAATGTGTGAGTTCATTAGTCACCAAATCATTTGTTACTTTGGTGTTCCTCATCGCCTCATCACTGACAATGGAAAACAATTCAAAAACAAAACATTACAAAAACTTTGCGACGCCTTCGACATTCAGCTTAGTTTCTCATCACCTTATTACCCACAAACCAATGGCCAAGCCAAATCTACTAACAAAACCCTCAATAAAATTCTTATGAAAGTGGTTGACGATACTTGTAAGGATTGGCATACGCACATTCCTTTTTCCATGTGGGCATACCACACTAGTATTCGTACTTCCACGATGGCCAGACCATTTTCTCTGGTCTATGGTATAGAGGCAGTCTTGCCTCTCAAAGTCTAGATTCCTTCACTCTACATATCTCTCCATGACATGCTCAATGACGATGACTTTTGTTAGGACTGTTTAACACTGCTAGAGTTATTAGACTAACATCATCTTAACGCTCTCGATCACCTTCAAGTTTAATAAAAACATATCAAATGTGCGTATGACAAACGTGTCCATGAATGAACCTTCCAAGTTGGTGACCTTGTCTTGAAAGAAAATCAACACGTAACCAAAGCAGAAAAAAATAAACGAAGTAATTTTTCTCCTGATTGGCTTGGACCATACATCATGACTCATACCTATAGATCAGGTGCTTATCGTTTATCTTCACTTAATGGTAAACCTAAACCCAAGCCCCTTAACTCCTTGCATCTTCAACCATTCTATTGTTGACTTGTTGTCCTACCTCACCCTTTTTCTCTTTCCATGCTCGTCCCTTGAGCGCTATTCACTCCATACACCTCACCAATGATTAAACAAGAATCATGTGAGTACTTGTCACTTGTTATCTTATCTTGAATATGTGTACCATGGCACTACACATAACATCATTCTCATGGATACTTTTCGTCTACCTTTAGATGAGATCCCATGGTCATTTCTCCTTGCCTTTTGAACAAGAGTCCTATCCTCCACCTTGGTCTTGTCCATGACTTTAAAGACCTCATATGGGACCAAACTCCTTGAGTCAAACTTCTAATCAAAAGATGACTCCCTCAAAAAGAAATCTTCCTCTCGACCAATTTCTGCTATCAATAGAATGCTCCCTCGAAGGATAGCTATGTAAAGATCTTAAAACAAAACGAGAGCAACCGAATCTTCCTGCATCGATCAGCTTCACAAAGACCTCAAGGAGTTCAATTTTATTTATCCCGTATAGACTTCCCGCATCGATCAATCTATCAAAATAACCGACCTTTTTGTCATGGACTTGCCCATTGTGCCCTAAGTTCTCTTGTTCGAAGCACATGCTACCTTATCCCATATAAACATTAACTACCCTTCACCCTTCTTACCATTCCCACTCCCATTTCCTCATTGCCTCAAGGGACATATTGGAATTTAGACATTTGGTGAGCCTGTGACTACTTTTCACTGTAGAATAGTTAATCATGTAATGTCTTTAGGGTCTTACGTTCATCACCTCCTCCATGGTGTGATCTAATTGGTATGATCCTACCCAATCAGGTGTCTTTATTGCCCCCTCTTATCTTTTAACCATCTTTGTTTACATTTTGATTACCTTATACAAGACTTATTCCTCGATGCTTACTTTTGGGGTAATCTTCTTCTTTCGCCACCATCGCCTTCACCTACAGCATTTTACCTATAATCTACCAACACCTAACAAACCTAAACCCACAACATGCCCAACAACCTACCAACTCATTTTCATACCTCCTCATATTCTTCCCTTGCTCATGGGAGAACTACATCGGCGTGAGGTCCCTTTTCGCCAGGACTATGTAGGAATCACTCTGAAGGCATGGGGCCCTTGGAGGTTAGCTCGGCCATACTATACCCTAAACAATTCATATTTCATGCTCCTCACATTACATTACACCTCACTTAGATTCCCTTTTATACCCAAAAATTAGAAATTAAACCACATACATAACAGGTTGTTTCATATTTTAATCCTTATCACAACATACATTTATTACACGTACCATTTCTCTATCATCACTATGCATAGATTATACCACATCTCACGTATGACCCAAAGTATCATTAATTGCAATATATATATATATATATATATATATATATATATAATAATAATGAATCACAACTTCACCTACTTTCAACGCAACCATGCCTAACAAACCTAACTCAACCATGCCTAACCAACTTGAATTGATCCATGCCTAACTAAACCTAACTCAACCATGCCAAACCAACCTAACTCGATCCATCCCTAACCAAACCTAACTCAACCATGCCTATAACCTAACTCAACCATGCCTATAACCTGACTCAATTCATGCCTAACCAAGCCTAACTCGATCCATGCCTAAACCGACCTGACTCGATCCATTCCTAAACCGACCTGACTCCATCATTCGTAACTCACTTAATTTCTATCCATATCAAAGAAAAAAATCCATATCTCATAAACACATCAACAAATCAAATCATAGTGTGTATCTCATCATATCAATAAATGTGTATCTCAAATATACATGCCTATCTCATCATGTCCATCATCTCAAAAATGTCAGCATGCAGGCCAATATAAAATAAAAAAATGTCATCGACACACAGGTCAGTCTCACATATACAAAAAATAATGCACCAATACCAAATCTCTTTGGCGTGCATGCCAGTATATGCTCGAAATATACAACTCACTCATACGTCCTCACTGTCTTCGGCACATAGGCCAGTATGTGATAAAAAATACAACTATCTTCGGCATGCAGGCTAGTATATATATCCCAAAACATAGCTATCATACATCAAAAACTAGGTGACCGCATATCAGGCATCTTGCCAGATGTCCTCCATCTCTGTGTCCCTTATACCCTCAGTCTCTTGTGTCCCTGCTAGCACCTCACCTAGAGCTAGTCTATGTGCACTAGCAGCCTCTCCCTGATCAGGCCTCGGAGCTTGCTGACCTCATGTTATCTCCACACTATGAGTGTGGGATCTCGTCCTCTCACTGGATGTCTGTTGTGCCATGTACTTGGCATAGGATATGAAATCTATCCTGACCGCCATAAGCTGGTCTTGATAATATCTTCCCTCACCTAGGGCATCCTGTAACTTAGATACAGGCATGGTCTGTGGTTATCCCATAGGTCTCATCCCTTGTACCTGCCCTGTCGAACCCTTCTTTGCACCTTCTTGTGTACTGGGGCCTACTCCCGGTTCGTGTGGTGGTGCCCCCTACCCTTGTGCTTATATCTTGGCCTGTAAGGCCCCAATCTATGCCTGGGTTGTGGCCAATTGGGTCTGTAAACCTGCCACATGAGCCTAGAAGGCTGTTACTTGACCATCCTTCTCCTAACCATCTCCATCTCCTCCATCAGCCATCTGGGCCTGCAAACTAGCCACCTGTACATGTAGCTATACTACCTCTACCTCAGAACCCTCCAGCTATGTCTACAGTATACCAACTGAGTAATGAACTTAGCTACCTACACCTGTAGGGCGTCTCTCTACACTATAATGGTAGCTAGATCTGGCTTCCCCAGTCTGGGTGGTATGGTTCGTAACAGAGCCACCCACCACTGCTTATACCTGTCTATGCATCTGGCGTCATCTATTCGCTAGTCTACTACCTGCTCCTCTTTCCCTATGGGCACTATAGGCTATGGTAGAGGTAAGGGCCTCTCCACATCATCTCTCTGGTACTATGGGAAGGGTGGAGGAATATCCTGTACAAGCCCAAACTACCTTCAGACTCTATCTACCGGGATCATCTCATCCTCCCCGGCATGGTGACCTTGTATCCATCTCTCTAGCTAGATCTCAGCTAGCTCCTCATGCATATGCCTATATGAGGGGAATCCCACATATGGCCTCTAGATAATGTCCACTTCAGATAACCCCTCTAGTAATTACCAGAAATGGGCCAAATCATGCGTCAGCCTATCTAATATCCACTCTCCAATCACCGGTACCCATCTCATGTATCCCACCCGCACAAATCTAGGGTGGGAATACATCTACTTGGGGCATCCCTATAGACCACACATAGACTATGTGCTCATATGCCTAGCAGTGCAATATAAATGTACAACACATGCTAAATCTACGTAGCTACCCATATACCCATAACTCCCTGTACAGCTGCACCAAGAATACTAGTGCCCAGGAAAAGTGGGTCTCATGCACCATCATGTTGTGGAGTACCCCCATTAGTGATCAAGGAAAGTGTCCACCCTCTGCATCTGGTAGTGGATAGCAACACACTGCCTCCATCAACAGAACCACTAGCCTCGTCTCCTCTAGATAGGCTAGGTACATCTCTCCATAGCTCAAACTGGTGCTATGGAATCTCAAATCATCCACCCCCCTCACCAAAAACAGTCACAATCAACTCCTCTGAGGCTTTAGAGGATATGGAATAAACTTGGGCACCCAATATGGGTAACCAAAGAATCTAAAATATGTCCTCTAGGGTGATAGTGATCTCACCCGTCGGTAGATGGAACGTGTTGGTCACGAAGTCCCATCTATTGATGAGCGCGACCATCAAACTGGGCTTCTGAACAACATGTCTATAGCAACGAACCCCACTCAAGCCCACTTCCTCTACATGCTGTAACTCCACCAGGGTTGGTGTGCCGCACACTATAGCCAATAGAGGTGGAACCCTATCCCCCATATGTAACTGTGCTCTCCCCTGCATCCAATATAAACACAACATTAATTTACCTATCTCAATCCCTATTCACCAATTATCATTTTTCTGCACTCTATTTTCACCCTACCCATCTCAACCACCTAGCCCACATCACTTTTGGACCCTTGTGCCCACTAATTTGACCGGTACCATTTCATCCTAACTGACCCAGGTCACCCTTTAACCGGTACCGGTCACCTGTTTGGTGACCGATACCATTTCACCTTTATCGATCATGGTTACCCCTTTACCAACATTGGTCACCTATTTGGTCACCGATGCCGGTTCCACCTCCAGCCACACTTGACCGACGCCGGTCACTATCGCAGAAAAACCCACGACTTCCCAAAACCCCCCTTTTTCTAAAAACCCACCCCCTTCCCCTTTTACCACCCTACAATGACCTCACCTACCCCCGAACCTCTACCCACCTCCCCTATACTATTTAATACCCTCCCCATTCCTCCTTTTGCTCAATATTCCCCCAATTCCCAAATTTAATTTTTAACCACACACCACAAAAAAAAACCAAAAACACCTAAAAATAACAATAATCTACTCCTCTAATCTATTGAATCCACTAGATGTAGAGTAGGGCACTTACCTCGTCACACTGCCCGCCGTCTCGGTGGCATGTATGGCTGCTATACTGGTGGCCCACCCGATCCCTCTCCGGCCTCTGCCATCGCCAAATTGATACCCGAAACCTTTAAGCAATCGAGTCTCTCGCACTGCTCCTATGGACCCGCTGCTCACCGACCAATCAGTCATCCAATTGCACTTCTAGATCATTATTTCATTTCATCTGGAAACTTTACTCTCTTTTCTCTCTTTTTTGTCATTTTCTCACTTTGCACAATAACAAATGAATCACAAAAAACATGTTTTTTTTTAATACCCTTGACCAGAATCAGTTGCATGCCCTACCTAACTGTCATCAGTTGACCTATACCAATGTCGATTACCCTTGACTAGCATTGGTCACCCTCACCTACACATTGCCCTAACTTTTTCTTTTATACCTCGCCCAACCTTAACCCTGACCATTTATCCCATCCCACATTTACCCTACCCATTTACCTCACTTTTCTTGACCTCATCATTTACTACCTCCCTTTATCCTCATTTGGGGACTCATTATTTTACCCCTACCTTGGTCTTACCCATGTCGTGACCTAGATATTTAGACCTGGACCATCACTAGTGGCCTTTGACCTCATGTTTTGGCTATACCTTACGGAAATGTTACCTGTGTTGATTGACCTAATAACTGTACCTAGCTATTGCCTTGACCGTTTATCTAAACCTGACCTCTGGTGTAATAAAACATACCTAAACTTTCCTGCACCTAACCTATGTTGTGTTTCTTGACCATATCCTATACCTTGGATATCAAAATCGCTTCACCCTTGTTTGGATAAACCTATTGACCTTAGACGATGTAGAGTTTTCTTGCTCTTCAACCCAGTAGCGTTCTATAGTTTATACATGTGCGTGTGTTTGAATGTTGCTACCTTTGACCCAAACCCATTACCTAGATTACCTGAGTAGACCTTTTCCTCTTTTTTTCCCCGTGCCCACCTACCTTTTCCTCCTATTTACCTTTTATCAAACCACTCACTGATTCTACCTACTGCCTCATCAGTTCTTGATTTGAGGGGGATCACCTTCACCCACACATGGGGCAACCACATCTTATTTTTGTTAGTTTCGCTTACCAATACAAGCTACTCAACAAAAATGGGCAAAATCTATACACTAAAATTAGGTCACACTCCGCTTTGGTCCCTCAGAAAATAAGAACCCTTCGTCACATTCACCTAACCATGGCCCCTTTAATCCTAATAATATTAATTTAATTCATTATCCTCATAATATTTATTATTTAAATATCTTAATTTAAATAATACCCACACATACAGTTCACTTAGACACCTCACCAAGCCAACTCAACCTAAGAACTATTCTTAGTAAGTTGCCATAACTAACTAAGACTTACCCAAACCCTAAAAATCAATGCCTACATTCCATCTAACCACATTCCCACATGCTTACAGGAGGATCCTAGTCTAATCCGCGGGTTAACGAAATGAAATAGGAGAAAATCAAGAGGATCTCCCTAGTTTGGTAAACCTAGGAAATCCCACCTTGACTGACGCTGGTTACCCCTAATCATCACTGGTTAAGCTAGAACCACTATCGGTTACCCTTTTAACCCAAAAACAACCTTATTCTCAAGGTGGGAAGTTGAAAGAAAATTGGCAGAAGCTTTACAAAATATTTTAGAAAAGCTGATGAACTGTCAAACATTAACACATTCCAAAGAGAACACACATGCAAGGAAGGAGAACACGCATGCAAGGAAGGAGACCAAGCTAAGAGGAATGTACCTACAGCCCATGCAGAAGCTTTCCTTTAGTTGGTGATCAATTACATCCTTCAAACCTCTCATCAAAACCTCCATCCCTCACTCACAGGTATCCACGATTAGAATCCAAGTAAGTATAACGTCATACTTCTCTGTTTTATTTCATTTCATCATTATTTTATCATCTATTGTTTACCTAGCCACCTATTGACCTCCTCCAACACTTCCACCTCCATATACTAACTAAAACCTCACCAAATCCCTTCCATGTCACCGAATACCTCATCCTAACCAACCAAAGTCCTTTGTGCAATCACAAAAGAGACCTAAAGCTTGTTCTATGGCATTCCCAAATTTTCACAGGCATTGGTTACACCTAACCACTGTTGGTTACCCTTAACCGACATCGGTCTCTATATTTTCCCATACAAACTAGAACAAAGACTTACCCACCTAATTTCATCTCACCCTCATCCACATGTGATCTACCTAAGACCTCTATCAGACCTTTAGAGACCTAGAACCAGTTACCTGACCTTTGGATCCTATTCTAGCCTAGCATGTTAGATTAGATCTATTTTTTATTGTGTTTTTAAGAGAGATACATAAATCATTTTGAATTACAATAGGATTTACTTTGCTTACATCATTAAATTTTTTAAAACAGTGGAGTGATAGCCATCTAGGAAGTATCACACTTCCCAGATCTAGCATACGCTAGGCAATTCACTGTACATATTGTTTAATTCCTTTGGGTGGTATTTCATTTATTATAGGTAGTTCCTCCTAGCCAAAAGGAAGTTCTCATGATCAGCTGTGGATTTAGAAGTCATATGCGTACAACAACCCATCAACCAACATTTGAACAAGTATTCCTCCTACGCTCGTTACCCTATCTATTTCATCAACACTTCAAAGAAATGATCTAAGGATCAGATGAAACATATATATTTATTTTATTCTATAAGCATTTTAGATGTATCCTTTTCAGAAAATGATGCTAATGGTTGGTGTAAGTCATCAATGTTAGGTGATTCAGGGGAGAGTTGGTACAAGATTTTTGTTTGTGATGTTGAGAATTTTTATTGACATGTTTTTTTTGATAGGGTGATGATGAGATTTTGACTATGGGAAATTTTCTATTTGTGCTTCTGATCCAAAGTTTCGAAAGGTAAAGGATCTAAATATTCTATTTATTCACCAAAATAGGCCGATTCATCTAGGTTGATTTCAAATAATTTCTTATGGTCGAAAATGGGGATTTGATCACGAGTTCCAAGGAATTCTTGAATGGCTTCATCATTTTGGAACATGTCCATGACCACATGATGTGATTCGCCATGGTCTATGAGAGTCGGATGCGTAAGCTCAAAATCAATGACGTTAATGGATAAATGTTCAAAATAAAGATTTTTTTGAGAAAGGTCTTCAAAAAGGTCGTGTGTAGACCTGGAGTCACTATCGGAGTTGGTGTCATCATTGTCACTTGAAATTAATACAGGAGCAACATTGAATGCCTTGAAACCCAAACCATGTTTACCATGATGTTCTATGCAATTGATTGGGTATAAATGACCTTTTTCATTTAGACCGAGTCCTTCACCCTTCTATCACATATTTTTCATTATTCGATGAGCTTTGGTAAATTGAGGGGACTCATAACAGGGAGTAAATTTGTCATTATCTAACCAAGATCCTAAAGAACTTGGAATATGTTCATTGTCAAGATAACCAATTTTTTTCCAAACTAACTGTGCCAATTGATAAGTGAGATGGATTCTTAGATGTGGAGCATTGGGTTTTCCATAGTTGTGTGGGGATTTTTTGATGTGAAAGGATTCTGCAACCTTTTGGAATTTATATTCATCGCATCCTTTGTCAATAGTTTTGAATGTGTGGGATGGGGGACTAGTAGGTACCTCACGTGGCGGGAAATCCATTTTGGTAGTACTGAAAGATGGATAAAATGGGTTATAAGAAGAGGGTGGTGGATTAGAGGATGAAACTTGGTTAATCTAAGGAGAAGGTATCATAATAGAAGAGGTATGGTTAGATGAAGAAGGTTGAATAGGTGAGGAAGAATATTGTGTAGTGGAAGAATGATTGTCGTTAGAAGAAGAATCTTGATTAGTGGAAAAAGATGATTGATTAGTGGGAGGAGGACTGGTTGAAGATTGTTGATTACCGAAAGAGAATGGATTGGAAAATGTTGCTTGATTAGAAGGTGATGGTTTCATAGCATATTTGGGGAGTGTATCTGGATCGATGCGTATTTCAATAAGGATTACGTGAGGTGGAGCATATTTATCTATTGATGGACAATAATGATATTGTCTATACCGCTCTTCAAGGAATCTAAAATACTTGAAGGGTTAGGGATCTGCATGTAATGTAAATTCTTTGTCTAAATAAGGAAATTTACTACATTGGTGGAAATTTGATGGGATGGATTTCATGGCATGAATCCATGGTTGGCCAACAAGAATGTTATATACGATTTCTACATCCACCACGTGACATATCGTTTTGAAAGTGATGGGTTCAATTTTGAGAGGTAACGTGATTGTGCCTTTAGACTTTCTTTCACTATTATCATACCCACAAATGGTTATGATGTTGTTTTGTAAATCATTTTCAGTATAACCTAGGAAATGTAATATTTTCATGGAACAAATATTAAATGTGGATCCATTATTGATTAATACATGCTTGATCTTACGATGTATTATATAACCCTTGACGTATTAAGAATGATTATTAGTGATGTTGGGGTTAAGAAGGTCAGTGGGACCAAATGATAAAATAGGATTGGGTACTGAAATATATGCGATTAAAGCCTAGAATTTTTGTGAATTGATGTCCTCTAGGACATGAGCATTATGTGAGAGAAGAATTAAGTAATTCCATGATGGAAATATGCGATGTAGTTTTCTCCAATTGTTTGACAATATTGAATAATGGTGCAGGTTGTGGAGTGGAAGTAGTTGTGGATTTATATGGTGGATCAGGAGGTGGTGTGGGAGATGAAGAAGAATATTTTTTTGTTGTAGGGACCCACACTTTTTCCTATCTAGTGGTGATTGCAAAGTTGGTTATGATCTTTATGGTTGCCACTCAGTCTTGGTCATAGCCTATGGTCAAGATGACTGAGTAATACTTAATGTTGCTTGATGATTGGCCCTTATCCTTTGAATTATCATTGTGATTAGGGAAAGGGTTTTTGAACATGTTGAGTTTTTCATTGAGTATTTTTTTCTCAGAAGTATTTTTAACTTCTATTTCTCCGTGTTTGATCAAGTCTTGGATGTAATGGCGGGGTTGCATGCATCGATGTGTAGATTTCCCTTTTATGCGATTGTAATCACAATATTCATTGTCCTTATACTAGTTATTTTTGGGTTTTCCTTATTCAAAGGGTTTTCCGATGGGGTACATAATCATGTTGGCATTTTCCAAGTGACGAAAGATGCTAGATAGGATTTCTCTGAGTGGAGTGAATTATCTTCTCCTGTCTCAAGAAGGAGCTTCCTTTCTAGGGATTATGATCAGTTGTTTGTTGGATTTAATTGTGTTGAGTGGATTATTTTAAATGTTTATAACATGGGGAGAATTAGTAACTCCATCGTTGAATATATTTTAGTTTTGATTAAAGAGTTTGGATTTGTCTTGGTTCTGAGGGGCGTCTCTATGAGGTTGGTCCCTAAAGGGTGTTTTAAGTAAACCCTTAGAAGTGAGGGATTTTTCAATCTGTGTTCCCTTTTTAATGACTTCTTCGAAATTACTTAGCCAATGCATTTGTATGTGGAATGATAATTTGATATTGAGATTTGAAACAAGAATGGTAACTATCTTTAAGGTATTGAGCAGGGAAATCTTCTTGCAATTATTCACCATCGTTGTAAAAAGGAGGAAAAGTTTTCATTGGGTCTTTGTCTAGTGTTACAAATATTGAACATGGTTATTTCTGAATCCAAGTTGAAGGAAAAATGTTTGAGGAATTTTCTGATAAGTATGTGAATGTCGTGATTGACCCTTTGGGAAGATGGAGAAACCAGTATAAGGTCTGTCCTCCTAAAATTTGAGGGAATAATCATACAAGATATGTGTCACGATAAGCAACTTCCTGACATTGCATGCAAAATTCCTTGACATTTTCAAGGGGGTCACCCTTGCTTTTGTATTTATCAAATTTTTGGGTTTCGAAGGATGATGGAAATGTTAAGTGTAATATTTCAGTATCAAATGAGTACGGATATAACTCTTCAAAGTTGAATTGTTTCAATTTTTTTTGTAGTCCTTGGATGATATATTTCATATTTCCATTCTTGTGCAAATGGAGAAGTAGGGGATGGGTTATCAAGGATTTCTTAAGTATTGGGGTCTAGATTGGAGTCTTTTAACCTTTCAATTCTAGTGGTTTCTTCCTCAAGTTTCATTTTTAACTCTTAGATCTTGGTGAATAACTCGTCGGTCGAAGATTTATTTGGGTTTTTTGGTATTTCATTGTGTTGACTCAATTCACCCTTGTCAATAAGTTTGTTTATATTTTTAGTCCCGAAGTCAGGGGGTAATTTTTCTCCCTTGACTAGGATGCATAGTAGATATTTGTTCTTATTATTCTCTGTCACCCCATCTACTTGTTCTTCATTGGTGAGTTATGGTTGCATGACTTATTCATCTTCATTTTCATGATTGTGACTATGTGTGGCCACCATGATGACATAGGCATGTGCCTGATTAAGTTGTAAAAGAGTTTATGAATTTTAAACAAACATAATTATGCCTAAGTGAGAACTTAACTACTTTGGATTTGGCTTGAATAAGCTTGTGATTGCTGATAAGGAGAGTAACTCAAACAAGTTATCTCAATATGATTGTGATATAACTTGAGACGGGATATTAGGTAATTTGTGTCATGTTGTATAGATTTGGCTTGAACAAGTTTTGGATTGTTGACGAGCAGAGTAAATCAAACAAGTTAATCTCAATATGATTGTGATATATATTGAAACGAGCTATGAAGGGATTTGTGTCGGATGTGATTTTGATAAAATCGATAGTGATGAAATAAGGAGTGAACTTAAACAAGTCTCCTAATGTCATTTTGATATATCTTGAAACAAGATATGAAGGATGTTTTAGCAATTGACGAGATAAGGAATGAAGGCAAGTCATTCAATATCTGTTTGAAACAAGCTATGAGTAATTTGTTTTCAAAATTGATGAGATAAGAGGTGAATTCAAGTCACATAATATCATCTTGACATATATTGAAAACATGCTACAGAGTATTGGCTAAAGAAGCTAATGAAATTGATGCGATGTTTTGATCTTCATTGTTGGATTATTTCAATGTTTTGCTTGGTATTGAATCTGTTGAGAAATGGTTTTTTGGAACACGAATGAGATTTTAGTTTTACAATAAACACATTGATATCAACAAGTTTTATGATAAGAACAATGCTAAACTATTTTGTTTAAAAACAACAAGCAGTCATGTGTATTGAATTGTTTTGGCTCAAGAGGTAGATTCTTCGAGAATGATCATTGCTTCATGAAATCATACAAGTATGTTATGGAACGATGGACGTAGGATCTTATCACTCAAAAAAATGCATCCTCTGATATACCCTAGTCCTGATATACCTAATTCTGTACGAGGAAAAAATTGGTATGAGGAACCCTTAGAGCAGTGGATGAGAATCACCAATTCTTACTTACTTGCTTCGGAGTGAATCACCACGTCCAAGACAGGTTTTGTGAAAAGGTGGAAGGTGATGGGGGAATGAATGTGTATGGTGTCCTTATAGCTTCCCTAATATTTACAGGGACAATGCTCAGTCTTTGTTGTTACAACTATTTAGGCATGACTCGCATGATCTGCATGACAACATTACTTGTAAGTGAAGAGCAGGGGCAAGTTAGATACCATATGATGTGATGAGACTATGTCTCAAAGTGAAATGAAGATACAAATGTTATTGGTGCATGGTAGTCAAGTCCTTGTCACTGGTGTAGCTTTGGTGGTGATGAAATCCACCTCTACTACGTGCAAAAACAAGAATTATGATGTGATTATACGCAAGGTTCTTTCCAACTTGAAATAAATTACAGGTGGAAAATGATAGCATAATTGAGCATGCTAAAAATATTTTGAGTAGTTTTCTTTGAATGGTGGTACTTTTGTGGGAAGGTTAAACAATTTTTGTTTTGTTTTTGTGTTTTTGACAATATCCTAGCAACGTGGTCCTACAGAAAACAAATTAGTAGTTATCCTACAAATGAAGTGTTAGAAAAGATGATGGTGGCTATTTTTTATTTTCCAAATCACTCAAAGGCGCAGGAAAAGAGCATACACAACCAACGAATGAACACATATTAATAAAGTATACAAAGTAAAGAGAATGATAAAATATGACACCACTGCATTTTTGGTTCTCAAGGTTGCTTTAACAAGCAAGAGAGAAGAACAGATGTACATAGAGGTTGTGATTAGTAAGAAACTTCACAAAAAGGAAAAAAAGAAAATGACAACTAGATGCACCCAAAAATGTTCGATAATAGTGCAAGGTATTTAAATAATGAAAAAGAGACTCCAAGGGGTTTTAAAACATCTAGGGACCCTAAATTCACAACTAGTGTAAGTGGTTAAAGGCCAGAATAAAGCAATGTGTCGTGTGTAGGTTTCAAAATATAGTCTTTGACAAGGAATGAATGAAGTGTAGAGTCCTGCAAAAGTAAAGAACACAATTAGCCATGTAGTTAGAAAATGTGATAAACGAGAATGAAAGGTCCCATGTTTTTTATGGTTTTTATTAATGCAGAAAATGAATGAAAGGGTTACCTTAAATTCAAGATGAAAATAATAAGAATGTTGTTGGTTACAAGCTATCCCAAAAAGATCTACTCTTGACAGCCAAAACTAAATGATTAAATGAAGAAGACTGAGTTAATGAAATGACTAACTGAAACTTAGACGAAGTATTTAATGTGAGAGACTAGGGAATGATATAATTGATATTTTATTGAACTCAGATTAATGATAACTATTGGAATACTAAAATTAATGGCAAATAACAAGAAACTATGGATGGTCAAACTTAAGTCCCATTATGAAAAACATATAACATTTTAAGTGTGAATAAATAACCCTAGAAACAAAGACAAATAATGTAATGAAGTCAAATCAAAATGAAACTGAGAAGTGAAAAAGTGAATTTAGCGAGAAATCATGACCGACTAAGAGAAAACTGTAAGATCTAAATTTTGATCAATTTTTTTGGTGGTCTGTGGAGTTTGGGCTGCATTGGGTTGTGATTTAGGATTGGGATGGGTGCGATTGGGATGTGAGCTATAGTGGATTAGAGTTGGGGATGCAAATTGAACTTAATATTTGTTGGCATTGTATGGTTTTTATTTTTCTTTTTGGCCATGTGTAGGATGGAAGACGACGATAGAGAAAGATAATTTTTGAGATGTATCAGGTGTGGGGGACATGGTTTTGGTGTGGATGGGTTGTGGGGATGTGGGGATAGGGAGGGAATATGGCGGCTCAAGATGAACTGGGAGGAATAAGGATCAAGTTCGATAGTAGGGAGTTTGAGTAGCTTGGAAGAGGGATGAATGGAGATCGACGAAATGAGGGATCAGGGGATTAGGGATGTGGATGGGCCAGGGAAGGGTTGTGAGGGGAAGTGGCGAGTGTTTTATTATGTGGAAACTGGGAGTGGGATGTGGGAAGGGCTCAGGGTTACATGGATGTGGGGATTTTGGGGATCAGGCTAGGGATGGGGATTCTGAGACATGAGGAGGGATGTCTATTTTTCATGGGCCAGGTGTCCACGGGGATGAGGTGGGATACAAATTTAGGGATCGAGAGTGTAGGAATAGGGCCATTATGAGTTGAGTGAGAGAATGGATGGAAGTGGAGTTGGAGTCGTGGGGAGTACTGGCTCGGGTAAGTGAGATTTGGGGTGAGCAGGGGATGGTAGTTAGGGGGATGGGGTGGGATCTGAGTCAGGTCAGGATGGTAGTTAGGATAGGGAGCTAGAGGGTAAGGGACACCTACTCAGCCAAGCTGACCGAGCTGGGAGAAAAGGGATAGGGATAGGGTTAGATAGGTGAGGATATGGTTTGAGTTTAGGATATATATTAGTTTTTATTTATCTAAGTAATTAAACCTATATATAAACTAAGATTGATATATGCGAGATCAAAATTTTAAAGAAAACATTAATAAAATGGTAAATAAATTAAGATCTTTATATGTTTTTGATTTTTCAAAAATAGGATTTACATATGCCTTAAAAATGAGATTAAAATAAATAAATATAAACTATTAGAGTTTTAAAATGAATATCGATATATAGTTAGAAATGAAGATCTAAAGAAAGAAATATATTTTTTGGTTTTTAAACAAAAATCAAAAAGTATGATTTTTAGGAAATCAAGACATAGAGTGATTTAAAATGAAGATTTACAAATTGATTAGTAAAGAAGATCGATTTCTAACAAAACCATTCTTTTAACACAAAAAAAAATAAAGAAATAAATTTATTTTCTGGACTGGTTTCCCATGCCAAATTTGGTTTTCTTCTACTCCAACCCATGAGTATTGGGATCTGGTGATGGACCTTCTTCTTCGGGGCATGAGGAGATCAAAGATATGACATGCATTGCAGTTTTAGTATTACTATAACCTACATATGCACCACAAGTCACCGTACAACAAAAACACTTCCCATAGCGTTAAGGTTAACCAAATAAGGCCATAAGGAACATAAAAGGAAATAATAAGAGAAAATAATAATAAACAAAGAATGGATAAAACCACTAATTGGGAAATCAAAGGTAATAGATCAAGCGAGTGTGCCAGAATGTAAGCTAGGAAAAATATGCTGATAAACAAGAAATCTAAACACTGACAATAATACCTCCTCCTTCATGATTCTATAGCAAACCTTAGGATGGGCAAGGAAATATGGACGAGCCCTAATTTCCTAAAATGTAGGTGCTTTGCTCAAACCAGAGAAAGGCCTTCCTATAACAAGATCTACTTACTTTACACTAAATGGATAAAAGGGGTTATGGATTTGGGATTCTTCAAGATGAGGCTATTTGGGCATTAGGATGAGGAAGGAAGGACGCTCTTCACTCAAAATATGTAAGAGTTCAGATAGAGCATTCAAGCTTATTCTCTGCGTGTCTTTAGAGGGGGGGGGGGGTAAGGCTATATTTATAGCCTGGGAATTAGATTAACTAATGGTATTTTAAGTAATCAAACTTTGAAAATGAGGGCATGATTAGGTGAGTGGGGACAAAAAGGAGTGGGTGAGGATTAAACTTGCATTTTTAATTATCAAATGGGGGACATAGGGAATATTTTTCATGTGAGGAAGATTGGGTTAAATTTAGGGGTCGAAATGGATTAATTAACCGACTAACATCGATTGTTTCTATGGGGATTTTTGTTGGAAATGGAGTGGGGAAATTAATTGATTTGGAAAAGGTGTGAAATCAGGGTGTCTCTAGCTATTATTTATGATATATATGATGTATGTGATGTTAGATGTGATGAAATGGATGATGATGTGATAAAAAACAATGTACAAGTAACAATCAAGCACAAACAAAAGTTAACAAATCTACCAAATTCACACACTAAACAATTGACAACACAACTATGTACAAATATATACAAGCATGCAAAACATACTACATATAAAAAAGAATGAATCTAATGAAGAAAAGAATAGATGAATCACAAGAATTATGTTAAGAAACACTCTATACAAAATTTACAAGCAAGGAAGGAAAGGTCTACAAAAAATGTACAAGAAAAGCAAGAAACAAACAAACAAGTAAGCAAAGTACTACTATGTTTTTGTGAGACAATTTTCGATACGTTTTATGTTGTTTTTGGGAGTTATTGGAAACAATGTTATATTGTTTTTTGTATTTTCTACGAGATGGTTTTATAATATTTTGAAATTATTAAATTATATTTGAATGCTTTTTATGATTTTTCAAACATATTTGAATGTTTTTACAATTTTCTGAAAGTTTTCCAAATCTATGTACAGAAAATCAAAGAAATGTGAATGCCCCAACGTTAGATGGGAATATACAAGGGAATATGCCACGTGTTATGTATAGGAAAGTGAAGATGGGAATATTCCCCCAGCGTTAGATGGGAATGTATAAAGGCAATCTCTTCATATATTTACAAGAGGAGGATCAATCGGATCAAGGCTTCGAAAGGACAGGCTCAAAAGGAATCTCAAATGTATGTGAAAAAATAGCTCTAGATAAAGAAAATGTACCCCCTAGATATGAGATGCTTGTGAACAATGAATCCTCCTAAGGTGCCAAAAATCAGTTTTCACCAAGGGACTTGTCCAAAGTGCCACAATTGTGTGATTTTCACACTTGTATGACTTGTTTTATGTTTACTTTTTCTTGATTATTTTTTATTTTTTTGATTTTTATATTTTTATACTCTTTTTTTGTTGTTTTTTATTTTTGTGCCATGTTTAAGTGTAGATCCACTTGAGGTGTATGACATTCATAGGTTTGCGTAACTCATCTCCTTCAGGATGGGAAAGTTTATATGCTCTTGGCCCATATTTTTCCACTATCATATAAGGTCCCAACCAAATAGGTTCAAACTTACCCTTATTCTCTCTTTTTTCACCGTGTTGAACTAGTTTTCCTTTAGAACTAAATCTCCTACCTCAAATTGACAAGGTATAATCCATTTTTTGTACCTCCTGGAAACTCTATTATGATACAATTTCAAGTGATTGAGTGCACGAAGGCGTCTTTCATCTAGAAGTTCAAGCTCTGCCAATCTGTCCATGCGACAGTCTTCGTTTTTGTCTAGATAATCTCTGAGAGATATTCTCAAGGAGGGAAGATCAATTTCTAGTGGGATGATGGAATCAATGTCGAAGACTAAGGACTAGGGTGTTACACCAGTAGGAGTGTGGATGGAAGTCCTAGAAGCCCAAAGGGCGGGATGGATCTGTAAGTGCCAATTACGACCAATATTACTTACCATATTTTCCATGATTCGAACAAGGGTTTTGTTAGAGGCCTCTCATTGTCAATTACGTTGAGGGTAATAGGAAGTAGACAACTTTAGGCATATTTAAAATGTTTGGCATAAATATTTCACATTATTTTTATTCAAGGACTTGTCATTGTTAGCTACAATGGCGGAAGGGATGCCATAATGATAGATGAGATGATTCATGGTGAATCTTCATCTTTATGCCCGAATAACATACATTAGAGGAAAAACTTCCACTCATTTGGTGAAGTATTGTGTGGTAATTATGATATGGGTATGGACATCTGAGGAGGTAGGGGTGATCTGCCCTATGAGATCTAGTCCCCACTTAGAGAACGGACGATGGTGTTGTCATTGGTTGGAAAGGATGTGCCGATGCATAAATAAGGTTTCCGTACTTTTGGAACAATGTAAAATTCTTGACATACTGAAAATAATCAATTTCCACGGTAGGCCAATAGTAGCATACTTTCAATAATTTATTTACCAAGACCATTTCATTGGTGTGGGCTACACAAATTCCTTCATGTAATTCCTTGATTTCTTGGACTCACTCCGCTACATCTAGACAATGTAACAGATTACCATTATAACCATGATGATATAGGGTGAATCTAAGGAGGGTGTAATGGGATATATTTTGGATAAGGTTCCTCTTTTCATATTGGGTTATATTCATGGGAAACGTACCTTATTTTAGGTAGTCAAAGATAGGATCGTACCAAGGGGAAAAAGGACCAACAACTTCATCGGAAAGGAATGATTTTCGCATGTCATATGCAGGTTATCACAAATT
This sequence comes from Taxus chinensis, assembly GCA_019776745.2. Lineage (NCBI taxonomy): Eukaryota > Viridiplantae > Streptophyta > Pinopsida > Cupressales > Taxaceae > Taxus > Taxus chinensis. The sequence continues at coordinate 595,119,973 of CM034148.1, read as the reverse complement.
TTCAATGAAAAATGACAAGTAGTTATTTTCTAGTGGAATCTGTAGCATAAAACCCACTATCACCATAGCATCTACAGACTAATTTTTTCTCTCTTGGGATCTATTAAAAAGTGATACACACAAAATATTCTTTGAGAGTCTCCACTAACTTCTTATATGGGATGAGCTTCTCATCTTTGACCTTATATTCATTATTGACCTGTTTGATGATCAAATATGAGTCTCCCATGACCTTAAGTTGGTGGCTGTTCCATTTGATAGCCAATTTCATCCCAACAATGAGCGCTTCATATTCTGCTATGTTGTTCATACATGGAAATATGAGGAAGAAATCCTGAGGTATAAAGTCCCTAGAATGAGTGACTAGAAATACTCCTGCTCCTAAACCGTGGAAAGTGAATGATCCATCAAAGTGTAATTATCACATGATAGATTCTTTGATATACATTAGTGATGCATTTGAAAGATCCAAACACACTGACTCTGTTCCAGGTAAAGGTGTCTCAACTAGTTGGTTTGCAAGCACTTGTCCCTTGACTGACTTATGATGCACATATTCAATGTCAAACTCACTGAGTAGGATGATCCAATTGGCAATCCTACCAACAAGTGCTAACTTTGGCAATAGGTATTTCAAAGGGTAAAATTTAGATAGAATCTGGTTTTTATCATTCAATAAATAATGGAGAAGTTTTTGAAAGGTAAAAATGACAACCAAGCATGATTTTTCAATTTGAGGGTAGTTGAGCCCATAAGTGATCAAAGTATGGCTAAGATAATATACTGATTTTTATTTTTGATTAAGATTGTATTGAACAAGTAAGGCACCCATAGCGAATTGGGTACCAAATATGTATAAAAATAGTGATTTTCTTAGTGTTTGCAACATGAGGACTGGAGGATTGGAAAAATATTGTTTGAGAAAGGAAAAGGCTTGCTACTGTTCAGGTCCCTGAAATAAGTCAACATATTTTTTCAACAAATGAGTGAAAGGAAGGCATTTTTCTGCAAGATGCAATATGAAGTGGTGATGGGAGGAGGTATTTTAGTAATTGTAGTTACATTAGCAGGATCAACCTCAATCCCTCTTTTGGATACAATGAAAGCCAATAGTTTACCTGAGAATACCCCAAAGACGTATTTATTCAGATTTAACCTGACTTTATACTCTCTGAGATGTTCAAAGATGTGTCTCAAGACCTTAAGGTGTTCTTATCTTGTCTTTGATTTACCTAAGATATCATCAACATAATCCTCCATGATGTCATTGAGCATGTCATGGAATATCACTATCATTACCTATTGATATGTTGCACTGGCATTTTTAAACCCTGAAAGGCATCACCTGATTGTAGAAAGTCCTTCAAGGGGTTTTGAAGGTTGTCTTATGTTGGTCCTCCTCTAAAATCTTAATTTGATTATAGCCAAAAAAAATACATCCATGAGAGATAGCATTTCATGGCTAGTGGTTGAATCGAAAATCATGTCGATGTTGGGAAGAGGGAAGCCATCCTTTGGACATGCCTTGTTGATGTCTCTAAAGTTGGTATAGATTTTGATTGCCATGGGATTTTTCTACACTAGAATTATATTGGATATCCATTATGAATAATCAGTTGGTCTAATAAACATTGCTAAGATTTTTCAAGCTCTCCTTTGACAAGAAGGGCCACCTATGGATGCATTTTTCTAAGCTTCTATTTGATGGGTTTTACGTTTGCGTGTCACAAAAAGGGTATGCACAACTAAAGATGGATCCAAGAGTGTCATATCCACATAATACCAAGAAAATATGTCTGATAATTCTCTAAGAAGCATTACATCAGTCTTTTGTTCCTGTGTTGAAAGTGAAGCTCCCAACTTGACTATCTTAGGTTGCTCTTTTGTGCCAATGTTGACATCAATGGTTTCTTCTACTAACATCTTGGATGTATCCTCAATTCACATAGGATCAAGAGGGAGGTTAATATATTCTTCTAGGGGAATTTCAATTATATTTTCACCCTTTACATGGTCACTTTTTATGTCCATAGATTTTTCAATTTGTTTGTCAACCAGTCCCTAAAAGAGGTTTTCACTGTGTGACTTCGAATTTTGTTTTTGCCGAGGCTTTTTGGAGGAAAAAATTCCCTCATTTTTTCTTAAATTTTTCTAACCACATAACTCAACCTTCTCCTCAAAGTACACACAAGTATCAAGGTCAATTTAGAATACTTTTTTATGGTCCCTAATAGGAATGTTGTCACAAATACCCATGAATTCTACAATTCCCTCATCATTTTCAAATAGGTCCATAGGCACGTGAATTTGTTAGTCCCAATCAATGAGAGTAAGATATACAAGGCTCAACTTTGGGTTTAGTGGGGGTTATGGTAAAGATAATAGTGTCTAGGAATAGGTTTGTAGAGGAAAGATCCTCTTATTGGCTATGGAAAGTATATGTGTCGTCTATATGAAGGAGAAGAGCTATCCTCATGTTTAAAATAGGTAACATCTCACTCCGGGGGGTGATATCCATAAGGTCTAATGCTGATGCCATATCTTTTAGTTTTAAAGTGTGGGGTTAGGAACTAGGTTCTCTTATACCTTGTTCATTTTTACCACACTTGTGTCCTTTATAGCCCATGGAGTACATTATCCTACTATATTTGGTGTACTCTGGAGTTTGGTAGCAAGAAGGCATAGTTTCTTCGGGGACCCAAATTTTGGGAGGGTCCAACATTTTTTCTTTTGCTAATAAGCCACCAGGTAGGAACTTCCCAATAGTTTTCTCATCTCTGGGTCATTTGTGATCTGTAATTGGGATTTCCTCTTGTCTTGGGTGACAAGGATAGATCTGAAACCAAGAGGGATTTGTTGGATATCATACTCTTTGTAGCCATATTCAAGAACCTTCATCTCCTATGAATCAAAGGGAGAAAAAAGACATAGAATCACCATGGCCACAAGAAATTAGTGTGTCAGAATCCACATGTGAGGCAAGAGATTCAGATTGAAGAGGTATAAAAATGTCAGCAGAGGGACATTCATAAGAACATTTGCGTGAAAAAATATTTAAAGCTCTTGCAGTAAGCAAAGGGTTCTAGATCTCCTTGAATGGTGATGGTGTGTCCCTCATGATTTAGTTTAATGCACTGATGGAAGGTTGACCGTAAGACCTGCATGGCATGAATCCATGGGTGGCCAAGAAACATGTTATATAGGAGCTCCAAGTCTAGGACATGGAACTTGGTGTTATGACAGGTAGGTCCTACTTCCATCGGTAATGTTATGGTGCCATCCGATTCACGCTCTACATTGTCATATGTTATAATTGTGATGATGTGGGATTCTAGATATGCTTTTGTTCATCCCAACTATTTGATTAGATTAAATTTACATATGTTCAACCCAGAACCATTGTCCACAAGCACCCTCTTTATCTTTCTTTGGGTGACAAATACTTTGATGTAAAGAGGTAAGTTATGTGTGTGATCTTTTTTTGGGATCTCATTATGACTAAAGGTGTGTTTGCTTGGTATGAGATTTGCACCACAGTTTAAAGGTGGGAAGGATCTATATATATTAACACTCCTAACCCTTGAAGTGTTTTGTAAAGGATGTCTTTATGTACATTTGATATCTTGAGAAGATCTAAGATCAAGATCCTTAGCAGAGGTCTTCTCAAGTTGTTCTAAGAGATTGTACTGACTATCCTGAGGGGTAGACAGAGGAGGTTCTAGAATCACAAGGCAAGTGCACCATGTTACCATAGCACAATCTCTTCTCTTGATTCTAATAGTATTCACATGCTCGTTAGAAGAATGAACACAACTAATAAGTGAGTCAAATGGATTGTTGGCTTGGGTGTAAACATAATTAGCAGTTTTATAGCTCTTGGAAGACTGACCCTGATCCGTCTTCTTCTCCACCTATTTATCATGCTTAGGGAAAGGTTCCTTGAATATTCCCATTTTTTGATTAGGTGTTTGATGGGGCTTAGGTGAATCAACCTCAATTTCTCCACTATCAATGAGGTCTTGGACAAAGTGTCTCAGTTTTAGGCACTTGTCTATTTTGTGGCCTTTGACATGATGATACTCACAATATTCATGTTCTTTATACCATAATGGTTTAGGTGTGTCATCACTAAAGGGTACCATGTAGTGGGATACTGGACCATGTTCTGCTATGTCCAACTATTTCAGAATCATGGACAAGGAGTCTGCATGAGAGGAGTGAACACTCGATGTTTGACTGGGGGTTGAATAGGTCCTTTAGTAAGTTTGAAAGGAGGACCTATTTGAACTTCCTGTATATGTTTAGAGTCTGTGATACCATCTCCTATGACATTTTTGTTTTTGTTAAATAACTTTGGTTTGTTCTATAGGTTTGGATGTTTGATTGTCTTTTGAAAAGGGTTTCAGTGTCCCTTTAGCTATCAAAGCCTTTTCAATTTGGCTTCCTTTTTCTATGAATTCTTTAAAGTTATCGAAACAATGCATTTGTAAATGGAAAACAATGTCTAGATTTATATTTGGTATGGACAATAATTAACCAATTTATTTTCTGGGATTGAACAAGGGAAGCAACTAGCTAACCCCCGCCATCGTTGCAAGAAACTAGCAAAGGTCTCATTAGGTATTTGTTTATGTGCTACATAATTCTACCATGGTAACATCACTTTCTACATTGAATGAGAAATATTATACAAATATTTCTGCTAATTTAGGCCATGTGAAGATATACCCTTTAGGTATATGAAGAAACCATTCCAAAGATTGACCCCCTAGGTTGCATGGGAATAAGCGTATAAGGTAGTTATCACTATAAGCCACTTCCTGACATACCATGTAAAAGTCCTTTGACGTGATCTTATGGGTCACCTTTCCCTTTATACTTGTCAAATTTTGGGAAATCAAAATTTTTAGGGAATGGTGTACATAGCATAACTTTGTCAAAGGGGTAAGGACATAGCTCTTCATATTGGTACTTTTTACTATGTTTGACATTGTTTTCCTAAAGGGCCGTGAGTATACTTTTCATGGATTGCAACTCTTGTGTGAGGAGTTGATATTTGGTAGGGGAAGCTATGCATGTATACCCTACTATATTTTGATGTTTCCTCCCCTTTATTTTCAGTGTGAAGTTCACTATTCTTGGCCTTAGGTTTCTCTCGATGTGTTTTTTTGTTCTGTTTCCTTTTCCACATGGGAAGCCAAATAAGCTAATTTTCTACTAAGGATTTGTATTTGTTGTTGCATAGTGACTTCATCATTTGGAGGTCCCTCTTGGTTCTCATGTGGAGGAGGTTGCTCCATGTGTTCATGCTCCACTCTAACCTTATAGGGTATTTTGATAAGTGGCAATTTATAACCACCCATGTTTTCATTTTTAGGGTTTTAAGTAGAAAGCTTGTCCATGCCCTAAAATCTCATCCATGTTAATAAGGGGACATTGTGCCTCTTCTTCCTCATGGGCATTGTTGGTAGGTGAAATGAATTCATGTTCATTTGGAATTTTGGCACCTAATTCTACAACTTGTGCAAGTACTCTATCTTTGTTGAGAAAAATGAATTCATTCCAATTGAGTGGGGTCAAACTCAAACTCCTCCTATGGTGATTCTACTTCATCACCACTATGATCAATCATGTCCTTCTGCTTCCTTTTCTATAGAGAAAGATGGGTCCTAAATCGTGACCAATGAAAGGATTTGATCCTTGTTTGTTAGATGTTTCCCATTCTAGTTTTTTAGATGCCATCCTTGTTAAAGGGGTCATAGCAAGGAGTGTTTTACAAAGGTTGTTGTCAAATGTGATCAAGGATATAACAAACCTAAGTGAAAACCTAGAACGTGGTGATTGTGAGGGTCACAAAAGAGTGTCAACAATGGTTGAAGAATAACGAATGGTAAAGAATCAAGGAATCAAATAGGATTTTCCTAAAAAGATAATTCAATATGAAAAAAAATCACAAGGGACAATCACACAAGTTTGGTAAAACAATCTAATCAACAAGGAACCACTTCCCTATGCAAATGTTTTTCAATGGTAGTTTGACGTAAGATGATCAACTCAATGTCAACACTTAAGTCAATTTTAATATAAATAAGGCATAAGTATTAACAAGGGGTTGATGTGACTTCCAATCAAAGTATACTATAACTTGTTTAGATAAAAACAAGGCCTAAATCCCAAAAAGTGGAAGTTACAAATGCGAGCAATGCAACAATACCACTTGGATATGTTAACCAAGATTTTTGTAAAAGCAAGATATTAGTATTAAAATAGTATTGATACGATGCTAACAAAGTAACAACAACACCTTTCAAGGTTTGAGGTAATGTTTGAAAATAAACAAGGCCAAAGTATACCAAGGAATTGTTAAGATGCGAGCAGAGTAATGGTACAATCTAGACACTTAGATCAAGTTTACGAGAAACAAGACATAAGCATCGAAATTATATCAAGGAAATGTGAGCAACATAACACTTCAAAGGAAGGTCAATGATGAATCAATCCTAGCTACGATGAATATCTTGACATGGGTATCAAGATCAAATGGCTATCAAGATGAGAAGATGTACCAACACACTTTCAACATTTACCATCTAGTCTCAAGCAAGGACAAATGTAAACGGGTGCAAAAGTGGTGGACACAATCAATCAATAACACATGTATGTTACTATTATTTTGATCCAAAATATCAATAAGAAAGCAAAGGAGTAGATCAAGTGGGTTTGAAAAATACTTGGCTTCACTTCGGAAAAGTTTCACCTCATCTTATGGTGAGTGAAAAACTAAGACAAAGTAATGCTTCAAAATTTTTGTGATGAATGATGCTTGGCTCAAACTTTAATGGACTCTCCCCTTTGTTTGACTAACAAGGTTTTGACTCTCAAAAAGATTCTTGCTTCGTGAAAATCTCTTTGAAACATGATTGGATTTGATTCGTTCAAGTTGGCTCCAAGATGAAATGGCTTCCTAATTGGTTCTCTCAACTAGGTGTCACAAATTACCTCTGCAAGTGCAGTTTTCCAAGGAAGTCACATTGACTAAACCTTGGAGTATCCTAGCATTTACTTTACCCCCTTTGATACAATGAGAAATAAATGCGTTTAGTTGTATCTTCACTAGGGTCATGTGAAGATAATTTTGACTCTAAATCTCACAAGTGTATACTAGAACAAGTAGGTAACTAAAGCACTTCCCATTTTGTCCATAAGGTTCCCTCTTGCCTGGACTACTTTGGGGTTCCTGGGAGCATACCTTTCGTTATTTTAAGGCTTATGCCAAGGGAACTTCTCCCAGTTCAAAGCGGACGAGCTGTAGCTCTTAACCGAAACCTACATATATAGTGTTTTGAATGTGGTGTTTTTTATCTTTTAGCTTAGTGTGGTTTTGTTACACCATTTGACAACCTGCATTAAATTGTATTAGTATTGTTTAGATCCTGATTCTTTGACTTGTGAATTAGGTCTTGCACCTGAAATATTAGTAGTTCTCCAAAAGGATAAAAGCATCATGAAAAGAGGATTCAAGTTTTGTTTTTGATTCCCAAGATCACCTAAAAGGTGTGAGGGAAGAGCATACACAAATGAAAACCCAACTATATCCAAAAATGGAGAATAATTATGAAATAAAAGTGCAAAGAAATTCATTTTAACCAAATTTTTGTTCATTCCCTTAGGCACAAATTTGAATGAAGTGTTTTGAAAGCATGAAAAAATCCTAGAGTTGTTTTTGATTCCCAAGATCACCTAGAAGGTATGAGGGAAGAGCATACACAACTCTATCCTAGTAAATGAAAACAATACATTCATTAAACTCATCCAAAAAAGTTAGCAAAAAAATGAATCAATATATCCTGCAAATAATATTTAGCTTTAAAAACCTACAAGATGTCAGCAACAACAGAGATCAAAATTTTGCAAACTTGGAAAATAGTGCCTAAACTCTGATAGATCACACTTGCGTGGATACCTAGAATGCCTACTGCGGACTTTAGAACATCTGCACACCCCTAATAGTAGTTGCACATGGACTTAACAGCACACATGTGGCCTTGCTAAAAAAATCAGACATTAACAAATATACGTGGCCTAGAGAGATGAGTATGTAGACCTAGAAGCACATGCTGCAGGTCTGATAGGAAAATAGACTGCAGAGACACATAATGACACATGCACAGAATAGAAGAGCACCTACATGGACCTAGCAAAAAACACGTGGCATTGTAAGAAATCACATAGAGGGTTAAATAGATATGCAACATATGCATGGCCAGAGAAGCACTTGCGTGGCACAGAAGAAACATGCATACTTTATAGTAGTAGCGCGCCCTACTCAATGTACACGTGGCCATTAAGATGCATACATGCGGTCAGCCTCACACATGTGTGTGTACCTAGGAATGACGTCAAAAATATGGACAGAATGACACAAGTAACTTCAAAAAGGTTAAAACTTTGATCTAATTTAGCCCAAAATTAACAATAACCCATCATAATTAAACCTATAAGAGCAACTCAACACATGTAAAGTTAGAAAAATAACCTAAGGAATTCAAAATATTTCACATGTGCATATTTAGGGTTAGTTAAAATTGAGATAAAGAATAACAAATCTTAACATCAACTTCTAAGGGACTAAGGATCCCTCCCACCAAGCATGCCAATGTGAACATATAGAAATTTTCCATGCTAAATAAACAAAGCTAACACCTAGTAGCTTCTAAGCATAATCAAACCTATTATAGAACCATCAAGATAAAAGCTTATGAGAAACAACTTCTTCAATGCATGAACAATCTCAAATCAAAATGCTAAGTTATTTCTTACTCTCTAGATTGCTAATCTAACAAATGAACCTATTTAGATCACTTTAGCAATAAAAAGGGAGTGATTTCCTCAAGATTTTGAAGATGAGATCTCACCAAAACATGGCTACAAGGCCTTTTTTGGATCTTCCCATGCTCTTCAATTTGAGAGAATGGATGCAAGATGGAGAAGCTATTTCCTTCAATGGAGAAAGGCTCAAGATCAAAATGCCTATAGTTTATCCTAGGGAAAATAAGGTGTAAGAAGAAATGTAAGGAGGAGGGTTCCTTATATAGCTTTCCTGAACTGATAAGGCTAGAAATTGATTGAATGTGGGATAAATCCCAAAGAGGAAATACAAAGGCCATGTATGTTTAATAAAGTATGTGCACTTTGTGGGAGTTGAAAGGGGTTTAATTAATCAAAGGTGATTAATTAATAGAAGGGGTATGCCTATAAAGGCTGATTAGAAGAAAGTTAGTATGATTCAGGAGATTTTAAGAGAGGAAATGGTTCAATAAATAAATATTTATTGATTTAGATTAGTGGTAGTAATTAATTAAGAATAATTAATTAACCTAGGTAGAAGTGGACGTTAATTAACGAAAGGTCGTTAATCAACATCTTGAGTGATAGGAGGGCTAATTAATTAGTGAAACATAATTAATTAATGATGATAGAGGGATAATGGTGGTTTATTGACGAAGTGTCGTTAATTTATGGGAAAGAGGATAGTTAGTGAAATTTAAGTATTTAAAATTTCTTGACCAAATTCTGGGTGTCTACATATGCAACTAGGACCACTAAAACTGTAAAAAAATGCCCCAAAACTAGCCTTGAAAAATAGAATTCCAATGACCTCCTAAGGGCACAAAATTGTTCTGAGACCACTCCAGAAATGTAGCATAGCCAGTATACTTCCTCAAAAAAAAAAATATTCAATAGGTGTAGTGCAAAACTTGGGATCAAACATAACTTCTTCATAAATTTTCAAATTACTATGGGGTCCACACATCATCAAGAAATCTAATTGCCACCTGGAAAAAGCTAGAGGAGTCCTATACAACCTCGAATCACTAACTAATGTCAAACAATTAATTCTAGGCAATTATGATTAATTTCTTCTCCATCACTATCTAATTGGGGTTTAATAAGGGTTTATGACCTGCTTATCTTCTTAACAATTGTTCATAAAGCCCGAGACCTTATTATATGAGCTAATTCTTAGATATCCTTATTAGGACTCTTCCAACTTACCTTAAGATCTCAACCTCCCATGCAAAATTCACATGTGACAATGAGCATCAAACAAACCATATTGAGTGGGGATTCTCACTTCTGTGAACTTGATAGAGGCAAAAAATGCTATATATTTTTTAATCATGCTTGAAAAATCACCTAAAAATTTACTCACACCTCTGAGACAACCTACTTCACCTTCCCCAATGCTCACCTTTGCATTTCCAAAGTGAAATCATACCTTCACACCTCATTTGGACATCTAGGGATTAAGAAAAAATGTAGGTACAGACCTAGAAAACATGTCCAAACCCTGCACCTACACTCTAAGATACTTGTGAGTGTTTCTACACCTTATCCTCATGATCTACATGCTTTTACCATGAACAACCAGCTTCTACACACTTGAGAACCACCATGACACAACATCCTCCTTATTAGGCCTCCTAGAAAAGGCAACACACCTACTCAAGACACCATATCATGTCAAGACATTTGTGCATGCAACTATACCTTAACACCTCCTTGAAACCACCTTTATAATTAATTAAGTCATCAATTATCAATCATAGTGACATAAAACCATTTAATTACACTTATATTATTATATATACAAATATATACATATATGTATATGTGAAAACATATACACATACATATATAAATGCATATATGTATATGTGTGCAATTGTTATGTTGGTATGATTATTTTGTTTTGATAGCCATCTTTGGATTGCACCATTGTTTGACTTGATTTATTGGATATGCTAGACTATTACTTTATGGTCATCATCATTTCATAATAATGACATGTATGGATCTTATTACTAGTTGCAATTGTTATTGATTAAATATTTAGAAAATGGTTTATATGTAAATGTTATTATAACTTGGTCTTGGACCTAATTGCATTATTTATGATTGATGATCATGACTCCTCCTTGACATTGTGAATGTGATCATGGACCAATGATGAGGTAATAAGCTTAATGTTATTATTTTTTGGTTCATTTCGATTATTGATAGGTCATAGACCTTGTGGCAAACATAAGGTTATTGATTAATGTTTAAATTATATATTAATGTGTAAGGTAAAACAATTGTTATGTATTAATTATGTTAAAATGGTCATAGACCAAGGGGTAAATGATACTTGTTTTGTTAAATGGGTCATAGACCACATTTCTTGTGATGGAAAATTTTAAAGGTTTAATGTTATTAATTTTTTTTAGATGGCGATTGACCATATAAAAAGGAAATTATAAGGTTTGAATTGATATTAGACCATACATTGCATATAAGTGGGTAAGTTGAGTACCACATGCATTTTCATGCAAGAAATTGGAAAATGGAGGGAATGGAAAGTGGAGTGAAAATTATTAAATGCATTTAATAAAGGAGGCAAAAATTTCTTGGGATTAATTACCTTACTGGGCAAGCCAAAGTGCATTCAAACTCTCCATTCACATTTTTAGTTTTGTGGTGTGCTTTGTTGTACATGAAAATTTAAAGTAGAAAAATATGGGAATTATTTTTCGGCATTTGCATGTGAATTTGATGCTCTATTACTGGAATAAATGGTATTCAATTTTTTTCTTTGGAATTTATTGGATTTTTTCTAGGAAAAATAATTTCTGGTTCAAGAAGGAAATTGAAAAAAAAGGAAAAGAAAGTGTATTCAAGTAGGAAATCATATTAAACTTTGTTCTTGCTATTTTAATTTGTAATATGGGAATATGAATTTTTTTTATTAAAATGTTAGTAATTATGGAATGATACCAGGTTTAGTTAAGAAATTTATGAAGGAAAAATGTAGGAGAAAAATAATAAAATAACGGGGTATTTAAAAAAATGAAGAATATTGGTTTTTTGTTTTATTGGTTTTCTAGGTTTGCATTTTTGCATACAAAATATTCTTGTTGTTTGCATTCTGAATTTGTTTTATGGAGATGATGAAATTTAACCTCTAAAAGTTATGGGTTTTATTTATTTTTGTTGATATACCTGTTATCTTGTAATACACACACGTGTGCGCACATGCACACACACAAATTTATTTCCTTTATGCATCTCACATAAAGCTTACTAACAGTCAATTGATATGTGGAAATTGCTCGACTTGCTGTTACAATGGTAGTAACTACTCTCTTAACTTTATATTGAGAAAAAAACTGTAGATGAAATTAGGAAAAGAGATTCGATCTGGGACCTTGTGTAATAAGGGACAGGTTGTTATTTTGTGAAATTTTTGGGTATGCATTTCTTGGACTGTTATAGCAAATGGTATCATTTTATCTTGTAGAGACATGTTTCTCTCTTGGCATTGTTTGTGTTAATAGAAATATCATTTTACTTTTTGATAATATCATAAGGAGTTGGGATATTAATGCTACCATTTGGTTTAGTTATCGAATACGGATATGGGTGAATGTTTTAGTGTTGGGTTTCGCCACCATCTCTCTCTCTCTCTCTCTCTTTGTAAAAATATCTCCAACTTTGGTGAGAGATAAAGAGATTCTATCTCTTAGAGATTTCTTGAACTATTTCTTTACCAAGCATGATTATTGAGGATAAATATTTATTTATATAAAAGTTTGAATGGGATGAGTGTGGTATGATCCATTGCATTGTGGATGAAATGACATGTTAATTGTTTGCTTGTATTTTATTATGGAATTTCTCTATAGCAATGAATAAGTGTTGGTAATCAGAATTGTTGACTTGATTTAATATTAAAGGTAGGACCATTATTAAAAGTTTTTTGGTTATCTACAAAGTAGAATAATTTTTTACCTTCCTTGTAATAATATCTAAAATAGTTGTTGTAATAATTTGATTTACCTATGAAGGATTGTAGAACATTAAAGATGGATCTCCTTGTTGATTTTATTAGTATGAAATGACCTTAGGGAATTTATTGTTGTTTGAACATGGTATTGATAAATTTCATTGCAGCTATTCAAACAGTTTAAAATGTGTACATAAGATTGGAAACCTATATGTTGAGATATACCATACATTATGTAGTATCAACTCATTTGATTAATATTATGTATACTTAATAAATTTACTATAAAGATTATGAGTTATTAGTTAGGATAACCTTAGCATTTTATTTTATTTCAAATTTAATACAACTTGAATACGAGTTAGATAACTCATGTAAGTTCTTTGAACTGACCATATATACATTCTCTCTCCTACAGTGTGCAGGACCAAGTGAGATTATGAAGTGATTAACTAGATTGTATATGCATGATCTCTTTATTCTTATTGTTTACAATTCCATTCAAGATTATTGTATTTATTTGTAAAGTAAAATTATTATTTTCACAAGTTGATTGAAGGCCTTTTCCTAGTGTACTATTATGAAAAATTGTATGTTATCAATTAGGAAAATAAGGATTTATCCTTATTAAGTTTAAATAAAATTAGTTGTTGTTTCGTTCAACATTTTTTGAGATAACAAAAGTGTTTTTAATGTTATTTTTTATAGCAAGTTATGAATTAAATTCATTAATATTATGTTATGAAACTATATCTAGTTTATTGATTCATTATGGATGAATGAATATGACGATTTACAAACATAGATTGATAAGGAAATAAATACAATTAAAACAACATTTATATCCTTATTATACCTTATTAAATTGAAAGTGATTAAGTGTTGTTTATAACAAAAAAGTATAAACAAAAGTTACTAATAATTAATAAGTAATCATATCCGATTCTATAGTTTCATTATGGATGAATATATGTTTCATTAATTATCATAGTACATTATGGAAAAAAAATACATCGTAAACTACGTATATTAATATGGTACCTTATCCAAATAATTTGTACCATTTATATCAAATGACGACAAAATGAGATTAAGTGAACCTTTTATAATGAATCTTAAAATTATGATATTAAGAATAATACTAATTAGGAGTGATTCGATCATTTAAATGCAAGATATGGTTAAATTAATCCATTTTGAATGACAACACTAAGTTGCATTAAATTGATTTGATGTACCCATAAAGGATACTAACTCAATGAGTTACTATAATCCTCTATTGTGAAATAGATGAAGTGATGCGATGTGAAATAACATAACCAAAAGAAAATCTTATCTACTTAACCTAAATAGATAACAAATTTTCTAAATGAAGTCTAGATATCTAGAATCACTATTATTATTGATGAAATCCTAAGCGTACCAAATTAGGATGGCTATGTGAAGGATAACAAGTATATAATGATGAAATTAATTACATGGTATCTATCTCTCCTACAGGGATCCTAAGATGGGACTGATAGGATCCATTCAATTAGAATAATGAGTCATGATCCCTGAAACTTCAAAAAAAAAAACTTAATTTCCTAAAAAATGAAATGAGATCTAGATAACTATGAAGATATGGTTTTGCAGTGACACAAAAATTATTGATGAATTGTGCATAATATGGAAACTAAGCTTGAAAAGCAACGCTTGAAAACTTGGCCAAGTAGTGTAGCTAGTTGATTACACTGTCTGTTCACTATACCTATAATCTGTTGTGTTTGATACCGAATGGATTACATCTTGTCTTATTTCAAGGTTGACACTTAGGAGTCACACGTAGTTTTTAAGACATGTTAAAAGGTTTTAGCTAAATGTTATCCCAAATTTACCCCCATGGTTAATTTGGATAATTCATTATAAATTGACTTATCCACTCAAAGTTTGGGATGTGTAGATGACCTTCAAATTCATCCCTAGAGATAAGAGAGAAAGACAACTCAAGATGGCTCGACTGAGTTAATATTCATGCTGAGCCACGGCGAACCGAGATGGTTGGGTTTTCTAGCAAGTTAGAATTGAGTTGGATGATGGCTGAGCTGTGGAGAAAGATGGGAAAGTCCGTCGCAAATCTAGGTTGGACAGCTGGTTAGATTCTTGGGTTGGTCAAGTCATAGGTTCGATGGATAGGTTGGACACTTGGGTTAGATGGGTTACGCATCATACGGAAAAAGAGATGGATGGCTCAGGGGTTGGTTGGTGAAGATGTGTATTGATACGAGGTTGGGCGGGTCACATGATTAGATGACTTACAAGTCCCAAGAAAGGAAAAGGTAGGTGGGCGAATGACAAATCAACAACCATATTTAATGCAGTATGGTGCCCATGTCTTCATCTGAAAAAATTACCCTCGGGAAGTAAATTTTTATGGATACCCATACCTCTTTAATGAGGGTAGGTTAGAAAATTCCCTATATAATCTAATTAACCCTCTCACTTTTTAGAGAGACATTCTGGGAGCTGGGGAAACCCTGGCATAAGTTTTCCTCAACTCCATTGAGTTGTAAGCCTTCTCCTGAGCCTGAAAATCTTATTTATGCCTTTGAGCATCAATGTAAATGGTTTTTACATGTTTTGGAGCAATAAATTCATGTTTTTGTGGTGTTTTCTAGCCCTTTCTCATGTTTTATTGTATCTCTATGCCTCTCCATTTTATAGTTGTTTTTTTGTGCATGTATTCCACATTTATAGGTGTAGGGTGTTGTGTTTCATGGATGTTTGATGGCGAGTTGAGATTCAATTCTATGTCACTATTTTTGACCTCTCCCAGCTTGATTTTCCCTCTTCTTCCTCCCTTAGTAGATTATCTCACCCCCTTTTTTTGGTGCTATCACCCCTCTTTAGTGTAGGATTTACCTTTTCATGCACCTTCTCTCTCCCTGTGCCCTTGGAATGGTTAGGATAGGTGTAGTTAGGTGTTTTTCTTGCATTAGGAGTAGTTTAACATTAGGATTATGAATAGGAAGCCAACCTTCTCCAGAGGGTTATCTCAACTTTGCAAGTCACACAACTTGAGGGATAACCCCATGTTATATAGATTACACTGATAGCCCATGTGCACACACTTGAGTTATCAGGGTTGCTGTAATTTTGTAGTACACCAAAATTATACAAGTTATACTCACTCAGTTAGAGTGAAGATAAGGGGGATCAGGTAGATCTAATTGACCCTTACAACTGCACATGGTTATCATTTGTTATCATATGGATTGTAAACATTTTATTATGCTATATTTTAATTACTGTAAAATAAAAAATCATTAAAGACATTGATTGTGATTAAGGGGTTTGTTTTTAATTTTTTTCCCTTAATTTGGATGAAGTATAACATGGGTTCTAGACACTTGGCCATATCAATGAAAACACTTCATGACCACTAACAACTCAACACATTCATCATCATAATTTTACATCAATGAGAACACAATTCCATTAAAATCCTATTGCATAGACCTAGGTAAGTATTGTGAAAAGTGAAAAACTAACTAAAATGGAAGACAAACAAAAAAGTGTAAACCTTCATGTAGCTTCTCTCTATAAATCTTGATGTAAGTTTGTATGAAGCTTTGAGCTTGTATAACCTTATGAAATGTAGATTTATGGGTGCTCTTGAATGACCTCTAAAATGGAGATGCATATTTCTACGAGCAGAGGTTTTGGTATTGGATAAAGCTTCTAATATGCAGATATTGGAGCCAAGTTGACTGATTTTTTATATACGAAATCCAAAAGGATTTATAAGAGGATAATCCTATATTTTATAAGGCTATGTGGTGGTTAGAAATTAGTTATATATAGTTGAATGCACATGCTATTTTTAGCAGTTGAGGAATTTGCACATGTTTTGGGAAGATAAAGGTCATTGAGGGGAAGTAAAAGAATTAATTGGGAGAAATTTCATCTAAAAAGGTGGGTGTGCATGCAATTGAATTACCCCTACCTTTCTAGGATTCTAGAAGTTGAGTTGATTGGAATAGTGAAGTGGATTCCAAGTGGAGTTGACTGAGATGAGGAAGTGGAGTCCAATTGGGGAACCTAAGTGGTAGTTGACTATGGAAATAAGTGTACTTTCCCATTTAAATAAATAATTTAATTAGCTAAAGGTGCACTAAGGATTAATTTAATTAATCGAAAGGGATGTAAGTGCATGATTAATTAATTTAATTAATCGATCGTAAAGGTATGAGCTAGGATATACCAGGATAAAATGGAAACAAGTGTGTAATTTAGGGTGTATACATTTTCCCCTCTTTAAAGTGTTATTGTGAAGTAATAGTGGTTTAAAGATAATAGACACATGTAGATCAATGATCAGAAAGTAGTGAAGTATTGGCATTCCCCAACAAGTAGGATAGTAGAGGAATGCCCCCTCAAGTGGGTGGATGACACATCAAGGTGGTGGATAACCACTTGATAGGAAGAAGACAAGGGATTTGAACAAGGATGGGAAGAATTGTTCTCATAGCATGAATGCCATTTGGAGAGTAATTTTAGAGAAACCTTATTTTTATTTTTACAAAATAGAGTTATCATCATAATTATGAAAGAATCAAGATGGTTAACCCATATGTGAATAAACAAACACACACAACAAAGAAGAGATAAAAAGGAAAAACAAAACCAATATACATAGTAGGTGCAGGAATTAGGGTTAGAAAGGAACCAAGATGTAATCAAACTACTTGCAAGTGGTCAAAAAAGTAAACATCAACAATGCAACACAAAGTTAAAAAATAAGACAATTAACTACACCCCTAATGCTTGCCAAAATGATGATTAAGTAGATGCAAATGCTCCTAAGGTGGGAATGTGATCAGACTAGAAGAGTGGAGTAAAATGACTCCTTATGAAACTTTTGTTGGATCCATTATGTAAATGATCAGAGTTAAAATTTCCCTACACAAAGTTATACCATGAAGGAAAAATAATTTTTTGACTTGCCCCAAGCATAGTTAGCCTATCATGCAAAGGGAAGAAAGTGATAGTTGTAATATTGGAAGGATCACTAGGGTAGTAGATAAAGGTATGACTTTATCAAGATTGTGTTTAAATGTTTAAAGATTCACTTCAAGAGTTTTCCAATTGTAGGATCTCTATGAGAAGTGAATGTTTGTTCAATTTTTTTGTGTTTTTCATATTTTTTAAAGTATTGAAATATATCATTTTTTTGGGATTTTTACGAGTTTTTTGAAAAATTTGAAATAAAAATGCAAAGAGATGTAAAAAAACATGAATACACAACAAAAAGGAAAAATTTCCATAGATTATTTAGTAAACCAGGACGAAGACACAACACGTACAAGCGACAAAAAAGACACAAGACGAGCATTGTAAACAACCTCAATATGAATAGGAAGGAACCACACCAAAGTTATGGAAATTAAGATGCGAAGAATTTTTGCTACAATTGGTTTGCAACCAAGGAAAACAAAGTATAACAAAATAAAAAATTGAAAGAAGAAAAAAACTTTGTCACAATGTTGACAAACCACAATAGTATAACACAATTTTGCAATAATGACATCTAATGACACTCCAAATGTGTTCCACATTGAATAATTAGACAGATATGAATTCCCCCAAGTGATAACTTAGAATGCAAGAGGATTATATTGGGTTGAAGAGTAGGAGTGATGCTTAGATACTCCAAAAGATAATCTTATCGGATCCCATTGAAGTTTGATATGTATTGGATTAAAATGTGAAATCCAAGTGTGCCCCAAGTAAAGTTATATTGTGAAAGGGTAAATGATTACCTCGAGCATAGATATACACCACGGGAAATAAATATGATTATTGAAAGAATGATCTGGAATGATCATGAGGAGCACTGTCAAAAGGTAAAATTGTTGAACTGTGTTATTCAATTGCTAAAATTTGGTCAAACATTATTTGAATGTTCTATTTTTTTTAACTATTTTTATTTTTTGAACAATATATTTGAATTTTAAAAAAATGATTTTTTTTTTTGTAATTTTGTGATACATATTTGAATGTTTTAAAGTTTTGTGAAAAATTTGTAAATGTTTTTGGTACTTTAAAACTTGGTAAAAGGGGTGCACTACTTAAAAGCATAGTGCAAATAATTAGAATAATTTCATTCCATTGGCTAGAAATGTAGATGATAGGGTGTTTCACTCCACTCGTGAATCCATGTAACTAGGAAGATGTGAAGGCTAATCACCAAGAACTAAGAAGGATGTGATAACAAGGTGAATAGTGATATGAAAGTGAATATGATAGATGCGAAGACACAAGGTGTAATAAT
Organism: Taxus chinensis; assembly: GCA_019776745.2. Lineage (NCBI taxonomy): Eukaryota > Viridiplantae > Streptophyta > Pinopsida > Cupressales > Taxaceae > Taxus > Taxus chinensis. Next base: position 595,100,834 of record CM034148.1, on the reverse strand, counting down.
GATCCATATGAGAAAAATGTAACTCATCTCTAGTATAGGTTATATGACCAATTCCAAGATGATTCCACTTTATAGGTGTTGACTCGACTTAGTTCCGTTGATGGCCTACTGATTGACAAGGTTCAATTGAAGGAATTTTTGTCTCTCTTTAACATAAGACAACTTCTTGGGATATTTTTGATTAACCACTATTTGATTGAGATTTGTAAAGGCTTTATTGAGTTAATTATTTTTATTTATTTTTGAAAGGGGCACCCTACATGTTTCCCTATGTCATCAGTAAGAAGACAAGGGCTCAACACTGAAGGCAAACTGTAGGTGAGTGAGGGCTTACGCTATTCACAGTCTCATACTACTAGTGAGAAGTATGGGCTCATCACTGAAGACTATGAAGGATGAAAGGTGTAATAATTATAATATATATATATATATATATATATTTAGATTGATCTAATATGCCTTGTTTATTTGATAATGTGATTTGTTGGGAAGGAACATTCTTCCCCCAAGTCTCAACCTTATGCAACTAGTAAGATGCAAGGGATCAACACCGTAGAATGATATGGGCAGTAAAAAAGGACTAGGTAGAGAAGTTTGAGCTTTTTGTTAAAGATAGAAATTATTTAAAAGGAGAAGTTGTCATTAGTAAGCTTTAAGACAAAACTGTAGGTAAAAATATATGAAATGGTAGAAACCATAACATGAGTGAGACAAACAATGCCCAAGAGGAACAAGGTTAACCTGTGTCTTAATAGGTGAAGAATGCCAATATATGATAATGTTATGATTAAGACATTTGTAAATAGATGGAATGCTTAACAATATTTTTACTCACTTTTCCGTTTCTGATTTACAAACAATGCATTAAGGAACAGTTTAATACAGAGTTTCATTATATTTTTATGCTTTTTAAGTTTTTTGAATTTTGGAGGATGAGGGTTTGAAATGGACTCATAAAGAAAGAGGTCCATGTTTATTAAATTTGAATGGTCCTGAAATACAAGACTTGGGTAGAATGAGATCCAAGTCAAGAGGGGGAATTTAAAGATTCAATAAGTCCTGAAATAGTAGACTTGGGCAGACAAGGTCCAAGTAAAAGGAGGAAATATGAAGATTTGATAAGTCTTGATTTATGAGACTTGGGTGGACAAGGTCCAAGTCAAAGGAGAGAATCAAAGTATTCAGTAGTCTTGAAGTTACAAGACTTGGGCAGATGGGATCCAAGTCAAAGGGAAAAATATTCATAGTAAAGAGACTTGGGCAGACAAGGTCCAAGTGATTAGATAAGTCTTCGATGGGATCAAAAGACCTATGTGATGTTAGAGGAGGATTTTTGACGTGGGGAATATGTTGAGATTCATATTCATCCGTGAGTGGAAGAATGCAAGGAAATAAGGATTGATCTCTAGATGTATATCCAAGGTTCCTTATAGGCCGTAGAGAGGAAATATTCAATGTTTCTCCTTCGAGGCTAGGGAGTAATTGATTTGATAAAATATTTGAAATTAAAGAGTGAAAAGGTTGTATAAGGATATTCTTGGGTATACGTACCTCGTAGAGTGTATGCATGTAGATGTCTTGACATGTAAGAATCATCGTTGATGAGATGCCTACAAGATTGATCGTTTGAGGTATAATGGACCTAGAAGGCTGTATTGTTGCGTAAGTGTCCAAGCTTGTTGTGGTTTTGTTTCTACAACAAGACTAGAGATGTTAGGCATAGGATCTGGAATGGAAACAATAGAATCAATCTCAATAGTGATTGATGATGGACCCTCTTCTGGTATTGTCTACAATTATATCAAGTTATGAAAAAGGAGTTTGAAAGGGAGTGTTAAAGAAATTAGTTCAAGGTATATATTTGATGTTAGAAAGTTGTTGAGTCCCATATTGGAAATGAAAGAGTTCCATGGAGAATGTCTGGATTTGGACAAAGTCTTGAACAAGACAGTCTCATTTGATGTTAGAAAGATTAAAAAGATGTTCAATGTTTGGAGGGAGAGAAGTACTTGGAGGGAAATATGACCATTGTCATGATATCATTGAATTTTAGTATGTACAGAAGTGGGGACAACAATCAAATCTTCATTTGAAGTTGTGGAAGTTGATGTGTCATCGGTCATGAGAACTTCGTCCTCAAGCTCTATGGAAATGATGGCTCCATCATCAATTAAGTCTTAAACATAATGATGAAGAGGTGTATAATGATCAAGGTAGAATGACCATCCACGTGCGATGGTATTCACAATATTCAGATGCATTATACGACGTAGGATTAGATTCCCCATTAGAAAATGGTCTCATAGGTGGATATTTGATCATGTTAGCCTTTGCTAATTGTTGAAAGATACTAGATATACTCTCTCCAAGAGGTGTAAACTGAATTTTCAATGGTACATAGGGTAGTGTCGACAATACATGATATGATGGATTTATAATCGACGTTGTTTGAGGATTCACCATGTTTGTGAGATTTTCCCTTTGTAACATGGTTAGGAAATGGATTAAAAAACATCTTTAGATTGTTTTTGGGTGTTTTGGTAGATGGTATGTCTTCAGCCACTATGTCTCCATTGTCAATGAGGTCTTGATGTAATTATCAAAGTTGTTTACATTTGTCTATTTGATGACCATCAATGTGATGAAAATCACAATATGTGTTAGGTCTATACCAACCAACCTGGCTTAGGTTCTCCTTCAGGGAAGGGTTACGTGATAGGGTAAGTGACCATATTAGCACTTTCTAGATGTTTTAAGACTGCTTGAAAGAGATTCCCCCAAAGATGTATATTGTCTTCGATTGTATTCATGAGGAGGAAGAAAAGTTTCTCTTTTTTGAATGACGATAGATGGTTTAGACTTAATCTATTTTGATTGGTTGTTCTGTAAGTTGTGCATGTTGTAATTATCTGTGACACCATCATTGACAATGTTACGGTTGTGGTTGATGTACCTAAGTTTATCATGAGAAGTTCTAGGGTTGTTGTTGTTGTAATGATTTATGCCCATTGTCTTTATAATGAGGCTTGATCAATCCTTTATAAATGAGGGATTTTTCAATTTGAGTTCCCTTTTTGATAACTTCCTTAAAATTGTTGAGGTAGTGCATCTGTGCATGTGAAAGGAAAACTCACCGTTAAGGTTTGGGATGAAGATGCTAACCATTTTTTTTAGGGATTGAACATGGGAATCGACTTGCAATTCCTTTCCATCATTATAAGAACTATGTAAAAGATCTCATTTTTTCATTGTTTGGCATTGCACAAATCCATCATCATGACCTCATAGTCAAGGTTGAAAGAGAATTGTTTAATCAACTTCTCTCAAGAGGTCCATGAAGGTAGAGATAGATCCCTTTGGAAGGTGTAAGAACTAGTCCAAATCTTTTCCTCACTAGACTCTTAGGAAAGAGGTAGAAGATAAAGATATCATTGTAAGCCACCTCTTGGCATGCCATGAAGAATTCTTTGACATGCTCTCTAGGATCAGCTTTGTCCCTTATATTTATCAAATTTGGGCATCTCAAAAGAGTGTAGGAAGGGTATGCGTAAGATGTCCATGTTGAAAGGGTATGGACACAATTCATCAAAATTGAATTGTTTGCATTGTTTTTGCATACCCGAAATTGTGTCCTTCATCATTTTCCACTCTTGAGAAAATTGGTGAATTGGTTTGTGGGATAGATGGTGAGTATCATTCTTATGATTGTTGTTCTCTTTATTAGTCTCAAAATGAGTTTTGAAGGTGTGGTCACTTTTCTTTGCATGTGTTCGATACCTTTGGTATCATCGTTAGTGACTGTAGAGGATAAGAGAGCCAATTGTTTATCCATTGCATTCATTTGATTCGTGAGGGATTTAGTAGGATCGGTGGCCAAATCTGTAGATTTTCCTTTATTATCTGCACTTGTTTTACTTGGTCCTTCATCACCATGTTTTTTTGAATCAAGTGGTGGAAACTTAGGGGATTTAGGTTGTCCTTTTAAGGCTTTCAACTCATCCTCATCAAAGTATGAGGGAAATATTTCTCCCATTGCGAGGAGACAAAGAAGGAATTGGTCTTTATTTTGTCACAAAGTGGTGTCTATAGAAATATTTTTAAGTTGGTCTTCTTCCTCTTCATCTGAAGCTGATATGGAAATGGTTTCTTTCCTCCCATCTAAAGGGACTATAATAATGCAATGTCGTGTTCCTATCATTTTTTAAAAAGGGGAGGAACAAGAAGAGGTGTGATAGAAAACTCAACCCTTAACAAAGTGAATGCTAAGATGGAAGAGGGGAAAATAAGGAAAGGGATTGACCCTAGTAAAATGAGTGCTAAGAGGGAGGATGGTGAAAAGGGTTAGTTGATTTCCCGACTCCTAAAAAATGAGAGTTAATGGAAAAGGGAATAAAAAGAGGTTAGATGTTCTCTACGCTTTAATAAAAATGGATGTTAAGGGAGAAGAGACATGAACAAGGTGAACATGATCAACTCTTTAATAAAATTAGCGATAAGAGTGATGAAGAGATGCAAAAAGGTTAAATCTTAACAAGATGAGTGTTAAGAGGAATGAAAAAGGGTGTGATAAGTTAAATGTGCTCAATGCTTAAAAAAATGATTGAATGTTAAGGTGAGAAGAGACTTAACAAGGTGAGCGTGCAATCAACTCTTAACAAAATGAGTGATAAGAGTGACCAAAAGAGGGTGTGAAAAGTTAACTCTTAACAAGATGAGTGTTGAGACGAACGAAAAAGGGGGAGAATTCGCAACACTTAACAAAATGAGTGATGTTAAGGTGGAAGAGGGATTGAAGTGTTAGTTTAGAGGAATCTTAGACAAAATGAATCCTAAGAAAGATGAAAAGGTTTGAAAAGATTCGAAAACCTTTACAAAGTGAATGTAGAGAGGGAAGAAGTGAAATAAGGTTAGTTTTCTCAACTTGCAACAAAATGATGAAATATTCCCAACTCTTGATAAAAATAATGTTAAGGAGGAAGAGACTTAGAAATATGATGAGTTTTCTCAAATTTTAACAAGATGGGTGTTAAAACAAGAGACTTAGGAAGATGATGAAGGACGCAAAATATTAAAAAAAAAAGTGTGTTAAAAGAGGAGACAACAAAGAAATGAGAGTACTTAAAGAACGAAAAAGTGAATGTCGTCACAAGAAGTGAAGAAATGATGATGAGAAGGTCTAAATCTCATGAAAGTGGAGATAAGATACAAAGGGAATGTGATTAAAATGCTTTGTTCTTAACCAAATGTCTGTTAAGAGGGGAGATACTTAATAATGAAGGATGTCAACTCTTAACAAAATTGTGTTAAAATAGGAGACACAAATAAGAAATGGGAGCACTCAAATAATGACAAAGTGAATGTATTTATAACAAGTGAAGCAATAAGGAAAAAGTCTGAATCTCAAAAAAGTGGAGATAAGAGACAAGGGGAAAATGATTGATTAATGATCTCAAATTAAAGAAAAGTGAATTATTTAAAGAGAGAAGTGAAGAAATGATGAGGATATTGAAAATTCCACAAATTTATTGCTAAGTGTGATGACACAAGAGTATGGATGAGATATATTGAAGATGTCTTCAATTCAACAAAGTGAATGTGAAATGTGAGGGCGTACGAGTATGGAATGATCAAATTTCAACAAGATCAAGTGTCAAACTTAAGATAATGTGCTTTGTCTCTTTATTATGCTTTGTCTCTTTTTGTAATTTTGTTGATTCTATGTTGAAACTGTGTTGAATTTGTGTTGTGGTGCCCCCGAGATTTCACCCTAAAATATGGGACTGTCTCTTTTAAAAATTTCATTCTTTTCAAAGTAATGGGTCATTTTGTGTTTTTTTTTTCCTTCAGTTGTTTGCATTTCTCTAAGGTATCCCCAAATATTCATTAAATCTAGATTCCCCAAGTAGCCACATGTTAAAACTCACTCTATCCCTTCGCCAGACCTTGTTTACAAGTGTTTTATTTATTTATTTATTAAATAAATAACGTTATTTTAAACATAGATTGAGATAAAATTAGAGGATTTAGGTTATATAAATCACTTCACCCCATCATTATTACCATAGACCATTCACTTAGGGGGAATAATTTTTGCAGATAAGATAATTGGAGAAGTTTTTCGAGTAATTGCCTGCAGCTTCTTTTGTTTTGTTTTATTTCTTTTTGTCTGTGTTTTGGTTTGTTTTCTCCAGAAATTCCCATAGCCTATTCATTATTCTTTCTAAATATTTTCCCAGGCCTAGGGTTTTGAAATATCTACTATTTTTTTTTACTAATTTGTCTAAAGGTGGTCAGAGCTCAGGATTTTTTCAGAAGATTACAAGAAGTCGCTTGGTCCAAAAAGGTGCAAAAATGGATTTTATGAAAATAATAAAAAAATACTTCCATCAATATGTAGATTTCAAGAAAATAGGCAATTTAAGAGAAAACGACACCTAAAATGAAGCCACATAATGAAATTTATGGCACATGCAAGTTTTTACTACTACATCTTCTCGGACCCTTTCCAAAAATCCAAAAAAGGAAAGAAATGTAGTCTTCATGCCAGTCACAATTTTCAAAGTTTCCTTCCACGTCCAATTACCACACTACCTTAAGTGAGGAATTTTCACACAATTGTAAAGGTATAAGTCACAATGCAAGTCACACTTTTGGAAAAGAGCTATCTTTCATGCAAGTCAAACTTTTTGGAAGGAAGAATTTAAGCTGCCAGTGGGAATTTTGGCAGTGGCAGGCAAGTGAGAATTTCTTACCTACTTAGTAGGTTACTTTTTCTCGTAAATTCAAATCAATTAAGCTGCCAATGGGAATTTTAGAGGTGGCAGGTAGGTGGGAATTTCTTACTTGCCTAGCAGGTTACTTTTTCCCATCAAGTCAAATCACTTAATCTGCCAATGGGAATTTTGGAGGTGGTAGGCAGGCAGGAATTTCTTACCTACCTAGCAAGGTGAAAATTCCCATTATGAAATTCAAGTCACTTAAGTGAAAGGAGGGAATTTCTTGCCTACCTTGCAGGGTAAAAATTCCCATTATGAAAGTCAAGTCACTTAAGTGAAATGCGAGAATTTCTAGCCTACCTTGCAAGGTGAAAGTTCCCATTGCTTTGACTTCCTAATTTTAGAAATTCCTCTTGCCAAAAAGTGTGACCCATTTTGGCATAACTAAATGCATAAAAGATGAATTCATTTTATTAATTGTCAGGAAACATCTAGTTTTGGCACCTAGGGTTGGAGAAGCTTTCTTTTTATTATTCAAAGCATCTGCATGTTGATGTGAGTGCACATGTGAATAAATAATATTTTTAGCTTGTTTGGCATGCAAGAAAAGTCTAAAAATAGAGGGCAGTAGGATTTATAAGTAAATTTCGGTGATGAAAATTGAGTATTCATGCCATGGACTCCATATTTTTTTGAATCAATTGTAGGTATTCATCATAGGTGCTCATATTGGTGAAAGGAATTCAAAATCAATATATGATACATTGAATGTATCTTCATAATCAGACGAACAAATAGATCCATATCTCATAATTGCAAATGCTTCTGGAAAAAAATCATCAACTTGTTTCTAATGCATCCCATATGGAATTCATTGCATGGAAAATTCGTTTTAAGAGCTTGTGCATGTGCTCCCAATCTTCCGGTTGAAGCCTTCATTGAATATACTTGTGCTTTCTTTCACCTGGAGTGCTTTCTGGAATTTAAAATTTCTCATATGCAATTAAAAATAAAAGATGATGAGTTTTGTCTAAATTATTTACGGCAAACATTGTATTGGTGCATATACTGGAGAAGAATTGCAAAAGCTTCAAGGATAAAATGGGAAGGCAGGCTAGAGGTAGCACCCACAGGAAAATCACAGCCAGTTGCTTCCAAATCCAGTTTGGTGAGAATCAAAGGAAAAAGAGTCAACCACATGCAGAATATGGAAAAATAACAAGACTAGGAGTATCACATCTTTCTTCTAATTTCTTTTCCTCTTTCTTCTTCTTTCTCTTATTTTCTCCTACAAAGTAATTGAGTAATCAATTAAATTGTAACACTTAAGTGATTAGTTTAAAATGTGTTACTTCAAGTTACTTGAAGAAGTCAATTACTTGGAAATATGTGGTAGACATGCAAAATAGAAGGTTTTATTTTCAATTAAAAATTATGCATGTCATGTAAAGAGGAATTCTGAGAGAAATATTTCCAGTTGCTTCCCTTTTTCATAGCTTTAACATGTGGCAATTCATTAAAAAAGCTTCCTATTTTTAATTGACCTCTATACACTATAAATAGAGGAAGAGTCTACAGGTTAAAAAAATTAGAATTTTTAATCATAATTATTATGTTCTAGACTTTGAGCTGAGACCCTTGATATTTTTCTGAAAGCTAAGTAATTGAAAGGAGACAAATTTCCAAAGAACTTTGTGTCAACGATGCTTGTGTTTCTTACTTCTGGGTAGATCTTTACATAAAATTGTGTTATCTCAGATCTATATTTGAAACTCTCCTTTCCTTTTATTTTTGTATTTTGAGATATATTTGTTTTATCTATGTGCATGAGACCGACTATGTGAATTATTGGTTGGATTGCATATTTTCTATTCTTTCTTCCCAGATTCAATTATTTTCCTCTTCTGAAAATATTTCTTTACAATTTCTTACTTACTGTAAAATTGCCTAGCTATGGCTCATGAGCTTTGCAATAAGTAAAACCCACGAATAGTTACTCAAATCCATAATTGATAGAAATATTACATGGGAGCTATACGCACCCAAAATTACACGTGCTACATTTTCAGGAAAATGGTTACAAAAGTCCCCAGTGATGATTCAAAATCCTTTTAAGAAGGTGTTCGAGCTCTAAAAAACCCATTCACAGTATATATTTGTAGCCTAGATAGCCTTACTTAACTTTTCCATGCATTTTTCCATCTCCCCGTTTCTTTCTGTGCTTGTTTTGGCCTTCAGTGCCAGGATTGCCACCTTGCCTGGGCAGCAGTCCTGAAATCGCCACCCTGTGTAGGGCAATGGTCTTGCCTGCTTTTTCTAGAATCTTCACGCATGTTTTAAACATGCAAAGGTTCACTTAAGTTTACTTTTTGCATGCATCCGTGAGCTGAATTGGTTAAAAATAGCTTTGTTTTCTTGGTTCTCCTTGCTCCTTATATTTTAATAAGATTTAATTAGTTGGAACTAATTCTTCTTGCCTTGTGCATGAAGTAACCTCCTAGCCTCCATTCCTATATATTCCATGCTTGTATTCAAGAAAAAATACCTGAGAATTTTGTGTATCTTACATTGTTGTGCTGCCATAATCTTGCTAGGAATTACATAGCCAAGTTCAGATCTCTTGTGTTATCTCTCTTCTACTTGCATTGCATCCAGATTACTTCCTAGCTACCATTGTTCAAGTGCCATCCTCTTGTTGTTGTTCATTGCATTCCCAATCCTTTGGACTCACATGAACACTCAGAGAAAGAAAGGAAATAACTGAGGGGACAAATACTGATACTACTAGATTTGTCCAAAGCTCTTGCTCTTCCAGGTTGGAATTGTGTATTTGTTTGCTTTGTTTATCAAATTTTCAATTGCGAATTGTTAATTTAAATTACATATCAAATAGTGTAGAGAAACAATTCATTTCAATTAGCTAGATAATTTCAAGTAGATCAAATCAATAGGAAGTTTTCTCTTCAACAGTTACCAGGGAAGCTTGTGGGGAACAATAGCTCTGTTAGAGTCATGATTTGTTCTTCACTTCTGAGGTAGGGTTGGAAGGATTTTGATTGAATTAGAATAGATTTTTTAGATTTAGATTCACACATCGACACAAATAGTTAGCTACATCTAGCTAATTATTTGTATTTAAACTATTTATTAGATTAGATGCATTGTCTGAAAAGTTAGAAAATGACAAAAAACATTTATTTTTCATAGATTAGCTTGTTTTACTACTTTGTTCTAATATATTGAGAAAACACCAAAAATATAGGTTAGATTTCCTTTGATAGATAGTTTATTTACTGAAAACAAATCAATTCATCTTGCATGACCATCAACGGTTCGCAACAAGAAAAGAATTACAGTTGTGATCCCCTGGTCCCACAACCCAATGGGCTAGAGCTAATAACTGACATTGACACAAGCTTGCGTTTAACAATTTTATGCACACCTGCAACATATGCCGAGAAGATAAGACAGTTAGATACATTGAACATAGCTGCTAATCAAGCCTATGAATTTTGGACTACTCTTGGAAATAGGATTTAATTGCATGCATGACCATACAAGGGCCTCAACCTCAATGAGTCTTTGGTTGTGACCCACAGGTCCCACAACCTAACATGGGCATGCTATTCAGTTAGATATTGACACTATTTTACATATATTGGTATTCATATCTTCACCGCTTCCACCCAATATTATTACACAACTTTCATTGTTGAATATAACAGCCGATCAGGCTAAGACTTTCTGGACAAGACCAAAAAATTGCCCTTAGTTCCTGTAGCTCCACTACACCTCTTGTCTCAATTTCCATGACCTTGTCTAGAAACCCATACGAGGCACCTGCAGGTTACTTTCCATGTATTCCACAACCAATCAATAGAATCTCCGCAGAACTAGACATCAATTGGAGTCTCTGAGTAGATATCATATCAAACCATACCATCACACCCCTTCAGGTTAGGAGAGCATTCTTTGCCTTAGATTCACAGATTCCAGTATTGCGTGTCGAAGACATAAGGTTGCCCAATTATCTTGATTGTCACCATCACTTTTCACTTCCAATTTCAATTCCACATTGGCTGTCTCAGCTTGACCTCGGGAGGTCGGGTGTGAATGAAGGTCACGTGTTGATTTTCTATCGTATAAATTGGTGAACCCAACGTGAAGAGCGTAGTCTCTAAGCATTTCCACTTTCATCCATCCTTTATTCTGTGGGTATTCTTATACACCCCCTGAATATGTCAGGATATGACGAGTACGGTCGACCCATCACAGGTTTCAAAATGTACCATTACCAATCAAATATCCCACAATAATCACCTTCACTTTCAACATGGGTAGACAACCGCTCATCCACTCAAAACCCTCTGCTTCAGGGAACCAATGTTGGTTCTTCTGTACACATTGAAGAACTGGATCAGGTCACTCAGACTTATCCCCTCAAATAATCAAGTTCAAATAACATGACATTCACTGGTGAAGTGAGTTCATCTCCTCGGGTATTGTTTCAACATCCCATTACCATGCAATCCGATCAAATCCCCCATCTTGATGAGGAGTATTTAGCACAATATGCTAGGAGTGAGCAACAATTCCAACAAATGAACCAATCTTTCAATAGGTTGCAAGGACAAGGTGATGTCCTACTTCAAAACAATAATGCTACCCATCCACCAAGTTAAAAATACAACCAATGAGGGGTGGCAACATCGTGAATAATTCATAGTAGGATACCATCACTCCTCAACAACCTCCAAGGGTTCAACCAAAGTTACCTAAGCAAGGCACCGCCCCGTCAATGGGCGATGTCATTTCAGATTTGGTTGATAAATTCAAGGAGTTAGAGCTTTCCCAAAATACACAGAATTCATATGTAGGGCAAGCATGGACTCCTTCCTACCCACAGAACTATGGGCAAATACTGTTCACACAGAATCCTCTAGTCTACATGAATACTTTGAATCATGGGGATTTGTTAACTGGGATGGGTACCTTGGGTATGCCTCCTGAAGCCACATATGGATACCTAAAACAGGTGCTAGCCGGAACTGTGTTCTTAAATGATATACCAACTAGAAATGTGACATTCCCTAGCTTCATGCGCCTTCAGCTCCATATCAAGGTAATCAACCCCCTTATATACACATGTATTCTAAATCTCCACAGGGGGACATGTACACGTACCCAGGTCCATATGGAAAACCGCAGGGGATGTCATATGCCCCCACCAAATGTCTATGTTGTCCCATTTCAGCAACCAATACAGCCCCCACCTCCTCAACAAGGGTCTTCAATGGTGGAAACATATGCAATGGGGACTTATTCTGAATATCTCAAGGAACCCTTAGATTTCTCCATTCAAGAAGTCATGCTCCCGAGACCCTTGCATGATCTCCCAAAGTTCAAAGGGGAGGGTGATCCTAATGCCCACATCAAGGCTTATGCAATGGCCATTCAAGAGTTGCTCCCATGGGATGCAGTCATTGCAAAGATTCTCCCTAAGACACTTGAAGGTATTTCTCTCAACTGGTATTATAGGATACGGAAGGCTTCAATACACTCATTCAAACAACTTGTATCAGATTTTATCAAAGCTTTTGATATGAACAAGCTTTTACAAACTGGAATCAGGGAATTCCTTCATATCAAACAAGAACATAACGAATCTACAGTCCACTTCATTTAGAGGTGGTGACATGTTCTCTACTCTTCTGTAAGTGTTCCAAACATGGATCAAATGGAACTTTGTGATTTTTTCCTTCACTCTCTCAATAGAGAGATAAAGGAAGAGGTTCAAAAATTCCCTCTAAGGAGCTATGAAGAGGTGTTAGAGGGTGCTCTTCGGATTGACCAAGAGGCCATTAACAGTGGTCGTAAGACCTATCGAGAAAATGGGAAGTTAGTCACTCCTGCTCAAAGCACTCACGGTTACTCCAACAACACAAATAACAATCAAGGGCCAAATATCCTTAATAAGAATCATGGAGTCACCGACAGATGACCAGCCCAAAATGCCTAATGTGTTAATCCCATAGGTACAGGTGCTATAAATAACAACAACAATGGTAACAATTAGAAAATTTTTTTATCACCCTCGGTAAACGTTGTGGATTTTAATCATCCCCAACAATAGCAACAACCTCAACCACAAAGAAAAATGTCGACCCCAAGCCCTAGTCAATACCCCAACCAATTCCATAATCGGGGGCAAGGGTTCCAAATTGTTAATTATAACAGTCAACAACCAAACAATAACTGTGGTTTTGGACCACAACAAGGAACAAACCAAAGGCCTCAGGATTACAATCCTGACTTGTATTGCGGTTTCCATAGGGTTCGGGGGCATGATACGCAAGAACTTGTCATGATTGTAATAAGTTTTTGTAGCATTTTATAGAAGACCAAAGACAATTATTTGTTGACATGTTTTTGGCCAACCCAACTACACCCAGTCAAAAAACCTATATGGGACTGGTATCTCCATAGAACACACCATTGGGAATCTTCAATGATCCTCTCCCCATGCATCCAAAGGATGGTATACTAGATCCCAATGGTTTGAATAAAGGTATTGTAATAAGGACTCATGATTGTGAAGCCTCAACTTCATCAAACCCACAGGTGGCACCTCCTTTGGATGATCATCAATAAACGAAGATCGTAGGTTTGGTTGAGTTAGATGTTGAACCCTAAATTAATGCAACAACAAGAGCTAGAGACTATTCTTCACAGCCAATCCCAATTTATCTGTTTGTGTAAAATAATGCTCATGACATGCTAAGCAAGCCAGTAGGGGCTTATGATTTGATCAGTGATCTAACAAAGACCTTTTCACACATTTCCTTTTTGGATCTACTGAAGAATTCCCTTGCTCATCGAGCCACTCTTTTCAAAGCGCTAGGTCTCGGCCATTTGATTAACATTACCCCTCCATCAGAGGCACAGATAAACCATATAGACTTTGACATTTTCCCTCCAAGGAAACCCAAAAGGGATATTGGGTTTGTATTTGACATAAGAAAGATGCCTACGGATGCTAAAATAGCTCGTAGAGGTGATCCGGCCTTGTTTTTATAGGTTTGGATCTACAAAAACTATGTGAAATGTGCAATGATCGATGATGGGGTAATGATTAATATAGTCCCCTTCTCTTTTCTTCAGAAGTTAGGATATGGGGAGACTAATTTCTCCTCGACATGAAACACATTGAGGGGTTATGATAGTCTCAAGGAAACCTCGATCGGAACCATAGTATTACTGGTTACTCTTGGGTCCAAGATGGTGCTTACTGAGTTTTATATTATAGATCAGGAAACCAACTATAATATGATCCTTGGTCCATCCTTGGATCCACCACATGAAAGCAATCCCCTCCACTCTATTCCAAGAGGTCAGATTCTTGCATTTAGGGAAAGTATTTGTCACTCAAGGTGATCCAAAGCCCTTTGATATACATTTGGCCAACTTGAAGAAAAATCCAGGGGTCCACTTTGAATTCAAACTTCCTATGAACCAGTTAAACAAACTGAAAAGTGTGGTACCAGAAGAAAAGTTGGTTCCCACAATGAATTAGAAGTTATGGGTTTGATCGAGGGTATTCTGGTAGTCAAGGATGAAAACATTGTTGTAGAGATGGTATCGTTAGGAACTACAAAAAATATTGTTGAGCTATTAGAAAAGGATTTGCCTATCCTTCTCCCCTTTGATTCTATGGGTATGGGACATGCCTTGGGACTTGGTTCCCTTCCAGCAGATGAGGTTTGCATGGTGGAGGTAATTGAGGTAAAAGGAGAACTTACAAAGGATGACTCAGTATCCATCTTTCTGAGTAGTTGTTAGACCCTCCATTTTGATGGAGCCAAGTGTCACTTCGGCATGTGGGGCAGGCGCAATCCTTACTTCACCTGAAGGAAGGGTTTTACCTTTTGCTTTCAAATTGAATTTTGAATGCACAAACAATGGGGCTGAGTATGAGGCTCTCCTATTAGGTCTCATTATAGCTAAGATAATGGGCATCCTTAATATTAGGGTGTTGGGTGACTCACAGCTAGTTGCAAATCAGATATCTGAGGTATACGAGACTAGGGATGAACACCTACAACTCTACAAAATAGTCGTGTTGGGCCTAACTAAGGGGTTTGACTTTATATCAATCGAGGTAGTTCCACATGAACAGAACCTTCTAGAAAACTCTATAGCAACTTCCGCCTCATGCTTCACCCCAAGTAGTGACTTAGAGGACACCAACTTCACGGTTTTCACTCTGTGTTGAATCCTTGATTCGCAAAGCGCCAGTAGCGTCAATGTTGACATATGTGGAAGCTGAGGACCAACTTGACTCTTTGGACCCTGTTGATGGGGATGAGTCAACTTTAAGTTATTTAAATGCTTTGGTAGAACTGCATCTTACCTGTCATGAGGTAGACCTTTCCCTAATTCCACGTTCCTCTTCTTATTTTGGGAATCCAATGATTGAGTCCTCTCCCGGAAAATATCTTGAGATTTACGAAGTAGAGGAAGAAGGGGACTTGGAGTTTCCTCCAGCCCCACCTGAGTTTGAGGAGGGTAACACCTCCTTAATTGAGGGAATGATTGATATAAACATCGGAAAGGAGGAGGAGCCAAAAATATTAAAACTAGGGTCCTCTTTAACTCTAGAGGAAGTAGAAATTCATACCCAAATCCTCAAGGAACATTCCAGAAATGCCTTCACATTTAGTTACAAGGAAATGGGGAATGGGAATTGCACCACACATCGGAGTTCACAATCTCGTCACCAAGATGGATGCCAAACCAATTAAGTAGAAGTCAAGACCTATGAAGCCAAAGGTGGCCCTTATGGTAAAAGAAGAAGTAATGAAGCTTCTCCAGGTAGGATTTATCAAGCCAGTCGATTATTCACAATGGGTATCTAACATTGTCCCCATTCTAAAAAGAATGGAAAGATCCATATTTGCATAGACTTCTGGGACATTAACAAGGCTTGTCCCAAGGATGATTTCCCTGCTACCATCCATTGATGTTATCATTGATGCAACAACTAGATTTGAGTTGTTGTCTCTCATGGATGGGTTTTTGGGATATAATCAAATCAAAATCTCTACTGAGGATCAAGCTAAAACTACATTTATAACTCCTTGGGGAACTTATTGTTATGTCGTCATGCCATTTGGTCTTAAGAATGTTGGTGCTACATACCAATGAGCAATGACCTACATATTCCATGATCTTATTCATAAGATTGTGGAATCCTACGTAGATGACCTGCTGGCCAAGGCCAGGAAGTGTTGTGATCACCCAGAGGTGCTTCGTATCATTCTCTCATGCTTGATTGAGTATGGTGTCATGTTGAATCCAGAGAAATGTGTATTTGGTGTAACAGGTGGTAAGCTTCTAGGTTACATTATATCTTCACGAGGGATTGATGTTGACCTGAGCCAAAATCTGGGATGTGTTAGAAATGGTTCCACCATCGGATGAGTCTGGTATTAGATATTTTCTTGGGAAACTCGGTGCAATCCAAAGGTTCATCCCTGACTTGACCTTTGTTCATCCAATCAACAATTTGTTGAAAAATGATTATAGCATTGATTGGACAGAGGAATGCAATGAGGCCTTTGAGGTAGTTAAATGATTCTTGTTATCCCCTCCCACGCTAATGCCACCTAGATCAGATCACCCTTTGATCTTGTATTCATGGGCTACAGATGTTTCGCTAGCCTGCATGTTGGCTCAAGAGGATGATGATAAGCGGGAATGGGAAATTTACTTTATCAGTCAGACGCTTACTTGACTATGAGACACACTACACATAGGCAGAAAAATAATGCCTTGCCATAGTTTTGCAACCAAGCATTTAAGACATTATATGCTCAATCAAGAAACAAGGGTCATTGTCAAGTCAGACCACTTACGAACATTCCTCATGTAGGGATCCTTGTCTAAAAAGGATGGGTGTTTCATTACATTAATGGGTGAGTTCGAGTTAACATTTGTAAATCAAAAATCCGTTAAGGGTCAAATCATTGCAGACTGGTTGGCTGATAATCCATTGGATGGGGGTGATTTGGTAGATCTGGACTTTCCCGATGAGTGCATATATTTTGTCAAAACCAGGCCCCCTATCTCTATATGCCCTTGGTACACTGACATTATCAATTTCATCATGGACCACACATACCCAGAAGGGGCAATGTCACAACAAAGAAGGCAGTTACACATCATTTCCACTAAGTACATTATCCTGGAACAATGTGCTTTATCGTAGAGCCTTTGACGGAATGTTGCTGAGATGTGTTGATGCCAAAGAATCCAAAAGATTCTTTATGAGTCACATAGTGGGGTATGTGGAGGTCACTTTGGTGGCCATGCCACTACCCGAAGATACATCAGATGGGCTATTTCTGGCCCACCCTAGAGCATGATGCGGTAGAGTTTGTGCGCAGATGTCACAAATGTCAAGAGTTCTCCCATGAGATCCACATACGGGCACAAGCTTTACAACCAATCGCAACCCCATGGCCCTTCTCCACATGGGGCCTAGATTTGATAGGGAAGTTCTCTCCCTCATCAATAGATGGCCATAATTTCATAATCACGGCCACATGGAATACTTTACCAAGTGGGTAGAGGCCATGCCCCTTACTACTGTTCTTGGCTCTGTAATCGCTAAGTTCATCCTAAACCAGATCATTTGTAGGTACGGGGTGCCACAGGTCATTATTTCTGATAATGGCACATCTTTCAAAAATGACGAGGTGCATGAGTTGTGTAAAAAGTTCAAAATAAGTCATCACATGGCTTCTCTCTACTACCCTCAGGCTAATGGACAAGTTGAGGCTACCAATAAGACTTTAAAGTCCATTCTCCTAAAAACCGTTAAGGAGAATAAATGAGATTGGCACCTAAATATTTTTCCGGCCTTGTGGGCCTACCAAACGTCAGTTAGAACACCAACAGGGAAACCCCATTTTCCTTAGTATTCAGTGCTGAGGCAGTTCTTCCACTTGAAGTCGAAATACCTAGTCTCTGCATTTCACTACATGGGATCCTGGGAGAGGAGGGTTATCGAGAAGCGTGACTCTCCCAATTAGAAAGTCTCGATGAAGCTAGACTGAATGCTGAATAACAGCACAATGTTTATGCTGACCGTATGGCTCAGAAATACAATAATAAGGTGTATGAACATGAGATCTACGAAGGAGATTTGGTATTAAGACTCGATAGCCAAATAGACAAGAAGACCGGTGAGGGAAGAAAGTTCAGACCTAGGTGGTTAGGTCCATATCGAGTAGTCAAAGACTATAAAAATGGTGCATTCCACTTGTGTACACTAGAAGGTGAGGAGTTTAGTGAATCCCTAAACTCTCTTCACCTAAATAGATACTACGCATGATCCATCAGCATTCTCATATGTACATTATTGCATCTGCATTACATTTTCATCTGTTTGTTCATTTTGTAAAAAGTGTGATCAAGGAGCTTATTCTTATAGAAATTCCTAAAAACTTTTAGAAATATTGGCAAAACATTCAAATCATGTCTCTTCAAACCTTCATAATATCATCAACTGTTTCTGAATCATTTATCAATCCAAACAAGATAAGACAAAATTTTGATGGTAACCATACCAAGGCCTGCATACTTGGTTCTACTTTTGGTCTCTTCTTAGGATAGGTGTCTTTTGTTCATGGTCTATTCTAGAAGCTTCATGGTGTCACATCTATCCCACATACATCTCCTTGGAAATAAAAGCATTCTAAATATTTTTCCCAAATAAGTAAGTCAAATGCAAATCCAAAAAAAATTTTATTTTTACACATTTCTCTGCCCTACCAACCTTTGGTGTTGAGCCTGCGTCTCTTACTAGTGACATAGGGTTGGGAAAGGAGGGAAATGCCCTTACTCATTCTATTCCTTGTCCATGGTGATAAGCCCACGCTTCCTACTGGTAGCATGGGGCAAGGTGTAGGGGGTCTCTTTGATAAACTTGAAAGTTACAAACTAGTCAAACATTGTGAAATCATAAATAAAAAACAAAGTGAGTTAGATGTCCAAAATTCCAAGAGAGTTTAAAACCCAAAAACCAGATTTTGTCAACCAAGTGGCCATCTACAGATCCAAGTCTAGATAAACTACAAAGCAATTCACATTCTAAACTATGAAGTAGCTTGAGTAGGGTAAGGTTGTAGCATCCCAATTTGGTTCTGTCAAACCTCTATGTTTTCTCTCATCACTGCCATTCAACAAATTTCATAGCTTGTGCCCTTTCTAACTCTTGGTGTTGAGCCCTCGCATCTTACTAGTTGTGTGGGGTTAGGAGTGGGGAAAGCACATCTATTTATCATATCATTATATCATCACATTTTATCAAGACAATATGAAGTACCGAAGATTGCAAAAGAAACTAAGTTTAAGATCACATTGTGTTTGCATCGTCATATATCAGCATTATGAAATACAAAAAGAAATCATTTTGTTATCATTCCACATCCATTGCATACATTCTAAAAAGCATTGAAAAGTGGAAGTTCTAAACATCTAGAGTACACATGAGAGATAAGCCAAAGAGAGTCAACTCGGATACAATGGAATACCAAACCAAAAATAGAGTCTGTATATATCATAGTAGATCAAGTTTGTGTACAATGTCATCATGCACTAGGCATGGTCAAAATGCTCGCAATGAGCCCGAAATATACAAAAAAATTTGTATAATGTCAAAAATGGTATCAAAGTCAATAAAGTTCAATGACCTATTAATCCCTGTGGGATCCCTCAGATGGTGCGCGACCACGTCTAGGGCTCCTGCTATAGCTGTGATGGCGCTGAGAATGGACTGAATGGTGTGAGTGCTCATGGTGGATGCCCACTACCTTGTAGCCTCACTATGATAATGGCTCTACCTCATCAGGTGCTCGACAAGTCTCGTATCTAGCTACCGTGGTACGAAGGGAGGTCACTATCTCCACAACCTTCCAGATGGGAGCGAACACGTCGGTATGTCACCTGACGGCTAAGGGCTGTCCTGAATCCATAGTTCAACTCAGCCCAAGTCTTCCCTGAGGGGATCAATAGGGTGTCCACACATACCTGATGAATAAGCTCTCGCCACTCGTGTGCAGAAGCTGTAGAAAAAAAGAGAGATAGTGAGCTAGAAAATCACAGAACACAAATCAAAAGGAGAATGCTAAGTTAAACATATGAAAATCAATAGATAAAATTGAGAAAGGAGTATTGAACATACTCAGGTCTCCAGGCATCCATGTGGGATCAGTGGCTGCTGTGGCAAGTGCTACTGGTGGCTACGGAGCCTCACCAAATCCAGAGGCATGGTGTTGTCTGATCATGACTCATCATCCCCTCCAAGTGCCTCCTCTAAGACCAGAGTCTCTCTCTCCACGCTCACCTCCTTGTGCACTGCTCTGAGGATATCCTAAGTATCATGCCATTTAGGGTCACTGTCATCTCCCTCAAAAGGTCCTTCCCCCTCATCCTCCTCTCTAACCGACTCCCCCTCCGTATCATCTCCCACATCCTCCTTAGAGTCAGAGTCCAAATTGATCAGCTCATCCTCCTCCCCACTGTGAGCAAGAGCTGCCCCAATCTAAAGTAAGGGTGCTTGAGGAGCACCAGCTACCCACCGAGCCTGGACTACATGCCTAACTACAATAGGCACACCAGGAGTAATAACTGTCCAACCAAGATCCCCTCTAGGACCCCTCCGTGCCTCCCGAATAGTCCTATAAATAGGTCCACTAGAGGAAGCATGACAGGGTATGGAAGACCAAACTGCTGAGGTACCCAGTCAAATGGGTGAATCTCTAGTCTCCCAGCTCTGTCAACTAACTGGCTCATGGAAGAGCAAGCTACCATCATCATAACCTCCTCACCCCATACCCCTGCCATGTCTTGATAGGGTGTGGTAGTCATGTCTACTTGTAGTCAGGGAGGCCACTGACTGATGTGGTGTCTAGAGCACTGAATGCTTGTCCATCTAGCTACCTAGAGATAGCCTCTAGATCTGATACATGTACCCCCTACCATAAGGGATGAAACTGCTCGTAAACCCAACTCATAACCAGAGTAGGGTGGCTCAAAGATTATCCCTGTAATCTAACCACTCTGTACAAATCATGGTATGTAGTCCCTAGGATATCTTCCCCCCAGGCATACTTATGGCCATGAGCCTCAATCTGTGCAATGATGGGGGCCCAACAATATAAAAGTGTATCTCCTCCCTTGTCCCCGACTAATCTCGAGGACAAGATACCCATGATGGCTCTCTGAAGGATAGGAATGGGAGTAGTAGCAATGGACCAAACCTTCATTCCCTTCTTCGAGATAGATGAGACAATGGTGTCTCCCATATACATGGCCCACTGTGTCATCACAGCCCTAGACCCCGCTGTCTCCAATGTCAGTTTCCTACCAAGTACCAGGAGTCCAAGGATGTGGTATACATCCTCCAGAGTGATGGTCCACTCACCCCTAACCTAGAAACCAAAGGTGTTCTAGTCTGCATCCCAATAAGAGAATAAGTCACACAGAATGTGACTGATAGGAGCAACATGGGGCACCTCGTGCTATCCGCTAGATGCCTGCCCACTGTAAAAGATCCATCTCAGCCTGGGTCAGCTGATCTAAAATCCTAGGGAGCCAATCACACTCTCTCTCTCTACTCCAGCGTATGTACTCCACCTTCTTTCTACATCCACCAAAACATGAAAAAGAGCAAGTTAGTAATGTACATCACATGATAAGCTCATCAAAAACATAGAAAAACATTGAAAACACAAAAAAAAATCAAGTTAAGGAGCATTTTAGACATTCTTTTTAGAACCATTGTGCATAGGGTGGCAGTTCAAGACCGCCGCCCTATCAGGGTGAGTGGTCCCATGACCACCACCCTGTCTTGGGTGGCGGTCCTGACCTGATTTCCCAAAACATGCCCTTAACCCCAAAAATGCTTTAAAAATGACAAAATTGATCATTTCTAACAAAATAAAAGAATGCCCTATGGGTGCCCCCCCTAAGGACTCATTTGAAACAAGAAAATTTGAAAATTCCCCCCCTAGGTGAACTTTTCAACATTTTAACATCTAGGGCACAAAAAGACAAAAGAGGAAATAACTAACCTGAGAATGCACCATTGATCTCCCACTCATGGAGGCATGATCACTATCTCGCAACTGGTCATTTCAGCTATCTCTGTGTCAGAAATGGTCAACGTATGTCCAGAGCCCCAAATTCACCAAATCAACAATGCACAAATGAATTGGAAAATGAGTTTGTTTTGATATATATATATATATATATATATATATATATATATATATATACATATATATGTACATATATGTTATTTTAGACTCATTTTGAGTGAATGTGTTTACAGGGTTGGAGCGTTGGCATAGGTATATTTCTACATCCCCACGTAGATGGTATGTCTCTTGTCATTTTGGTTTAGTGTTTATTTTCCAATGTCTTATCTATCTGCACTTGATTCTCTTCTCCTTCTTGTAGGAACAGGAGCTTAGATGATGATATTTTGACACATGGGCATGTCAGGTATAGCTTCTAACTCCCCATTTCGGGAACGCCATACTTAGACTCTACATTTTATGCCTCTTTCATGGCTAAGATGCTTCTCCGAGGGGGCAATATGTACGCACCCAAAATTACACGTGCTACATTGTCAGGAAAATGGTTATAAAAGTCCCCAGTGATGATTCAAAATCCTTTCAATAAGGTGTTCGAGCTCCAAAAACCCATTCACAGTATATATTTGTAGCCTAGATAGCCTTACTTAACTTTTCCATGCATTTTTCCATCTCCCTGTTTCTTTTTGTGCTTGTTTTGGCCTTCAGTGCTAGGACCGCCCCTTGCCTGGGTGGTGGTTCGCAAACCACCGCCCTGCCTGGGTGGTGGTCCTGAAACCACCTCCCTGCGCAGGGCGGCGGTCCTTCCCACTTTTTCTAGAATCTTCACGCGTATTTTAAACATGCGACAGTTCACTTAAGTTTGCTTTTTGCATGCATCCATGAGCCGAATTGGTTAAAAATAGATTTGTTTGCTTGGTTCTCCTTGCTCCTTCTATTTTTAATAAGATTTAATTAGTTGGAACTACCTCTTCTTGCCTTGTGCATGAAGTAACCTCCTAGCCTCCATTCCTATATATTCCATGCTTGTATTCAAGAAAAGGGCCTGAGAATTTTGTGTATCTTGCATTGTTGTGCTGCCATAATCTTGCTAGGAATTGCATAGCCAAGTTCAGATCTCTTGTGCTATCTCTCTTCTACTTGCATTGTGTCTAGATTGCTTCCAAGCTGCCATTGCTCAAGTGCCATCCTCTTGTTGTTGTTCTTTACATTCCCAATCCTTTGGACTCACATGAACACTCAAAGAAAGAAAGGAAAGAACTGAGGGGACAGATACTGATACTACTAGATTTTCCAAGGCTCTTTCTCTTCCAGGTTGGAATTGTGTATTTGTTTTCTTTGTTTTGTTTCAAATTGTTAATTGCATATCAAATAGAGTAGAGAAACAATTCATTTCAATTAGCTAGATAATTGCAAGTAGATCAAATCAATAGGAAGTTTTCTCTTCAACATTACCAGGGAAGTTACTGTGGGGGAACAATAGCTCTGTTAGAGTCATGATTTGTTCTTCACTTCTGAGGTAGGGTTGGAAAGATTTTGATTGAATTAGAATAAATTTTTAGATTTAGATTCACACATCTACACAAATAGTTAGCTACATCCAGCTAATTATTTGTTTTAAACTAGTTTATTAGATTAGATGCATTGTTTGAAAAGTTAGAAAAGAACAAAAACATTTATTTTCCATAGATTAGCTTGTTTTACTGCTTTGTTCTGATATATTGAGAAAACACCAAAAATATAGGTTAGATTTCCTTTGATAGATAGTTTATTTACTGAAAACAAATCAATTCATCTTGCATGACCATCAATGGTCCACAACAGGAAAAGACTTACAGTTGTGATCCCATGGTCCCACAACCCAACGGGCCAGAGCTAATAACTGACATTGACACAAGTTTACGTTTAATAGTTTTATGCACACCTGCAACATATGCTGAGAAGATAAGATAGTTAGATACATTGAACATAGCTACTAATCAAGCCTACGACTTTTGGACTGCTCCTGGAAATAGGATTTGATTGCATGCATGACCATACAAGGGCCTCAACCTCAACGAGTCTTTGGTTGTGACCCACAGGTCTTGCAACCCAACATGGGCCTGCTAGTCAGTTAGATATTGACACTAGTTTACGCACATTGGTATTCATATCTTCACCACTTCCACCTGATATTATTACACAACTTTCATTGTTGAATATAGCAGCCGATCAGGCTAAGACTTTCTAGACAAGACCAGAAAATCACCCATAGTTCCCTGCAGCTCCACTACACCTCTTGTCTCAATTTCCATGACCTTTTCTGGAAACCCATACGAAGGCACCTACAGGTTACTTTCCATTTATTCTGCAACCAATCAATAGAATCTCAGCAGAACTAGACATCAATTGGAGTCTCCGAGTAGCTATCATATCAGACCATACCATCACACCCCTTCAGGTTAGGGGAGAGCATTCTTTTTCTTAGATTCACAGATTCTAGTATTGCGTGTCGAAGACATAAGGTTTCCCAATTAGCTTGATCGTTGCCATCACTTTCACTTCCATTTCAATTCCATACCGGCTGTCTCGGCACAACCTCGGGAGGTCAAGTGTGAAGAAGGTCACGTGTTGATTTTCTATCGTATAGGAGCCTCATCAGTAAATGAGGGAGATTTATCTCATGACTGCCTAGGTTTTAAGCTATGTAGAAAATCTACCCAACATGGTGTGATTGTGCTGACATTGAGCTTACATCATATTATTTATGTGTTTCTTATTGATTATGCTCTTAGCTAGTCTTGTTTTGGTTTCATGTTATGTAATGGCATATCTAGGCTCTAGGCCTATTTTGTAACTGGGTAGGGTCCCAACCAAAAAACCTTTACCTTTAATAAAAAAGCGTCAAGCTTAAAACTTATGAAAATGAAAGATCAAGGTGATCGAGAGGGTGCTTGACTATGATAAAGTGAGTATCATCATGCTAAGACTTATATGAAAAGGATGAAAGTACTCAAGTGTGGATATGGATGTCTGCAATCCAATACTGAGACACATTTACAAAGAGACGAGGTGAATGAGAGAGAAAATGTGAATGAAAAGAGTAAAACACAAGTGTGTAACACGCGAGAAAAACAAAAAATGATGTAGTGAAACTTTACCTCTACTTATGATTGACTTGGTGAAGGCATGGATTCATACGTGGTTCACTCAACTAGGTGTTAGCAGTATACCCAAGAGAACACAATTTTATTGCTAGTTTTCATCTTTACTTTACCCCTTTTGGAATAATGAGAAAATATCTTTCTCAAATGAATCGCACTAGGGTTGCCACAAAGGATATCTATGGCTCTAATATCACAAGGTTTTTCTAGTTAGTTGGGATAAATGTACCCATTTTGTTAGCCAATTCCCTCAATGTTCTAACTACTTTAGGGTTCCTTTGGTACTCCTCAAGTGAGTTTTATGGATTAAGCCAAAGAAATTTCCACAGTTATAATATTTGGGAAATAGCCTTGTCAACCACACTTACAAATACAAGGTGCAGTGTTCATTTTATCTTGATTAAAAATATTCCATGTGCACAAAGTATTAATACTTTTCTTAGCATGTGATCAAGGAAACCTATAGTTAGTAGTTTAATGTGGTCTTCGGAGTATGGTCCTAAAAATAATTGTTAGTAGTTTTCTGAGGTATAAAAGAGAAAATAATGAAAAAGTGACACAATCACATTTTTGATTCTTGTAACAAGCATGAGAGAAGATCATACACATAAAATGTGTTGCAACTGACTTCTTAAAAATGAAAACAATACGCATGTAAAAACAACTACAACAAAACATTAGTTGATATACAAAAATGATTACAAATTAACAAAATGGTTAAAAATAAAAAAACTTGGACCAAAACGTCCAATAACCTTATATTGGAAATTTTTACAATTAGTCTGCTTAGTGAAAGTGACAATAAAATTATATAAAGGTCCTAATTCCAGTAAAAGACCTAAGCAAATTAATTAAAAATGAGTAATTAATTAATAAAAAATAAATTAATCCCTAATGCTAAAAAAAATGAATGAATTAGTTTAAAAGAAATAATAATAATAAAAAATAAATGAAACACTAATGTCTAAGTGTAACTCTAAGTTAGGAATTAAAAAATGAAATAAAAGGGAAATCCATGTCTAAGCTATAGTATAAACACTAATCTAATTGTAATCCATATAGTGCTACTCGAAGCCCTGAAACATAAGCGTTGGTGAATGAAGAGAGGGAAAACTAGATTGGTTTGTTGTGTTTGTGAGTGGGAACTTAATGGGGAGTTGGGCTGAGGGTCAAGATCCAAGGTGAAATGGTGGATGAGTTAGCGAAGGTCTATGGGAAGACATGGCTATGAGAGGGATATGCAACGAGTTAGGGAAGTCAGATCTGTATTTAGGGAGACTCAAGGATAGTGTGGGGTGTAGGGTGTGTGACAATGCAGGGGCTTAGGTGGGGGGGGGGGGGGGTAAATAGGTTGAGGTTTGTGTGGGGAGCATGTTAAATTTAGGTTGATTCTGGGTTTAGGTCTATATGGAGGGGAGATATGGGGTAAGTGTGTGTGGGGGGAATGGATAGGGGTCGAGGGGTTGGGATCTGGGCTCGGGGGATGGGGGAGTGGGGTGCTAAGGGGGTCAAGGGGAGGGTTGGGGGTTTGGGTGATTCTGAGAGGTAGGTCTTAAGTGAGTTGGGTAAGAAGGGGAAATCATCGGGGAGGGATGACTACCTTGGCCGAGCTGGCGGGAGGCAAGAGGGGGTGGGGGGTAGAAGCTTAGGAGTTAATAGGGGTTATTTTGTAGCTTTTTTCTAATATTTTTGTTTATGTTGCAAGAAAATAACAGGGTCAGGAAGATTTTTTTTGGATAAAAAACTAGAAAGTATATATTTTTTGTTAACTCTGATATAAAATAGATTGCCACTCCCAGAAACACCTGTAAATACTACAAAAAATGTTAAAACAATAGAGAGATATTAATTTGTTTTTGTGATTTTTCAAAGGAATGGTTACTTCCTAAAACAACTACAAGAAATGTTAAATTCTAAAATAATACAACAAAGAATACAATGTTTTTTGAATGTTAAAACTGATTTTTGCTTCTCTAAAACACCTGCAAACACTATAATGAAATTGCACAAATCAGGTGAAATGAAAACCAATGAATGGTTGTGGTCCCACCTGACATGCCAAAATATGAACAGTGAAAATCTAACTAAACTGGAAGACAAATAAACAAGTGCAAACCTTCCTGTAGATTCTTCTTGTAAACCTCGATGTAAGGTTGTATAAAGCTTTGAGCTTGTCTAACATTGTGAAATGTAGATTTGTGGGTGTTCTTGAATGAACTCTAAAATAAGGATGTATATTTCTATGAGCAGTTATTTTGGTCTTGGATAGAGCTTCCAATTTATAGATATTGGAGCCAAGTTGACCGATTTTTTGTACAAGAAATTCAAGATGATTTATAAGAGGATAAGCCTACGTTTTATAAGGCTATGTGGTTGTTGGAAATTGGTTACAGATATTTTAATGCACATGTTATTTTTAGCAGTTGAGGAAGTTGCAGTAGATTTAGAAAGATAAATACCATTTAGGGGTAGTAAAATAATTAATTGGCAGAATTTTCATCCGGAAAGGTGGTTATACGTGCAATTGAATTGCCCCCCTTTCCAAGATTCTAGAAGTGTAATTAACTGGACTGGTGAAGTGGAGTCCAAGTAGGAATCTGAGTGGCAGTTGACTAGGAAAATAGGTGTATTTTCCTAATTAGATAACTAATTTAATTAGCTATAATGTGGACACTAACTAATTAATACATTTATTTAATAAATGATAATCAAGCTAGCTAAAGGTGTACCAAGGATTAATTTAATTAATCTAAATCGATGTTAGTGCATGATTAATCATTTTAATTAATCAATCGTAAAGGGGGGGATAACATGAAATGAATTGGTATAATATTGGGAACAAGTGAGTGATTTTGGGGGTGTCTACAAGTATTTGCAGGTTTAAAGTATTGAATGTAAAAGTTGTATAAGTGTTCCTTAGAGCTAATAAAATGCAAAATAACTCGTATTGGGTATGTAGGAAACCTAACCTATGGTGTTTATAAAAATCATTATATATATTCCCTTGAAGAGAAATAAAAGATAAAAATGGTTATAATCAATATTCACGAGGTATTAATTAAGATTGAAAATTTTTCATAATGTTTTAGGTATGCAGGAGAGATATTTGAGGACATTTTTGGGAGGAAAAGTTGAAAATCCTCCAAGGCCTTCTTTGTTAAAATGTAAAAGCGAACTATGTAAAAACCATAGAGAGTTGAGAGTAAAAAATTTGTGAGATACTTAATCTTGATAAAGGGTACTAGAAAAGTCATGTAGTGAAGAATGAAACTGAGTTGCAAGAAAAATAGGCCTAATTTTTCAAAAAACTAGGTGTAGTAGAAAAAGTTATAACAAGGTACTAGAGAGATAAAATCTTGATTAAACAATTTCCAATTGGATTACCACTAGAAGGATCATGATAATATGACTATAACAAGGTAAACATGATTATGGTATGTTGTTATGATACAAGCATTTTATGTCTCTATATTAAGCAAGGCGATAGCTTGAACCCTCATTAACAACTAAATTAATAATGAATAATTGTTTTTGAGTGAAATTGGGGTTTATATGGAGTGATGGATAATGTATAATAGTATGAGGTTTCAGACCTAGAGACTGAAATGTTTTGGAAATTGTATGGCCTTGAAGAGATGAGAGTTTCAGATAATCAAAGAACATTTCATGTTTCTTGACCAAAACATGATAATATACATGTATGAATGACTATTGTTGCAGGTTTATAAATCATGTTAGAGTTATTATCATTTTTCAATGAGAATTGTGCAGGTTTGAGGAAAAGAAATATGTGTATTCAAGAATGTAGAAAATAGTAACTGATTATATCAATCCTAACTATGAAATGGTGGTATTAAAATCAAGGAGGAGTTAAACAAGTAGTCCAAAACAATCAAGTTGGGTAAGGAGGTATTTGATGAGTGGAAAATGAATTTAAAGAGGTATTAGAGGTTTCCTTTGGTTTATTTACAAATTTTGTATGAAGATCCTCAGGAAACCTTGAAAAAGATTATCTCTTGATGTCTTGAAATAGATCTTTGACAAATAACATGTAAGAACGAGTGTGAAGGTATGATATACATGTATAAAGGACAAAGGCGTCATAACTTATTCACCTAAATACCTGGAACATCTTATCCTATAATTTTTTCTATAATACAATACATGGTTTTCAGTTCACATACTTATATTTAGCTCCAAACATGCAAGATCACCTCATAGATTCAATAAAATCATATTCTTACACATTAAAATATATCACAAAAATGTAAACAAGTAATATATGTTCTCTTAACCTCATAACTTGACATTATTAAGCACTTTTCTTGCTAACCTCTCATTATTATTAATCACTTTTTCTAGAAATGTACTTATGATGCACTTACATCACCACAAATTTTTAATTGTGTTTCATTCATGTGCAGGAGCCAACACATATGTTGAGAAAAACACTCTAAACAAGAACATGTTCTAAGATGGCCTCACCTCACTACATCAATAACCACTAACATTGGATGCTATGAGAGGTTTTTAATGTTCTAGAGGTTGGTTGAACAAAAAACTATGTTTTTCAACCTATTTTGTTAATGGTGTTTTGATTTTTGGTGTTGTGTAGTGGATAGAGAAGACTGAATTTATGTTTCATTCATGTGTAGAAGGAAATTCCTATTCGCAGTCAAATACTATGAATGAGGGAAGTAGCAAATATTTTACATTGTCCACACAACAACATCTAACATGCTTAGATGGTATGAGGATTATTTTCAGTCGTACAATGAGGTAAAAAAAAGTGTGTTTTTTTAACCTATATTGTTAATGTTGTTTGGATTTTTGGTCTTGTGTAGTGGAGAAAGAAGAATCACTTTATGTTTCATTTATGTGTAAGTGAAAATCTGTATTCACAGTAAAATGTTATGAATGAGAGCAATAAACTATATATTCCATTGTCTATGCAATGACAATCAACATGCTTGGATGGTATGAGGCTGATTTTCAATCTTATAAGGAGGTTGATAAACCAATGTGTTTTTTCAACCCATATTTATTCTATATTTTTATGTATGGTACATGAAATAACTTTCCATTGTGTGTTATATGTCACATGTACTCCTAGAGTAGTTAGTGGGATGATGCCTGAAACCATTTGAAATTCTAGGCTAAACATGTTTGGACACTTCTTGAATTTAGTGTGGGATATGCCATCATGCACAAAGTCAAAAGTTAAGGTGTACATTACATGTGTTAAGAGTTTTATGACAAATTTACAAACATCCAATGCACTAACATTTACTTTCATCGAATATGTTAATGAGATAGTCATCACCTGCATGCATCCCTGGTTTAGTGCCAATATAATACATCACCACGGTGTGAATCAAAGGAAAACCATGCTAAAAACTATGAATGCTTCAAATTTCCTGACACCAATCATGCAAAGAAGAGAGAAACACAAAAAAGGGAAGCTACAGGTAAAATACTAATTTATTGGCGTGGATGTTACTTCACAAACAACTTAAATTTGTGAAGCACTGACTAACATAATGTTCATTTTTTCCTATTACGGTAGATGGATTGAATATGAATGAACCATATCCTTGTCTTCATTTTTCTTTCAACAAATTAATGTGCACACAGAGTGAGTGTTAACTGTCCTTAATTACAATACCTTTTTTTTATTATAAGTAGAGTACAAACTATTAAATATTTTTTCTACTTTGTAATGTCATGTGTTGTAAATGCAGAGGATACATCATAAAGAATATGGTTTCTTATGTCTCCGACCACCTGCAGTGGTTAATGTACAAATATGTACATGATGTAACATAAAAATGTAATCGATGTGAGTATGTAAATATAAAAGATAATTTTTTATGCCCACCATGTAGTCCTTGTGTACTAAAAACTCCTCCATTTTGGATACAACCACCACTAATAGTAATTTCCAGGCAATATTTTACTTCTCAAATATTCACAATTGCATGAACTATTTATTTAACAGGCGGTTCAATGTGATATCATAGAATTTCATATAATTTTTATGGGTTTTTTAAACTAATATCTACTTAAATATTACAATATTCACACAATAATGGCATATAAAACATTGATCAAGTTTTTATTTACCATTTCAATACTGACTTCCTTTCCTAGCCATTCGTCAGAATTCCTTTTCTAGCCATTCTCAAACTAATTTTTTTTTTCTCAATATTTTGATTGATCCTTTCCTATCAAGAAACCATATTTATAGAACATAATAACTCTTGTTTTGTAACTTATTTTGTTAAAAACTCGTGGAGACACAAATATAGGGATGAAATTAAACATAATCAGGAGAGATATGTCATAGGTATTAGAAGGTTGAGGTGAGGAAAGTGAATGTATAAAATGTATATTAGTCTTATAGGGAAGAAATAAGTTCAAGAATTGATAAGTTACTTGACAACAGAGTTGTTGATGCAATCCAATGAGAGAGAATAGAAAATTATGAGGGATATAAATACTTCTATAAAATTTGAAACATAGTAAGGCACAAGCGTGAAACCTTTATAAGGATCTAATCAAGGAGGTATGTAAAGAAAATGATATGAGAAACCTATAATAAGATGATAAATTATAATAATAGGAGCAAGTATTAGTTGTAAACATAAAAAGAACCAAAATAAGGAAGGTATTAGGAGTTGTGACCAGTCAAGGATCTGGAAAAAATCATATAACACTTATTTCAGTGGACATGTTCCAGTCCAAAAAACTTAAATATTATCTCTCATTGGGATCCAATATTACTAATTTTGGAGTCCAAAATATTAAATGTTGGTATTTTATATACTCCAAAATTACAGATATTAGAATATGAGAATTGAAATATTGGAATCTGAAAATTGAAATATTAGAATTTGAAAAATTGAAGTATAGGAATCAGAAAATTGAAATTTTGGAATCCAAAAATTGAAATATTACAAACCAAAAATTGAAATATTAGAATCCAATAATAGCCTCATGTGCCTTAGCAGCCACTATCCTTATGTAACCTGATATCTGCTAGCCTTATATGTAACTTATCAATTGCTAGCCTCATGTAAATTAGTGAAATTGGAAACCAAAAATAGAGAAATTGGAATCTAATAATAGAAAATTTGGAATCTAAAAATAAAAATATTGGAATCCAATATACCTAAATCTAGGTGAAATTGTTAAAATGTCTACCTTTTTCTATAATAAAATGCCTAAGTGGCCGCTAACCTTATGTAGCTTAGTGGGTGCTGGCTTAGAACCTAGTGGTCATTAGCCTTATGTAACTTAGTGAAATTGGAATCCAAAAATAATAAAATTAGAATCTAATAATATCGAAATTAGAATCCAAAAATAGTGAAATTGGAACTCCATTGCGTCTAATAACAACAATATTGGAATCCAAAAATAACAAGATTGGAACTGCATTGCATCCAATAACAACAATATAGGAATCCAAAAGTACTAATAATGGAATCTCTTAATACTAATAATGGAATCCAATAGTAACAAAAATGAAATCCATTATACACAAAAAGTGATAAATTCCTATCAAAATTTGTAATATTGGAGTCTAGATTCACTTAAATATGTCTAGGTTACTGAAATAATCATTATATAGAAAAATTGGAGGTAATAAACGTAAAGCAAGAAATCCTTATCATTCTTGGGAACCTGATAATAAATTTGTCAAGATATATGGTGTTAAGGAGACTTTAAACAGATAAAAATTATTATGAAACAATTTTGTGTTAATAAGTTATAAGAGAAGTACATTGGGAAGAAATGAAACAAATCTAGGAAAAATGAAGACTGGCTCTGGAACTAAAATAAACATTGTTTGCATGTTAATTAGTTTATTACATTTCTAATCTATGTTATATTTTCTCTACATCACTTCTCTAATTTCTTATTTTGGATTTCAAGAGTGATGATAGGAATGCATTCCATTCTCCAAGAATTTAACAAAAGTTTGTTTCTACCAACACAATTTACATGATGATTACTCTTTCAAAAAAAGAGAATGGATAAAGACTAAAAAAAATGTGTGATATAAAAATATTCTTCTCTTTGCAATGGAAACAAGCAATGGAAGAGTTATTTTACAATAATTTGTTGTGTATACCTTTTTTTTACCATAATGGAAGAGTTCTTTTAAAATAATCATGGCGAATGATTTATCACAATTTTATCACAACTCTGGATCAATATGGTCTAACTCCATATGAATAGGGTATAGCTCTCGACCAATATAGTCTAGCTCCGAATGAATAGGGTCTAGCTCTGGATGAATAAGGTCTAGTTTGGACCAATATATTCTAGCTCCGTAAAAATATGGTATATCTCTGGACCGATATAATCTATCTCTAAATGAATAGGATCTAGCTCCAAACTAATATAGTCTAGCTTCATACCAATGAATACTAGCTCCGTACCAATGAAGATTAGCTTCGTACCAATGAAGACTAGCTCTGGACCTATATGGTCTAGCTCTGAACTAATATAGTCCAGCTCTGGACCAATATAGACTAGCTCCAGACCAATTAAGACTAGCTCTGGATGAATATGGTCTAGTTGTTGACCAATGAAGGTTATCTCTAGATGAATATGTTGAGACAACAAGCTGGGAAATGAGCTTGATATGCGAGATGAGTTGGTCAAGATGGTGTTGGAGAGTTGAGAAACTAACGCAATAGGAGAGTTGAGGTGCTGAGGAGTTGGGTTGGGTGCTATTGAAAAAGTAATTTGTGAGTTGAAGTCAAGTGAAGTCAAATTATATGAGCCAAATATTCATAGGAAACAAAACAATTAAGTTGCTCAAAATTCTAGATAAAATCTAGAACAACAAATATATGAACATTTCAATCCCAAACTTGTTCTTATAAAAAAAATACACGAGTAAATTAATTACATTATAAAATAAATATGAACTACATGGAAATGATTCATAAACTTGAAAAAAAATATGAAAAAAAAAGTGAAACCATATAATAAAAAACCATACAACTATATAGTAAAACAACATCCATAAGCCGCATCTTAACTTATTCAAGTGAGATTGGATATATTTTTGGCTACGGAAGAGTGATTCAAGAAGAATATTTATCTTTTATCCCTCCCAAGGATAGGATCAGACCACAATCCAATTCTCTTGACGATAAAAATCCCATAAGAAGGAAAACACATGTTAGGTTTGAAAAAATGTGGCTCCAAAGTGAGGAGCTAAAATATCTCATTAAGGAATGGTGGAGATTAAATGTCCAAGGAATTGCTATGTTTAGATTGTCATATTAGTGATCACAAGGACTGAAAACCGGGGGGGGTGGGGGTGAATCAGTTTGGATTAAAACTTTTATAAAAAAATTAATCAAAAATTTCTTAGTGGAGTGCAGTAATATACCATGATCATTTAATACAATAGATTCTAAGCAAGATACCAGATAACACAAAAATTATAGTGGGAAAACCCTTTTGGGAGAAAAACCCACTCGAAACCAAGGCTTTATTAGGAACACCAATTTGAAAGCATACTATAGTTTCAGTTGAGTACCCACTTAACCTATGAAGCACCCACTTAAAATTCTTCAAGCACCCACAAAGAATATTTGAGAAAGAACCAACTTGCAAGGAGCACCCACCCTTATAATCTAAGAAACCACGTAGAAATTTAATTTTATTACATATACATTTGATCACTTAGAATCAATTTTTCTTACACAACGGATTATGATAATTTTTTTATATCTTTATGTGTTTTCTCAGTCACTCTCTTCTGCTCATCTGAGTTGAACTCTCTTGCTTCATCAATCCACTACATTGATGCTCTTCTCATCTGATATCTCTTTAATAATTCATCTGTTTTCTCTCCTCTTGTCTCTCTTTTATTCTGTAGCTCCTTTAGCTTTAATGATTCATTTTATCCCTTGAGAAAAACACTTTGTATTCACATGGAGTTATTTTTATAGTAAATCAACACCCTTTATCATTTCCTTGGTGTGTCACATACTTCTTCCACTTGTCCCCTGATAATCTGGTTAATTAAATGCATATAATAAGCTCCAGAGTTACTTGTTCTATATTTGTCTTGACTTCATGATTTTCTGTACATTTTTCCAGGATCTATTTATGAGCAGATACCTAAAATAGATTTATCATCTTTTTAGGATTTCCAACATGATCAAGATGAGCAAACCACTTTCTTATTTGATATTTAATTTCACCTAGAAATCAGGAATTTCATAGAGAATGTAACTGCATTTTCACAAAGTCAAAGAACATTAAATGTTGACATCTAGAACTAGAGATTTTTTTAGTTTTTCACAGAGCTCAAGTTATGTAAACATCCGCAATAATCATATAATAAAATCATTATCAATTTTAGAAAACAAAATCTCACTTGTCCATGTTCAAAGCAATTTTATTTTCCCTCGAGCTCTATCTAATCCTCATTTGTTCAATCTATGACTTTCATTAGCTTTTTTGACTTTTTATTTGCATGGCGGGTATTTTCTTTGATTTGTGGCATTTCTTCTTTCATGGCAGTTTTTTTAGTTATCCGAAACTTCTTTTACTTCTCACGGATTTTGCAGTCTTACGTGGATTTCTTTCTTTGTCCACTACATTTTTAGTACTCCATGGTTTTGTTCCATGTCCATGGCTATTTTCTAGTCCTTCATGGATTTTAGCCTTATCCAAAACTTCTCTAGACTTTCCTTACTCACGTGGCTTTTCCTTTTGCTCCATGGCTTCTTTCCTTTACCCATGACTCTCACTAAACCTCAGTGGCTTCTTTTTAGACTTTGGTTGCTATCTCCTCATGTCTACAGTTTGCACAAAAATTGATTAATTCCCTTAGAACTTATCCTAAATCATTCTGAAGCCTCTGAGAGCTAACACTACCAATCAACCTTCACATTTCTCTTGCCAAAACTTTCTCTCCATACATGGATGGTCTTGAGATACTTGCACAACACTTGCACTATAATTTTTTCCACTTCTTCCATCAATATAAATGTAAATTAAATACTTTTTTTCATCAATGTAATTTGACATTAATGACAACACATGACAATGAAAAAGGACCAACATGTCCCAAAAATTACAGCATGTAAAAATGAATCTTAAAAAATGGAATCAAAAGAGTTTTGGGAACAATTTATAGAAGAAATCTAAATTGAAAATGGATATGATTAATATGCAGATGAAGAGTGAAAGGAGTGATGTAGGAACAAATATGCAAGATCTATGAAAAATAAAGACTCCTTCTTTCAGAATATCATAGCATCTTAGCTAAGGAAGAAAATTTTTGGAGGTAAAAATTGAGAATAACGTGGCTCAAAGAGGGTGAAAAAAATACAATATTATTTCACTTGACCACACTCAAAAGAAGAAGTTTTAATAGAATTGATAAAATTAGGAAAAAGGAGGGGCTAATTTTGGAAGAAAAGTAAGATATAAAAGAAGAAGAAATTTATTTTTCAAAAATATGCTAACTAATCAAAATAGTCCTAATGTGGGAAAGGAAAATGATTTTCTTAACTGCATCCCTGCACTTGTGTTTGAGGAATATAACCAAATGCTCTCTTTGACTCTATCAATGGAAGTGGTTGAATTTATGGTCAAGCATCTCATCCCAGATAAGGCTCCCGGTACGGATGGTTTTTAGGCTTTTTTCTTACAGTAGTTCAGGGACATAGTTAAAAAGGATGTCTATAAGGTGGTGGAATAATTTTTCAACCATAAGAAAATTCTAAAGGATATGAACTGCACTTTTTTGTCTCTTGTACCAAAGCATGGAAATGCTATGCAATTTAAATAATTTCTTCCTATAAGTTTGTGTAATGCAACCTATAAATTTTCAAAAAGATTCTTGCTCTTCGATTGCAGTTGCTCCTTAATTCGATCATTTATGAACAACAAGGGGGTTTTGTTATGGGAAGAACAATACAAGATGAAATCATTACTATTAAAGAGACTATCCACATAGCTAGGGAAAAAAAGGTAGGTATGATCATTAAATTGGATATGACAAAGGCATATGATAGGGTTTCTTGGAGTTTCCTAGAAACAATTCTAAGGAAATTTGGCTTTTATAATTCTTTTTAGAGTTTGATCAATAAGTTCATTTCAGGTGCTTGATTTTTCTATCCTTATAAATGACCCCCCTATGGTTTCTTCCCAAGTTCAAAGGGTTTGAGGAAAGGGGATCCACTTTCCCCATTTCTTTTTATTTTAATGGTTGAAGCTCTAACTAGGAGATTAAATGATGAAGCCAATAAAGGAAAAATAAAAGGTATATCTCTTGTCAGGGGAGTGGAAAATGTCTCACATCAACATTTTGTTGATGATACAAAATTGGTGGGTGAAGTCTGGGTCCTGGAAGAAAAGTCTTTTAAGATGTTGTTAGATGACTACATGGAGGTTTCCTAGCATCTTGTCAACTATAGAAAATGATCCATTTATTTTCTAAATACTCTGGAGAGTAAGAGCAAGAATATTGCAAAAGTTCTAGAATGTGACATCAAACCTCTTCCCTCCTTCTATTTGGGTATGCCATTAGGGGAAAAGAGACCCCTCAATGGTGAATGTAACTTCCTAATAGAAAGGATTGAAAGGAAATTGGCTGGGTGGAAAGCTAACCTTCCATCACAAGTGGTAAAAGTCATTCTTCTTAAGAGCTCCCTTCAAATCCTCTCGGTGTATGTGATGTCTCTTTATCAGCTCCCTTTGAAATTTGCTGAAAAACTTG
Source organism: Taxus chinensis (assembly GCA_019776745.2). Taxonomy (NCBI): domain Eukaryota; kingdom Viridiplantae; phylum Streptophyta; class Pinopsida; order Cupressales; family Taxaceae; genus Taxus; species Taxus chinensis. The sequence continues at coordinate 595,063,057 of CM034148.1, read as the reverse complement.
AAAGTATTTAAAAATGCTTCCTATGGAGTGGTATATAAATTAAATACCATATCCCATTGGTAGCATGGAAAAGAGTGTGTGAACCAAAGAAGATGGGGGGGTTAGGCCTTAGAAACTAGATTAAAATGAACAAATCTTTATTATCCAAAATTTGTTGGAGGCTAATTAGCAAAGAAGGTGTATGGACTAAGATTCTTAAAAATAAATATTGGGAGGATGTTAATGATGAGAGGTGGATTTTTTAACCTTTTTCTTTCAATGGATCAAGTATTTGGAAGGCAATAAACCGGGCTAAAGAAATAGTGGAAAAAGGGTGCATATGATACTAAAATTTTGTTTTAGAAAGATAAATGGGCTGACAATTTCAAGCTAGAGGATAAATTCCCACTAATATATAAGCTACTAGAAGTAAAATATGGGACTCTGGTGAAAAGTTACATGAGGGAAGAAGGGAGGTTTAAAAATTGGAAACATCTAGAGATGGACATGCAGGACCTTAAAAGCAAAATGGAAATCTTCAATGATTTTCTTCAAAATCAGCTCTCCTACAAAAAAAATGAACTAGACATAATTATATGGTATAAAGAAGAAAATGGTATTTTCTTAGTCAAATCTGCCTATGATCAATTTTTTGGAGGAGATGTGAGTGAGGAAGATTCATTAGCTGGAAAAATATGGAATAAAAATATTATCCCAAAGGTTAACATGTTCAACTGGTTCATTTTGATCAATAAGATTTTACCAGTAGACAATATCACTAAAAGAGGCTTTCACATGGTCAACAAATGTGTTTTATGTGAAAAGGATATAGAGACGGTCAACCATATGTTTATAGACTACACTTTCTCTTTCCAAATCATATCCTCTATCCTTTCTTTATTTTTAGTTAATTGGGTAAGCCCAAATGAGGTCAAATCTATCTGAGTCCAATGGAGTTGTACTTTCAAAATCCAAGGCATAAAGAATCTATGGATCATGATTCATAGACACCTACGGTGGGAGGTATGGAAATAAAGGAACAGGAGGATTTTTAAAGGGAAGAGACTTCCACACAAGATTATCTCCAAAAGATGCATACAAGTTGTTAAAAACAATTTCTCAATCCTTAAAAATAAGGAAGGAGAAATACATATCATTTGTAATTGGAATCTAATATGTGTTGAACAGTTAATAAAAAATAATCCAAGAGAAGGAATCAGATGGACTAGTCCCCAGGAAGGTTTTATAAAGCTAAATTTTGATGGGGAAATGAAAGGGAATCCTGAGAAAGTGGGTGGAGGTGGCATTTTCCGTGACTTCAAAGGTAACTTTGTTCTTTCCTACTTCTTTAATTTGGGTATACAAACTAACCATGTGGTTGAGGTTGTGGTGATGTTTTGGGGAGTTAAGCTTGCAAAAGAGAAAGGTTTTAAATATTTTATTATTGAAGGTGACTCCTTGAATATAATTATGGTGGGTAGAAAATCTTTATCATCTACTATAGAATATTTTATAAAGAGCACCAAAAGTAGACTTACCTCCTTCACTTCCATATCTTTTCAACATATATACCACGAGGGAAATGGATTGGTTGATAAGTTTACTAATAAGGGTGTGATCGCTAAGGATTTTAATGTGGTTGAAAATATAGCTAGTTTGGATGAACAAACTATTAGAATCATTGAAGGGGACTCTTACCCAAAATATCTACCATCATATCCTATCGGTATTGGGGTTTAAAAAAAGGTTAGGAATATCATGATGATAACTGTGGTTTATGATGTTGATAAGATGGTGAATTATAATATGATGGATGTACATGCTCTACTCATGCCAAAAATAATTTCTCATTACTCCAATGATTGGAAAGACACGACTACTCTTCTAATCATCGAATCCTTGGAAAAATTGACCCTGAATTGTAAAATATTATGGAGTTTGGGGTTGGGGCATAAAATTTGTGAAGAAATAAAGAAGGGTTGTAGTAGAAAAATGGGGGGTGATTTAGTGAGAACTGAACCAGTTACTATGCCTAACATTTCTGAGGAGGCCTCTGAGGTGTTAGAAAAAGTAGGATTGTTAAAATTCTTCAAAATATTTAATGGGCACAATAAAGAGCTGATTTCTCAAATTTCCAACACCTGGAATGAAGGCCAAGTTTGTGTTCAAAGCCTCTCCTTTACAATCTCATTGAATATTATAGCCAAAGTCACTACTCTCTCCTTGGAGGGAAGGTGTGTTTTCAAACCCAAATTGGATTACAACCTGGAGGTGGATAATTTGTATGGGTACTTTAAAGAAACATTTCAATGGATTCAATAGAGAGGATTTACCCTCCCCTTACGATGAAATAGACTTACTATTTATGTCCTACATTACGCTTGAAGGTCGATTCAAGGTGGTTTACGGATACCATTTTCCTATGCTCAGCCATATTCAAAATGGTAAACTGTATAAATTTCCTAACTTTATTTATATTGCTTTGGATAAATCTATAACACTGGTTAGGAAAGGTACCTTCACATTTCCCCTACATCAAGGCCTTCTTAAAGCCTTGGTTAAGGAAGGTACACCTAGAATTGGGAAAAGTGATAAATTTGGTGTTAAATTGGAGAACCCTAGCCTGGAGGATGAAGGTAAAGTGGTGGCTAAAAGGACAAGATATTGTTTTCTAAGGAAATTTCAAGGAAGAAAAGGAAAGAGGAAGGTGATTTAGGAAAATAGGCAAATATTGAAGTTATCTCAGATTCAAGGGAAAAGAAGGAAGGTTACGACCAGGTGGTCAGTGGCAGGGTAGGGAAAATGGAGATAAAAGATGATACTATCAATAAAGTGGCTAGGAAGATTGATATCTCTTCCAAACAGATGGATAAGGAAGAAAATTTTGATACTCATTCCCACAATATTAAAGAGGCTATTATGAGCTTTAAGCACCAAAGGTTTCCGAGAATTTTTTTTTTCAGCCTAGGACTTTGTGGTGAAGACCAATGTTTTTAAAAAATATTTTGATAACTTTAGATTGGAAACCGACATCAATAGACACAAAATCAGTATGGTGACTATCAACTTGAGGGAACTCTAAGAGAAAGTGGATAAACTCACAACCATTGTGGTTAGTGAAAACTTGAAGAATGCAAATGAAATATGTATCTCTATGGAGAAATATATTCTAAAAATAAAGGAAATCATCATGCAAATTAAAGAGGTCCACCTTCTAAATATGAAGAACACTATACATAACCTCAAGCTATTGGTGGAAATGATACAAGCTATGCAAAGAGATGGAGAAGGATGAAACCTTGACTAAAAGGGAGGTGATTGAACCAAACTACAAATATTGGAGGATTACCATTGCTTGATTGGTTAAAGAGTGGAATGACTGCACGCTTACCGTGGGAGATATGATTAAGGAATGATTCAATGTTGCTTGTTTGTGCCAAGTTGGGATGGGATCCCTTTTGTTTTTTTGTTAGTTTTTATGTTTTTACTTCCTTTATTGTTAGTATAATTAATGTTGGTTGTTAATTTATCTATGGTTTTTCTCTATTATGGCTTCAATGGGTATACCATTGGCCATGTTTCTATGTTTCCTTGAACTATATCTTTTGTACGGGGTAGGGTCGCCTTAACCCTTATTTACCATTAATAAAAAAATCCATATAGTGAAACCAAAATAAATGAATGTTGGGTACATAATGACGATTTATTTATTGATTACAATATGACTCACACATAAGGTTTATTTATTCTATACAAGTTGTACATAGACATATATCACAAATTTTTCTATTCAATTATCAACATTATCTTTAGAGGGAGTGGTTGCTATATTTTCTATAGGAACCCCATGGCCTCCATATATAACTCCTTCCATTCTTCCTTGTTACACTCATGAATGTCAAGAACAAAAGTAAAGTTGTTTAGTTTATTTTCATTGGTTATCTTGTTTGAGTCATGCATGGTATCCCAATCTTTATTGAGAAGTTCTAACCATTAGACATCAACCTCCAACTACTTCTTACTCAACTAAAGCTTTGCAACCATGTCCAACAATTATTTAACATTTTTCTCCAATAGTAACTTCTCTAGTGTAATTCTCTCACACTCACTTTTGTAGAAGTCTACCTTCTTTGTTAGGATGTGTATGTATAATTGCATGCTCAAGGGTGGGGAAGACTCGTCTTATTTTTCAATGCATACATCTTTGGGTGTAGGCCTATCTGTAAAATTTTTGAACCCAAATGTTTCATAGCACTTAGGCTCCTCCACAGTTGCAGCCTTACATTTTCCACTATTTTTCTCTAGCCATCCAATGAAACCTACAATTATGCACCCAATTTAAATTCTTTATAATTTGTAAAGAATTACAAAGAAAACAATGAATTTAATCAACAAAATTGTTTCATATATGGAGTATGTATGAAATTTTAGCATATGAGTATGGCCCAAAAAATCATACATGTAAGAAGCATACAACTATTACATTCACATTACAAGCATACAAAATAATTCTATGCATTGTAAAAAATCATATCTGGATGAAGCTATATCAAATATTAAAATAAAAATATCTTGCTGTGTAATATAAACCATAAACCCATTAAATAGTAATAAAATCATCATATATACATCTCAATAAATAAGTGTCCTCATAATAATCATCATATAAGGCTATAGTTTATAGTTACATATTCAAAATGTACAATGAAAAAAATGGCATAAAAAAAATATCATAACCTCCTCCGCTGTCTATTGGAGGAAAAATAACTAAAGGAATCATAAAATTTAGTACGCCTCTTAAAATTTTTGTGAACGGAAGAAGGGTTGATCCTAGGAGTGGGGGGGCATGGGATGACTGCATCCAAGGACGATGCACTCTCTCATCGGGGTGTAGTGCAACTATAACCTACTTTGGATCATCCTGAAAGATAACCATATTGTAATTATGTGGACATACAATAATCAATCAATTAAACACATAAATAAATAATCCAATACATTTACTTTCCTCTAGTAGAGGAGTGGCACATTTCATCTCTAAAACATCCCATATCACAAACCCTTTTACACAATTTGCCAAAGTGTCTACAAATGTGGTCGGGTAGGAAAATGTATCAGTCGGAACAATGGCCTTGACAATGATAACTTTGACAGTTTACACAGGGAGTCGCATGCCATGACAAAGAACATAAAGGCCAACATCACAAATAATTCCTCTCCCAATGACTACATCATCAGACATCAGCTATAATTTAAACCCAATGGAAAAAAACTAGAATAAAAACAATCTTAGTTATATGAAACATTATATATTAGTTTTACTAACAAATAATACTCAAAACCAAATGATAAAAAAAGTTTACTAACAAAGAATACTAAAAATTGTATGAAGGTGGTTTACAGGACAACAAAGTTAAAGAAGTGAGGTGAGTTTGAATTACCAGTACAGTTGCCTCCTCACTCCTCTCCTCAACACCCTTGGCTAAGCCCCTGTCTACATCCTCCTTCCTCTCCTTACCACCCTCACCCATGCCCATCTCCTCAAGCCTCTCCTCATCACCCACTCCTGTTGGGCCTCATAATATTTACTAAGTCCCAAAGGGAGTGTGCTCGCATGGGGAAAGTGAAGAGGATGGGTGCACAAGGAAAATCACACATGACATGGGGTTTTATAAGGGTTTAATAGAAACCATAGTGTGCTTAGAAGGAAGAGTAAAGGATTTCAAGACTTAGTCATATTCAACTTTCCAAGAGGCACTTGAGGAAAAATGTGACCTGATTAGGCATGCTAAGTGGATAAGGTGCCAGCCTAGCAACTTGGTGGCTAAGGAAATAATATTCCATGCATGGAAAATTCTCGAAAGACATCATTACAAAAATTACATAGCTCGGATCAGAAGAATCAAGCTCCATTGGAGGACCACCTTGACACTTGGTAACTGATCTACTCTTGAAGGAAGGCATAGTAGTGGGTACTAAACCTATTTATAGATATGTTTGGGTAGAAGAAAAGAGAATAAAAGAGGAACATTTTGGAGAGATCATTACCATATGGATTGATGAGAAGAAGCTTCAGGATCATCATAGAAAGGATGAAAGGTGAATCTCTACAGAAATACTAGGAGGTTCTAGGGATTGGGGGTCTCATTAGAGGATTGTAGGAATGTTAACATATCTAGAGGGATGGGTCTACTAAATTTTTGTAATAAGGGAGAATAACTAGAGCTATTGATAACTGAGTTAGATCTCTATATTGGTCTGTTATGGCTCTTGTGAATATAATGTGGTTACTGAACTATGATAAACATGAATATATGGTTATGTTCTAAAATTATTGTTCATGGGTGTAAACCCTAGTGCCTTTTTCTTTATGTTATGGATTAGATATACTATCTGTACAATGTTTCTTTTGTTATCTGAATGGGTATGTTGGTGTAATGGCTCATCCAATGCTTCTAGAATGTATGCATGATCATTTACTTTTCTGCACTTAATCTGTCATCAATGACAACATCTTATCACAATGCTCACATAAAGGAGGGGCTTGACACCTGTGTGCCTGGGGTGAGAGCTCGGTGCCCGCTGGGTGATAGGTTGGTGTGCAAGGGATTAGAAGATTATTCTAAGGGCATAAAAATGACTACATCTTGGTTCTATTGCCGGGACCTCTTTTCAAAGTTGCTGTGAAGATGATGCGTGATGAGAGAGGGCTTAACCTTGGAAAGTGTCGAAGCATGGTTTAAGAGCACAGAGGATAGGTTTTCTCAAATATTTAGTACTAGACCTAAGTTTGATGCACATAGATGGGTAGAAGAACTCCTATATCATGAGTTGATGAGACCTTATTCTATTATTTTCCAGTATAATTGTATGAATGTATATCAGCATATGCATCCAGATCAAGTTGGTACTATAAATCACGTGTGTGGACCCAAGATGATTACTAGAGGCTCCAAGATGTGGATATGACTTGGACACATGTTGTTGATCACTAGTGGAAAAGAGTGCTAACTAGTTATACCATAGAATATGCCATTTCTACATATTCCTTTCTATAGGTTGTTGAGTTTGAGTTTGTAAGGAACCTAAAGGATCATTTTTGTGAGCTATCCCATTGGCTATGAAGATATTGATCATTATAATAAGTTTGGAGGCATTACCTATGGCCAGCTAAGCTTCTCCGAGCACTAGGTGAGGAAACTAGGGTGGAGGAAGATGGTAGAGCTGGAAACAAAAAAGGAGAGGGAAGAGAGATGACTCAAGTATAGTGAAGCGTGTGAAAGGGAGTTGGCTAGAAAATGTGAGGTTGTAGGAATGATGGATCTATAGAGGTAGATGTTGTGGGAAGGAATTAAGGTTCACGTAGAGGATGTGGAACCTGAGTAGTCTGTGCTACCCCATCTTGGAAAACACATGAGAGAAACCCCTTTAGCTTCTAATGAGAGTTCATCACATGAAGAAAGGAGAGCCATCATTGTGCATCTAAACCCACCTGGTGACTGAACCGTGACGCTTAGTTTTCTAAATCAAGAAACAAGTATTGCTAACCCAGTTGATATCGGTGGAAGTGACCAATCTGTACCTAGGAGGTATAATGTCTTGTCTGAGACATCTATGGCTGCATAAACAATTCCTTTGTTTGGAGGGATTTTTGGGCAAATTTTAAATACACAAAATTTGGGTATCACATCTATGAGTGGCATGGGATACATGTTTGGTAGTGGAGCAATATCACAAACCATTGACACACAGTTCAGTGGGATGTTGGGAACGCTAGGCATGACCACTTCAGGCCCGTTACCAGGTGTAGGAAGAGGACCTGGTGGGTCTAGCAGATATGAAGGTGGTTTTGGTGGATCAAAAGGCATAGGACCTAGTGGATCCAGTAGATCTGGTGGTGGGGGAAACACTGGAGGGAATCAAGGTTTTGGATCAGGTGGACAAGGGCCTCAGCCACCTCCACAAGTATTTTTTGAGATGTTTTTACATCTACTAGATTACAAGGGTGTCGAGGATGCTGCAAAGCATGTACACAAGTGTGAATTTCTATGGCACACAAAGGGGATCACTACCCTAGAGTGAAAGGAAATTCAATTTGAAATGACATTGCAGGAGTGCATGTATAGTTGGTACCAGAAGTATGACCCCCATTAGACGGTGGTAGATTACACCATGCTATGGGATGCCTTGTTATTTGAATTCCATATCCTTGAGTTTGAGATGAAGAGAATTAGTGCCTTGAAGGAGATCTAGAAGGGAATGATAGAGAGTGTGTGATAATATGACACATGGTTCAAAAATATCTTGTCAAAGATATCTTATGATAATCATCCTTCTCAGCATGCTCAATGGGTTGTTGGAGGATTAATAACACCATTTAGAAGAGCGCTTTGGCACAAGACATTCACAAACTCATACGAGGCCTTAGAGGCTACCCTGTGCATTGAGGTTGTTGGAAGTGTAGATACCAATGTTAGCCCTTTCCTCGAGGCTCAAATTTCTGCAATATTCAAGTAATTAGAAAAGCTAAACTTGGTGCATGAGACTTGTAATGGCCTATGATGCATAGATTATGAGGTAGAGGGGCATCCAAAGGACAATTGTCCTTAGAGGTCAGTATGTGCCAAGACAGTAGATTGTGAAATTTTGTACAAGTATCATGATGCAAGTAGGTTTCCACTACTACAACGCGCGATCTGTAAGAATGTGTCTTGTTATTGCAAGATCTGTACCATTTCACCATTTTATTTACATTTTTTTTAATGATGAAATAGATAAGGTTATGGGCTAGGAGGAATACCTATTAAATGGGTTGGTTGATGGTTATTGTGAGTGTTATGAATTCTCGATCCAGTGCTGATTGTGAGAGCTTCCTTTTGGCTGGGAGGAACTACCTGTAATAGAAAACAAGACCATAAAAGAGAAGTTAAATGATATATGACAAAGGATTGCCTAGCGTATGCTAGTTTTGGGAAGTGTGATACTTCCTAGATGGTTGTCAATCCACTGTTAAAAAAAATTAATGCGAGAAATAAATAAATTCCTAATGTATTTGATATGATTTAGGTATCTCATTCAAGTACAATAAGCAAATCCAATCACAACGGGCTAGGTTATAGTTGGATCTAAAGGAGGAGGTAATTGTCAAGGTACTGGGTCTGGTCAGGGTATGATTCTAGGTTGTTTATCTCAATTGGTAGGAGGTTTTTTGGATCTATTTTTGGGCAAGGTATAACACACAGATACCAGCATTGGTCTTGTATGACCGATGACAGTGTTGTAATAACCGACGACGGTTACTGTGGATTTTTAATAACTCAATATTTCATGGTTTAGGGATTTGTTTGAGACTGACTCGAGGATGGTGAGGAGTGGGAGTAAGTCTGGGGAGGTGTTGGAAATACTCAGAGATGTCTAATAGTCATGTATGTGTGATTTTATGGTATGGGTGAAGGAATGATCGAACTTGTATGGAGATAAATGGTGGGGAAGTGAGAGTTCAAGTAGAAACTAATAATTGAAGCAACAAATCCTACTAGAATGAAAAATAGAAGAATGCTAGTTAACAAGATACTTACTATGATGTAGGTTTGACAAATGGATGGAGGTGATGGTTGATCAGAGGACTGGTGTTTGGTGCTGAGGCAGTGCTTCCCAGAATGCTTCCATGGGTGCAATGCTCCTAGATCTATCTAGATGATGGTTCTAGATACCTGGATGCATGGAAAGATGTTGGTTCTACTTGCATGTAGCTCTGATCTTTTTCTCCTCTAGTCTCAAATGTGCCAACCCCTCAAACAAGGTTACTAAGGTGAATAAATGGTAACCGACGACAGTCCTGTCTTGAGCGGCGTCAGTTTAGGTCTGACCGACATTGGTTAAGGTGGGATTCCCTAGATTTACTAAAATGGGTAGATCTCTCTAATTTCTTGGGCCAAGTTGGTTTGTTGTCCAAGATCAAAATGAAAGCTTCCCTTCTAATGAGAGGGAATGTGGTTAGAGAGATTTTAGGCATTTATTTTAGGGTTAGATCAGATCTTAGCTCATTAAGACAAGTAAGACTTAGTTATTGTTAGTTATGGAAACATTCCAAGAATAGGTCTAGGGTGAGGTGGCTAGATGAGGTATCTAGGTGAGGTGGAAATTAGGTCAATTAAGGTAATAAAATAATGGATATTGTGAGGATGGGTATTTAATTTAATTAAAATAATTAAATTAATTATTAATGTGGGGTGAAAGGGGGCCATGGCTAGGTGCCCATGTTTAAGTTGGTTATCTGATTAGGGGCTAATAGGAATGTAACCAAATTTAGGTGTCTACATGTACCTCTATGACCCATGAAATAAATATTATAGGATAATTGACCAGATACATGATGTCATTTATCTTGGTGTGTGCCAGACCAACCTTGCAAGTAGTTCCAAGGATGATGATTGACGTTATGAAAGGCACACAAATGGAGGAGCACGTGGAAGAGGTTTCCATGAAGGATTTCATGGTCATGGAAACCATGGAGGAAGAATTCAGTTCCCATGAGGAACCTTCTATAACTATGGTTCTACAGAGAATTATAAGCGTGAGTGTCTTGATCTACTGCAATGTTCATTATGTGGAAAGAAACACAGGTATGAAGAGTTCCCTAACATGTTTGAGCACATGATCCAACAACACCGGAAATAAAAAGGTGTTGGGATGGTAAGTATAAAGAAGACTGACTCACAGTGGATTCCAAGAGTGACACTTGAGTCAAGACTAGAACTTGTACTGGTGACGACGCGAGTAGAGGCCACACGTGCCAGGGAGATACCAAGATAAAAAACTAGTTATAAGAGAAGAATTGGTACATGGGAAGTATCCAAACCCTACTCATCAAAAATAGGTGTATCAAGAGACTATGGATTTGATTCAAAGTTTACAAGGAGAGATCTAGTGTCTGAAGGAGTAGTTAAGGTAGTGAGAGTAAAAGAAGAATGTTGAGGCTCTGCAGAAGGATCTGGATGAGGTTAGGGAAGTATGTAAGGAAAGAGAATATCATTCCCTTACTATGATAATGGTTATGGGAGAAGGTACCATGTAATGGAGGAGAGTGTGAGAGGCATATTTTGCATGTTAACCTCCCTCCCCATAGCCTTGATTATGACAAAGAAATCACTTTAAATGTTGTTGTAGATTGTTGGCTTCTGAGAAATATTCTAATCGATAGAAGCATGGAAGTCAATGTTCACACCTTTACTGCATGGCATCAAATGGGAAGGCCCCCATTATAACCATCTTTAAATGTGTTGCATATGGTGAATAAGAAAAAGGTAATGGCCATCGATGTCTTGAAGGATGCGGTTATCACTATTCAAGGGGCCAAGTTCACTGGAGACTTCAAAGTATTGGCCTTATCCGAGGCGGATAACTTTCCAACATTTCTTGGGTTCCCTTGGTGTTACAAAAACAATTCCGAACTATGGTTTAACAAGGGGTATATAAGTTTTGAGAACAAGGAGGAATGGGTCATCATCCCTTTGACAGATGGGAAATCAATGCCCTATATTGAGCCCTTGGGAGAAGAAGTCCTTGACATAATATATGTGCACTCTATTAGAGACCCTGATGTAATTCATCCTACATAAGAAGTTATCTAGTTTGAAGACACTCAATCTATGAGTGATATAACTAACATAGCATGTGACTATTGGGTGCACGAGAATTATGAATTAATTGGGTGATAGTTGAAAGGATCAGTGACAAGGGTAACAAAATCTCGCTCATTCAAGTTCCTAAGAGGGAATAAGTTACCAAGTTACTCTTGAAGGGACAAACCTAATGATTTCTTTCAAGAAATTGAGGATCAGTGGAAAAATGAAAATGAAAGAAGAGGTATGCTCAACTATAACCTACTCGGGACCACATCACATTGGTGGGTGAAAAATCATGAAAGCCTTCTAGAATGGCATGAGGTGAGAACCAAATTCTCTGTTAGGTTTTCCAGAAGTAATGCACCCACTGTCATACAATACTACCATGGAAAAGAACCCACCTTGTGTCATATCCAAGCATGTGAAAAGGCCTAGATAGAAGACACAAAATTTTTACCACCTTTTTTATGGGTGCATAAGTTGTATTCCACCTTACAAAGCTGTGAGCATGCATGGGACATTCACTTAGAGATACACCATCAGAAAGGGAATTGGTAGGAGTTGGTGGATGATTTCATTTAAGATTTCGAGTATTAGAATACAAAGCCATCAGTGGATAAGGCATTGTAAGTGATCAAGCACCTTACAATGGGAGATAGTGTTATGGTGGAAGATAAGATACTTGAGCTATTAGGTGAACTTGGTTTGGAGATGCATTTTGATGAGGAAGAATTAGAAGAGACACAACTTGAGTGTGTGTGCATGGAAAAGGAAAAAAGGAAAAATGGTCTATGTGATAGATGTTGAAGAAATAGAGAGTCTGGATGTTAATCATTCTAAAGGTACGCGTGAAATTAAGGATATTACTGATGAGTGAGTGTGTGCCTACCATGAACCCTTGAACAAAAAGAAGGTTAACATTGGTTCATAGGTAAAAACTAAGGAAGTTATCATTGGGGATTATTGGTTGGAGAAATACGTTTCTAAGATCATTGACCTTTTACACAAGTTTCAGGATTTGTACCCACGTGGGTACCATGAGCTCAAGGCATTCACCACTCTTTGAAGGAAGGTGCACACCTGATTCATAAGAGACATTATCGGATGAATCTGAATTTATACGTACGGGTCAAGGAGGAGATATACAAGATGATCACGTAAGGCATTATTGAGGCCATTGAGGAATTAGAATGTGTGATTCCAATGGTCATAAGAATTAAGAAGGATGGGAGGATAATGATCTATATTGATTCCAATCCCCTTCACTGAAGAAATTATGGAAGGAGTGGCCGAGCATGAGGTCTATTCTTTCACAGATGGGTTCTCGGGGTACCACCAAGTTATAATTGCAAAGGAAGACTAGGAGAAGAAAACTTTCACCACTAAATGGGGAAGTTTTGCCTACACGGTCATGCCTTTTGGGCTAAATAATGTGCCTACTGTGTTCTCACGCATCATGGTAAAAGAATTCCAAGACTACATCCATAAATTTCTTTAGGTCTACCTAGATGAATGGATTGTGTATGGGCTATTAAAAGACCATTGTGACAATTTGAGACTTATGTTTGAGAGATGTCGGTAGTTGAGGATATCCCTCAAAATTAAGAAATGTGTCTTTGCTACTCCATTTAGAACACTGTTGGGGCTTATTATATGTAAGGAAGAATTGCTAGTGGATTCCGCCAAAGTTGCAGTTATTATGGGATTAGGGTAGCCTAATAGTGAGAGCATAGTAAGTGGATTCCTTGGGCATATGGGGTACTATAAAAAAATTATTAAGGGATATGCCAAGATTGCAGTGCCCTTGGAGGAATTTCTTAAACACAAGAGCGTCTTTCACTGGGGAGGGGCGAAGCAAAGGGCATTTGACACTTTGAAGAATAGGATTTTCACTGCGCCCATATTACACTTTCCTTCTTGGGATAATCCTTTCCATGTGCATGTTGATGCCTCAGGAACAACCATTGGAGTAGTACTGGAACAACCTAGTGAGGAGATTTTTGATCACCCCTTGTGTTTTTCCAGTAGGAAATTGACACCAATAGAACAAAATTACACAACTACTAAGTGTGAGGAACTATCAATGATAAATTCAGGCAGCATCTGTTGGTGACACTATTCATATTGTACATAGACCACATAGCACTGTAGTACTTAGTAAACAATCTCGTTCTACAAGGGAGTATATGCCTGTGGGACCTGTTATTTCAATAATTTTAGTTTTTAGTTGTGGTAAAGCCAAGAAAGAGTAATTCAGGACTTGATAATTTATCAAGAATTAAATCAGGGGAGGAAACGCAAAGCATTAAGGATACCATGCTAGACGTGTAACTATTTAGGTTGTGATGCATGCCCTTTGACTTAGAGGATATTGTAATATTTCTTAAAACAAGTGTGGCACTGGAAGGAATGAAGGCTTTGGAGAGAAATTAAATGGCTATACGCGTCGTGACTTATATGTTGATTAGTGGAGATTTGTACAATTTAGTTTGTGATGAGGTTCTATGCATGTATATTACAACACAAACATGTTGCAATCATGGAGGAAGCACATGGTGAGATTATAGGAGGACACTATGCAGGAAATGCAACCGTGTGGAAGATTCTACTTACATGAATTTGGTGGGAGAGTATCTACTAAGATTGTATTGAGTTTTGCAATGCCTATGACCATTTTCAGCACCTTAGTAGACTTGGAAGGAGGGATGAAATTCCCTTGCGACCGATAGCCACCACCGAACCATTTGAAAAGTGGGAAATTGACTTTATAGGACCAATTTCACCTACCCTGTAAGGGACTAACTTGCATTACATTATAACTTGCACTAATTACTTGACAAGATGGGCAGAGGCAACGCCTATAAAAGATTACATAATAGAGATAATAGCGAGATTCTTATGGGAAAACATAATAAGTAGGTATGGATGTATGCTGAGTTTAACAAGTGATAGGGGTACACATTTTCTGAATGAAAAATTTAGGATTTTGTTGGCAGATTTTATGGTGGACCATCACAAGACCACCCCTTATCACCCATAAGTGAATAGGACTGCTGAAGCATTTAACAAGATACTAAGTCACACATTAACTAAGATTTGTGACATTGGAGAACAAGATTGGGATGAAAAGGTATCAACCATTCTATGGGAATATAGGACAACCTACAAGAGGTTAAACAAGGCCACACCATTTCAATAAGTTTTTGGCGCAGAGGCAATTTTCCTAGCTGAATTTATGGTACCATCATTGTATATAACACACATAGGAGGATTGGCTAATGAACAAGCACTCGATGAAAGAATTGATAAGTTAATGCAGCTAGAAAAAATGTGATCACTTGCTAGATAGAGTAAAATGATAGAGAAGGAAAGAAAAAAATCATGACATGATTATGATATTAAAAAAAACAATTTGAGGTTGGGCAGATGGTTTTGTAATATGACTCTAAATTTCTGCACCATCTTGGGAAGTTGAAAGTCCATTGGTTGGGACCATACATCATCTTGTACATCCTTGATTCAGGCACTTTCCAGTTACAAGCATTGGATGGGATGAGACTACCATGTCATTTCAATGGGATTAGGCTAAATCCCTACTATAAATAAGTTTTCCTTGTGTTTTTAAATAAGGCATTATTGCTAGGTAGCCTAGGATTTCCCTTAATGCATTTAATTTCCTTGTGTTTTCCTTTCTTGTCACTTGTTCTTTTCTGTTGTGTTGATTTTGCACACCTTTTACACTAGTAACCACTTTAATTTCAAGGGTTATGTATGCGCAGAGGGCTGCACATCTATTTTAGTGTGGGGTGGAGTAGAGTGAAGGGAAATAGAGGATGGAAGTGAAATTTGTAATTTAATGGACTAGGTTAAAACATAAAAATCACATAAGGTAGGAAATCATGCATGGAAAAAGGTGATGAGAAATTTTTGTGTCAAGAACGCTTTACAAAGACCACATACAAAGGATGAGAAGCACAAGAACAACATGAGGTAGGCAAGGGAAAAAATCAGGTCAAGGACATAAGTGTTTTTGGCATTGCAGATGCACGCGTAAGAATATTTAGTTAGTAAGGATTTTTGCATGCTAGAATGTTGTAGAGATTTTTCTTACAGGTTTGGACATGTAGGAAAGAGTGCTTAAGATTGGCTTTAGTGGAAAAATATGCACTTAATATTGAGTATGTTGGTAGGTGGCATAACATTTATTGCGGGATATAGGTAAAAATCTATAAGTAAAGGGTCAGGAACATCATTATTTACCTTGATATTACGAGATTGAAGAGCTCTTGCAAACTAGGGAATCTGCGAAGAAATATTTGTGTAAAGGAAGAAGAGTGAAAATATGAAATGCGTGACTAGGGTGACCTATGAACTAGCTTGGAAGGAGTACACGGGAATAGGGAGGTTTCAGTAGAGTACGTCATTTTGTGGAAGGATTTTCCAGGTTAGGGTTCTGTAGCTAGGGCACGAGAGTAGAAGGATTCTTTCATAAAGTTGAGCCACATATTTGAGTAGAGTGAGGAGGAGGAAGGAAGAGTTGTTTTAATTCGACAAGAAGATGGTACCAAAGAAGGAAACCATTTCACCTAATAAGGGAAAGGGAAAATGAAAAAAACTACCACCACCAGTTTCAATGAAGAACGGTATGTGGAGATACAATACCTTGATGGGGTGTTACTTGGGAAAGAATGGGCATCCCATGTGAGGAATATGGCCGTGAGTGACTATAATCATCACACAAGTACCACAGAAAAGGAAATGGCACTAGAGTTGGTTCATCCAATAGATAAGAGGACGCTAGAGGGGATGCCAATCTACATCGATGAGGTGAAGGTAAAATTGGAGAAGGTTGGGCTACTGCAACTATTCAAGTTTTCCTATTTTGGAAAGACCAAGTGGTTATACCAATGGTTGATTTCGAGCGTGCATGAGGACCAATTCTACTTTGCGGGCCACATAATACACATAAATCCCCAACTCATCTCCAAGTTTACCAGCCTGATCTCCAAAGGAGATTCATTAGATGATGACCTGGAGGATAAAGAGGCTATTAAGAAGACCATCGAAGAGTATGACTATAAGAAGGTGTCTCACTACTTAGACATCCTAGATATCTCAAACCCCGTTATGAGGATGGCCATGCACCTAATAACCAAGTTGAATGGTCAAGAGAGGTGGGCACAAATAAACAAGGCATGATTAAATTTATGCTAGAAAATTTTAGAAGGGACCATCTATAACTTGTCCACCTATATTGCAGAAGAGATCATCAATGTTGTGCAAGAGGGAGAGAAGATAATGTTCAGAAATGTTCTTCTCACCATCGTCTTCTCAGAAATTGGAGTGCCCAATGGGACAAAGAAGTTTGTATGGGAGTATCCAGATGAATATCCCTCCCTCGCAAAGAGGTTTGAGAAATACCCATGTAACACCATGATGGTCACCCATAAGGCATTCCTAGAGAAATGGTACAAGCGAATGCACGATGCATTCAGGGTTGAGTGGAGGGTACCTAAATAGTTACCAACACTAGTAGGAGGAGAAGCTAAGTTCATTGTCTATCAGCACTTTTACATTGGTAGGTTCACTCTATCGAATGGGACCAAGATTCCATGGTGTAAATTACCCTTCTCTTTCACTATGTAGTATTTCCAAGCAGGGGTTAACTACTTCAAGGAAGCTAACAGACTAAGGTTTGACCTTAGAGAGGTGGACCATGACCACCAAGACCTATAGAGAAATATCTTATACCCCAAAAATTGTGCTTATGTGGAGAAGTATGTCTGCCATGAAGTGTGCATGACAAAACCCTTGACACTGCCAATTGCTGGAAGGAACACAACAAGAGTATACTTGCGCATTAGGCCCAAGTATGAAAAGGGAACTTACTTGGAGAATGATGTCTCCATTCTAGAGGATCCCTCTAGTATAAATAAGGCTATGCTAAAGAAGAGGAAAAGGGAAGAGACCTTGGAGAAAGTGACGCCGAAGAAGAAAGCACCAAGTTTGTAGACAACACAATCGATGGGCGTGCCGGATTTAGTGCCAAGCCAAGTACATACACATGTAGGAAGAAGTCTCCCATCAAGGAAAAGGAAAAGACACCTGAGGAAGAGGTTCTAGAATAAGAATATTTTCCTAGAAAAGAATCAACTGTTTAGGAAGAGGAAGAATCCCCAGTTAAGAAGAAGCAAAAGGTAGTGGGGAAGGCAGACTTAGAATATATTAAAAGCTTAGAGGCCTACAGGGGTGAGAGAGATGACAGTGAGGATGAAGAAGTTCAGAATCATCCCGTGTACGATGTACATGACTTGGAGGAAAAAAAGGAGTGAAGAAAATGGTGAAGAAGAGGAAGGCACTCAAGGAAAAGGGGAGAGTGAAGAAGTAACTACTAAGGATCAAAGGGCCCCTAGCCTCACCAAGTAGTAGATAGAAGAGGCCACAAAAAGAGAAGTAATGGGCATAATAGAGAAGTTAATAGAGAAAGAAGTGGAGCAAAGTGTTGATGAGACACTCAAGGAGATAGAAGAAGAAAGCATAGGAAAGGAGTATGGAAGCATGGGTGGAGATCCCAGTTTAGTAGTAAGCTTTCCAAAGGTAGTGAACACATGAGGAGAGAGCATGGTAGTAGTGTAGGGACATGGAATGGGTTATATACATTATCCAAATAAGGTACTATGTGCACGGTTCCAAAACATTGTGCCTATGGACTAACTCCTGACAATGTCTTTATTTGAAGAAGAAGGAACGTACCCACAAAATGGGAAAATTCTATCTTGGGAATTTGAGTCCCATATCAATGAACTGGAATTCAAAGTTAAGCAAGGGGCACTGATGAAGGTTTTAGATACCAAATGTATAAACCCACTGGCAATTGCTCAACAGTTGTCCAATGAGAAAGTATGTAATGCTCTCAACAAGGTTTCAATTGAGGTTGAGGCAAGACTCTTTGGAAGGAATGACGGGGTGAGATTCCTAGAGGAGGAATTGGAAAAGAAAAAGGAAGATCTCATTGAAAAGAGAAGGATATGAAGCAGGAGGAACTAATCAGCGCACAGTTAAGATGTGAGCTGGAGGAGGAAAAGACAAGGTTGTCTGAGGTATACAAGAAAGTTGAGATGATTACAGAGGTCATTGTCTTAAAGCATCCAGAACTAGCATTGCCTAAGAAGAAATATGAAATGACCTTAATGCTTGGAAGATTTAACTCACATCCTTATAAATGAAATGTGACCACTCGCGTTGGAATTGGCTGAGGAAGCACTAACATGCTAGGAGAAAGAGGAAAAGCAGAAGGTTGTGGAGATAGTTTCTTGATACACCAAACTCCTCACTTCTGTAAACGCCATCACACAAATAACTGAAGCCGTTTATGATAATTTCACTAATAGGGATAAAGTAGCAAGCATCCTAGTTATTACACATAAAGTAGACCTTAAGGAGTTTTAGGAGAAGAATAAACCAAACAGGGTAGAGAGGGATAATATCCTAGCTGAGGTCGAGAAAAATTCAGAAGCCATCGATGTTTTGTACGACCCTAGCAATCAGTTGGAAAACATTGTTGATATGTTGAATGCTAAGGGTGATGAACTAGGATTTAAAGAGGTGAGTGTGCTAGTAGGTGACCTCTTTCAATAGGTGTAGGGCAAGGTGGATTCCTGGGAGAAGATTGAGGTAAATATAAGGAAGGATTTCCCACTCATTCTTTAGCAATAAACAAATTTTTCTTCATCCCTCCATTCTTTCATTCTTTATTCCTGCCATTCTTTATTCTTTGGAGAGGGGTTTTTCAAGGATGGAGAACAAGCTTAGTGTGGGGTGATGTTGGGCCTTAGAATATTAACTAAGTCCCAAAGGGTGCATGTGTGCATGGGGTCAGTGAAGAGGATGGGTGCACTAGGAAAAGTGTGTAGGACATGGGGTTTTATAAGGGTTTAATAAAAACCATGACACGCAAGCAAGGTAGAGTAAAGGTTTTTAGGAATTAGTCATATTCAGATTTCCAAGAGGCACTTGAGGAAAAATGTGACCCAACTAGGTGTGCTGAGTGGATAAGGTGCCATCCTGGTGAATTGGTGGTTAACAACAGAATATTCAATGCATGGAATATTCCTAAAAGACATCATTGCATAAATTGGAGAGCTTAGATTAGAAGAAACATGATCCATTGGAGGACCACCTTGACACTTAGCAACCTATTTGCTCCTAAAGGAAGGCATGGCGGTGGGTGCTAAACCTATTTATAGAGATGCTCGGGTAGAAGAAAAGGGAATCAAAGAGGACCATTTTGGAGAGAGCATCACCATAAGGGTCGATGAGGGGAAGCTTCAGGATCATCATAGAAAGGATGAAAGGTGAAGCTTTGCATAAATATTAGGAGGTTTTAGGGATTAGGGGTCTCATTAGAGGACTGTAGGAATGTTAACATATCTAGGGGGATGGGTCTACTAAATTTTTGTAATAAGGGAGAATAGATAGAGCTATTAATACCTGAGTTAGATCTCTATATTGGTTTTTTATGGCTCTTATGATTGTAATGTGGTTACTGAACTATGATCAACATGAATATATGGTTCTGTTCTAAATATATTGTTCATGGGTGTAAATCCTAGTGAATTTTTCTTTATGTTATGGATTAGATATACTATTTGTTTGATGTTTCTTTTGTTATTTGAATGGGTATGTTGGTGTAATGACTCATCCTATACTTTCAAAATCTATGTATGATCATTTACTTTTCTGCACTTAATCTATCATCAATGACATCGTCTTCTCATAATTATCACATAAAGAGGGGCTCGGCTCCCATGCGCACCTCGGGTGAGCGCTCAATGCCTGTTGGGTGATAGGCCGGTGCATAAGGGACTAGAAGATTATTCTAAGGGAATAAAAATGATTACATCTCCCTCCTCAGCTAATGGCAAAGCTACATCTCCATCTCTCTCCTAATCAACCTCTCCTACCTCTTGTGCAACTATCTCTCCCATAAGATCGAGATCCGTGTCAGAAGAAGAATGGAAAGTCTCCTCAGTAAGGGTGACCTATAAAAACTGACACAAAATTTCAAATGGATTATCAACTAAATAAAATTTTGTCCAATTTCTTGTTTGTAGTGAAGTTAATACACTAGCTACTATAGAAATTAGCAACTCAGAAATGTTGGAGGGTTTATGTTACCTCAGATGTGATGTAATATGGGCACAAAAGGAGTGATTCTTACTGTAACTTGATATACATGAAAAAATAAAATGAAGAAGGATTAGATAGATATATATTGGGGTTTCCTAATAATGTGGTTCTAAGAAGTGATTAGCTTCCTTTCACGGATGTTAACCCACATTTTAATAGAAGCAATGTAAAAGATGAAATTATAGAAGCATTCAAGAAAAAACATATTATTGAATATGAGAAGATGAAATAAATTGATATAAAAGATGATTAGATGGTAATAACTGTAAATTGACTGTTACCTAGTCTAGGTCAATGGTGACCCAGACTATGTACAGGCAGGTTGACGGTGACATGGGAAGGAAAATCTAGACTGTAGGATGAATATGTGGACTTGAAGGGTCTGAAGGCCAACTAGGGGATGACAGGAGCCTATGTATGCTGTGAGTAATCCTTAGGAAATAACCAGAGATAGAAAACCCTAAAAAAAGACCAAAAATGAGAAGGGAGGAATTTTGATTAATAAATTGGGCTTGGGTTGATGGTGACCTAATGTGAATGACGGAGACTATGTTAGAGTCAGATATGGTTGAATAAATACAAGGTAGAAGAGAAACTTGTAAACAAATAACTAAGAGAGCCGACTGCTGAAGAAGATCTAAGTGTTTTTATTGATGGTATGTTCCTGTAAGAGATTAGATACGAGAAATACTTAGATAATATGATAAATTTTACATAAAACAACACGATGATAACGATAATTCTCAAGATGGATGATCGTGAGAAATGCAAACACACTGAAAAGATGTCCAGAATATCTGTAAATGTTTTAAGGATGATTAGGAATGGGGAAGGATGCTCAGTTTTCCAGAAAATCCCAAATTTGCATGCATCTGATGGGGAATAGAAGCAAAGCATCTAGTTTTATAGGGTCAACGATGACCAAACTAGGTCATCACCGATTGCGAGGAAAGTTTCCCCAATGGGATGCTTTTGTGTTTTTTATAGGATTTAGAGCTTTTTAAAGAATATAATGATGCTTTTATATCATTTAGGTGGGAAAGAGATGAGATAAGGGTAGTTAGGGCATAAAAATAGATAAAAGATAGAAAATCAAAGGGGATGTGTGTGTAGGATAAAAGCAATAGAAATAGAATATTGGTTAGGGAAATGGATGAGGATTAATTAATTAATATGAATTAATTAATCAATAGGAATAAAGATCAATGTGGATGGGATAATTGGGCATGTAAGATATTAACTGATTAATTAATTAATGTCACTTAATTAATTAAAGAGGACTGGATGGGAATTTGATTAAATAATGAGGGATAAACTAAATTAACAATTAAATATGTGCATGCGAGTGAAGGAAGGCATATATACCAATTTTAGGTGTCTACATTTTTCCCCTTTTTGTTGAGTGGTTTGAGCTAGCAAGCCATGAGACAAAAATGATGAGAGTGGGATAAGGATAAAAATAATTGATGATAAGCTCCCCCTCAAATGAGAGATTGATGATGTCAAGGGAAATCGATGATGTGTTTGAAAGAAGATTCTTGAAGAAGGGTGGGTGGGTGAAGAAAATATGAGTGAAAGCAAAACCAAGGCAATATGCCCCAGGAAAAAAGGATTACAATAATGAATAAAAACTATGGCGGTGACTCCAATATCACATCAGTAGAGGAAAATTGTGGTCTCAATGGAGGCGGAATACAACATTCTTACGAACTAGTGAGTGGGTGAAGATCACTGCAGTATGGATGTAGGTTGGGATGACCAAACGGGTCATGGGAAAATCATCAAAGTATGGACAACTATATGCGAAAGGTATGTGAAATCCTTCATATACGAGGAACTCGAGTGAATAGGTATGTGTCTGGAAGGGATGAGGATGAATGATATGGTGCCCAATGGGACATGAAAAATGGTCGATAAGGATAAATGAAAAAGTGAGTGATGAAGTAATATGCCATCTAAAGGAGAAGTATAGCTAAGAAGGTGGAAATGGCAAAAAGGAAAAGTCAAATATGCCCCAAGTATGTGGGAAAAGGTATGGTCCACAAAGGAAAAAATAAAGAATTATGCCCTAAGAGGGGAAAATAATGGCCACAAAGGTGGACTTTGATGAAAAATAATGGTGCCCCAAGGATGGGAATGAATATGGCCACAATAGTGGACTTGATATAATGAATGTAATGCCCAAAGTAGGAAGATGAATATGGCCTCAAAGGAAGAATTCGTGTGTGAATTGGATAGGATTATAAAATAAAATTCCCAAAAGAGGAGTGATTATAGCCATGAAAGGTGGACTTAGGGAATAAATATGATTAACCTGCCTGAAGGAAATAAAAAGAGATGGCAAAAAATGTGGACTTAGAGAGTTACATATGCCCGAAGGATGGATAGTTTGAATGTTGAATTAAAATTTCCAAAGGGAAAAATGGAGATGACCAAAAGTGCAGAATTAATGGTCAACAATAAATAACTCCCTGGAAAGGGATGCAAGAAAGAGGGGGAAAACCCAAAATGGTTACTACTAAGGCCATTTGACGGCTAGTGAGGCCAATCGATAGTGACTTAATGGGTTCAACAATGACCAGGTGTCGGTGGGCTATATAAGCCCAATGGTTGGCTAACAATGTTCATTTTCACATGCAAATTTAACGAGAAAGAGAAAAGTGATAAAAGAAATACTGATAAAATGGAGGCCACCGGAGCTGCGAGGAAACACCAGAGGGTGTGGAGGATGGTGAGTAATGAAAACCCACGCTAATTTTTAATTTAATTTAATGTTTTATTTATTTATTTATTTTGCATTTTTTTGCAAAAAAGTGGATGACGCTAGGGGCTGTTGGCAGTGACCCAGATAGGTCAATGTCGACCCAACCCTGAGGCACTTCGATTGAGCCCCAAAATGTGTCGACCCAATCAGGGTCGACATTGACCAGTGCTAGGATTGGATAAATTAGGGTTTATGATTGGATTTTGGATGAAAATTAATGGATTTGGATCAGGTTTTTAATATTAATTAATTTTAATTGATTATGATCAGATTTTATATGGTTGATCTGATATATGTATGTTTATTTTTGTTTGCAAGCCAGAGAGACCTTGTCTTTGAGAGATCAGGTTTCAACTCTATATGAGAAGATCATAGGGGATGTGACAGATTTCTGAGTGGGATCATATGTCTACAGTTGGATTAGGTGGATTCAGACACTATCAGAGGATCCCATGGGATGTGGGGCTTATGATTGCATTAGTGGAGAGATGGGATAGGAAGACATGGACATTTTGGTTTAGAAAGGGGAGATGACTATCACCCTGGAGGATGTGTATCAGATTCTGAGATTTACCAATATTGGGGGAGCATGAATAGTTCCCATTACTAGTGATGAGAGATTAGTAGTGTTTGACATGGCTATTTGGAGCCGATGCGCCCCAGTATCATATTTTATTCATGAGGCTTTTTCCTATGAGTTGAGATATGAGGCTGGGGTAGCATGCAACCGATTGATTTATATGGTGATGATGGCAATGTCATGTTATGCTTTTTCAGACTCAGGAGGAGCTCAATTTCCATGGGTGTTAGTTGGTGTAGTGGAAGACATTGTTGATCACCAAACAATGTTTTCATTTGGAACTACCTTGTTAGCTTAGGTTTACCATGAGATGTCCAGATATAGTGTAGGCAGGAGGTCAGGATTGGATGTGGGATTTCTTGCTTCACTGTTGGGCTTATGAGAATATTACAGTGATTAGATCACCTAGGGCTTCCATGGGTCACATGAGATCCATATAGAGCTGGTAGTTGGGTTTTTGAGATGGAGGGCTGATCAAGACTTTAGTTGATAAGGGCAGTGAGAGGGGTGGATCGGTACGTGGATTAGATTGTATAGTTAGATGTCAATCAGATTATATAGAGGCCATACTAGGGATTCCTTGCATGGCTAGACATAGATGCAGAGCTTTTCAACATGAAGAGGACTGAGGTGGATGCAGGGGAGATGACCAGAGATTATTGATTCTTTTTAGTTTGATAGGGTGAGATGACACTTTGGAGTCGTTTAGATAGTGCCTCATGATCTGATTTTGTACAGGAGGGAGGAGATGGATAGAGATTTATCGAGTCCTACAATGCCAGACCCATTAGAGGAGGAGGCTATGCCATGGGATGGTGAAGACGATGTTGGAGTAGGAGCGGGATACTCTGATTGGCATATAATAACATGGGAAGATTAGGTGGTTGAGGAGGGAGGAGAGAAGGAGATAGAGGAGATGGAGGTTGAGGTTGAGGCAATTCAAGAAGGTAGTGGAGATGGAGCAGGAGAGGCTGTAGAGGTGGCATAATTGCATGTCGAGCTATATCAAATGAGAGTAGAGAGAGACATAACCTTGGTAATAGTTGTATGTAGTCACTCAAGAGAGAGACCGAGTTATTAAGAGAGAGATACCACTACTGCAGGAAGAGGGAGATCTACAGGGATTGTTTTGGAGATCTGGCTACTATTGTAGTGATAAAATCAACCAACAGTATTTAGGAAGCACCACAGGGATCAGGACAGATGGCGTACCCCCGTAACATGATTAACATGGATAGGTACTCAGTGTTAGTCCATTGAGGTCAAATATTATGAGGACATTGTGATCCATAGGATACCTTGGACAATGAGATGTTGGGAGCATCTCCAGAGGCAAGTGATATGTGAAGATGGGCCATTGAGGAGTATAGCGAGTGTAGCTCATCTGTGGTGAGAGGAGGGAGGTTAGGAAGGTGGCGATGGCACACAGGGTTCAGGTGTTATACCTGCCCTTGGAGGAGAGGATTTTAGAGTGTCAGATATGCAGTTTACCCGATTTTGATGGTATTTCCACTTGAGAAAGTCCCGTTAGAGGGAAATGATGATGTGCTGATGCACATTTTGATGTATATATATTATATATGATTTTTTTTGTAGATCATTATGTGATGCAATGCATTTAATTTGATGCGGTGATGATGGTTTTATATTAGATATGGTGATGATGGATTTTACATTAGATGTTGTGATGTGATGATGATGTAATGGATTTTTTTTTTGATCTTCTATGATAATACATGTATGTAATAGATGGTTATTTTTGAAGTGTATGTGTATGGGTGATGATATAAATGCGTGATGTGGTAATATGTTTAGTGTTTGAATTTAATCATGGTGATTAGAATGTATGGATAAGATGTGATGAAATCAGTTTGGAAATGGATGTGATTAAAATGATGAAATACGTAAGAGTAAATGTTTTGTAAGATAGATAAATAACATATAGGTGATTGAGATAAAGAAAGGTATGTGTTTTAACAAAGCAAAATGGGAATGAAAGATAAATGTGATAGGATCAAGGATAGAATGTAACATGATTGTGGTGACCCATAGGTATGAATGACTATACATCATACAAAGGAATGTGTGAGAAAAATATGCCTCCAACTACATTGGAGGTAAACAAGAGGAGGATCGATATAACACACGACACATGCAACCGGTACCGCTGCTAGCTAATAACCAATGATAGTTAGTCATTTAAAATATCACAAGGAAGAAATGGATGAGATGATCTTGTAAACCTATTGTTGACATGACAAAGGGAGTTCAAGATGGAACTTGTAAAAAGGAAAGAGGGTTCTCCAAAATTGGTGTTCCTTAAACTATGCCCCATCTCTGGGAAGGGGAAAAGAGCAAACTGATCAATGCAGGAAGTCTGTTGAAAGAAAGTTGATCAATGTGGAAATCTTTCTTAGGATGTTAATGGAAGGCTAATCAATACAAGAAGCCTTCAAATTCCATAAGGAGTAGTCATCCTTCAAGGGTATGTTCTAATTTATACAATATATAGATGGTAAGAATAAATGATAGCCATCCTTTCAGGAATCGGTCTATTTCTTTTGATTTTAATTTTGATTTACATGATTTTTCTTCTCTTATTTTTTTTTTGCATGGACAACTGTCCTTTGAGGGATCAATTTTTTTTGATAGATTTTATTTTTGATTTTACATAGGGGAGAGATGGGAATAGCTAAGTAGACCACCTAGAAGGGGATAAAGAATGTACAAGAAACACCTTTAGACCTTTTACATGGTTGCAATAGGTGAATAAGAGGGATATGGATGTTATGATTGTGGAGTTATCACCAAAGGGAATAACCTATCCATAAGGAATATGCTATGGGTAGAGCCATGGTACCCATATTTAAGGTTCTATCTAGGAAGTGATGGAAGACCATATAGTTTGAAATCATCACAATGAGATATACAACATGATAAGATAGATGAATAATCCAAAGATATGACTAAGGGCACATTGGTAAGTGTGCTAACAATAGAATGGTCATAAGTGCAATGCGTTAACTGGTTCCACTTCCGGTTTACCATTAAGGGAAGCAAAATGATAGGATTCCAACCCACACTTGTGTGTAATAATGTATGGTTTGACCTAGTTAGGGGAAAACTTTCCATGTTGGCTCCTTTCTAAGATACTGAAATTCTAATTAGGATGAGGTCACTGACATTAAAGTAGTTGCATTAGGATAGGGATAAACAAGTGAAAACAATCTATGCACTACCTTTAAGGAAGCAATAAATATGCATTTAAGATGAATAGATGGTCCCATTAGAGAGAGACAGATACGACCACAACAATGTATTTGGGATCAAATAATATGAGCTATGTATATATTATGAAATATGAACCTTAAAGGAAAATTTTAGATAAAGCCATAGTTCTCTGAAAAGGAGGCACAAATATGGCCATGAAGGTGGTTGTAGGAGGAGGATATAGAAAATGTGATCAGATGAGCTAGATGAGATAAGACGATGTCAGAATTGACGAGGAACCTATATGTAAGTAGAAAGAACCTAGAGAGAAGTCCTCCTAGTAGAGGAGGATGAATCGATGAGGACAGGAAGAAGGATGCAAAAAGATCAAATTGGAGGGGATGATACCCCCCCAAAAATGTATGGATAGGATGCCAATAATAATGAATCATGAATGTGGTGTAACCAGACAAATAGTATCGATGAACAAGGGAGGAACCTCGTTAAGAGGAATGATAGGAGATGATGTAGATGAGTGAAGAGACCTAGGAGGATGAATAGATGGGGATGCGGAAAAAGGAGTCAAATGGGATATGGATTAAGTGGTAGATGGAGAATGATACTTTCCAAGGATGTATTCTTGCTCAATAATATCATGGACGATAGTCTGAAGAGTCTTACAATGCTCTATTTCATGATCTAGAGTACGATGATGGGTACATATATGTCAGGAATTGAACCACAATGGTTTTAGATGACTTGGGTCAAAGGACTTGATATGAAGGGGTGTGATGGTAGAAGTCTGAAGTAGATGCTAGAGGACCTCTGCATATGATTCAATGTATATACCAAGAGAGCTCCTGTGAGACAGTGTGGATGTAGTAGATGAAGGTGGGTTACTCTGAGATCTGGGTGGTCTAGAAGAAGAAACAGTGGTGGATGATTTAGGATTGGTCTAATTGGTAGAAGGATGCATTCTGGAGGAAGGATATAGCCCTAGGAGCAAATTAGAATGTTTGGATTTGGATTGGTTGACTGGTCACGATGGAGGAGGGGGTCCTAGGATAGATGGATGTGGCCTCAAGATAGAGGATGTAGATTTTGTCTTGATTGGAGTAATTTTGATTTTCTTATGAGGAAACTTGAGGGATCGCTGTGGAAATATTCCAAGGTTTTTGGATTTGGATGGTTGAGGAGTACTCTTGGCATAGATGACAATGATTTCGATAGGTGGATCAGAAGGTGATGTTGTGGCAGATGATGGGAGTAATTTTTGCATGATTTGTTCCAATGAGGATGGGGATTGGTTCGATGTGGGAATGTTGGGTTGTGTGGATGAAAACTGAGGATCACCTATGGTGGTTGGGAGTTGAAGCGCTCTCCAATATTTCTCAAATGAATTAGGTGGTGTGGATGAAGAAGGAGACAATGGGGATGTGGTCATGATATTTGATGTGGTAGGTGTGGGAAAAAGCACAAAAAGTGGAACTGGTATAGATTCTAAAGATGGTATGATTGGAAAAGGTGGAATAGATGTAGATGGAGGAGTAGGAATGAATGTGAGAGATGGGATAGATATGGGTGTGGAAAGAATGAGAGGTGTTGGATGATGTGGTTAATTAGGTCTACATGAGATGGTGTAGGTGGCGAATGGGTTGGGGTAGGGATGGAAGAGGTATGAGTGTCAACTATTTTTATTTTGGGTGTCTCAAGAGGCACATAGGTGGATTGGGGAGATGTGAAGGGTGTGATAATAGATGTGGATGTGAGAATGGTAGATTTTTGTGTTATGTTTGTGGAGATTTTTTTCATGTTAGAGTGTGGTACACCTTCTATGTGTTACATTCGGGTATTTTTACGGCAGTCAGAGTGGTATACACCTAGCTAAGGACTCTGCTTTCCACTCTAGGACAAAGCATATACAGTTGAGATATCACTTCATCAGGACAGGTTTGGAAGAAGATAAGTTGAAGTTGGAGAAGATTCATACTAGTCAGAATCCTGTAGATATGATGACCAAGGTGGTCACAAGGGATAAACTAAAGCTATGTCTAGCTTTGGTTGGCCTTCGCGGGTGACAGTGAAGGGTTGAGAAGATTGATCAGTGGAAATCAGTCTCCAAGTGGGAGATTGTTATGTTTGTGGAGCTTGTTTTCATGTTAGAGTGTGGTACACCTTCTATGTGTTACATTTGGGTATTTTTACGGTGGTCCCGCTCGTTGGTGAGTGGGTCAAGGGGGTTCGGGGGGGTGAAGCCCCCGAAGAAAATTTTCATGGGTGGTTTATTAACCCATGGGTAATGGGTAACCGTTATGGGCTGTTTTTGGGCCCATGGTTTTTTGGTACCCATTGTTTTGATACCCACGGTTTTTTGCCCATTGTTTTGATACCCACAATTTTGTATCAAACTGCTTAAGAAATTGTCTATTTATATGGTCTTATGCATATGATAGATAGATAAGCAAATGTATTGCATATGTGCTTTGAATTTGGGTGTGAATTCTGTAGAGTTTGTTGAGCATAGCTCCAAAAAAATTTGGGTATTGTATAGAGAGAGTGGAGGCTTGTAATAAAATATGAGCAAGTGATTCTTGGTGGACGTAGCTCAAATAGGGTGAACCACATTAAATCTTGTCTTTCTGTGTTGTTTTATTTATTCTACACTTTTATTTGAGATCTGTAATATTTTCTGCATATTAGTTTCTACTGTTGTGATCCTGTAAGGGATTATTCCACATTTTTTTATCTCTTATTTCCTAACATTTTGGACACTAGGTGCGGATGGGGGAGAAGAGGTAAGTGGGGTATTCATAAGTAAGGAGATAGGTGGTAGAGATGTCGGGGTCGGTACAGTGTCAAGTGATATGGGAATGGGTAGAGAAATATGTGATAATGGTTTCAATGTAAATGTGGTAACTAGTGTGGATGTAGAAGCGGGTACAGATAGTGACTAATGTAGATGTGGTAAGAGTAGTATTGGATGTGCATGTAAGAGAAGCAATAGAAATAAGGGAGGTAGATAGGGTAACTGTGGATATGATAGACATAGGAATAATGTTTGAAGGGGGTAAGGGTGCAATATATAGGATGAGAATAGATGAGGAGGGAGGAATCTAATGTATGGTGTTGATTGAGAATGGGTTAAATTGATGTGATATAGAAGGTGAAGATGAAATTACTTGTGGGGATTAGGAAATGGTTGTCTAAATATGTCACGTGATGAAGATGTGATTGCTTGGGGAGATGTAGGAGCGTGATAAATAGGGCATGGTAAGATGAAAGATATGGGGTGAGAATGGGAAGATATAATACAAAAGGCTCATAAGGGATGTCCATAGGTGAGATAGGTATGTCATCTAAAGGAGAGATATCATAAGGTGAAACATGATTTGTTGATTGATATCTAAGGAGGAGAAAGTCACAGATGGAGTTCTTATGAGGAACATCCATAAGTGAAGTGGGTATGGTGATGTCGGATGACCTAGAAAGGGCATGAGGTAATGTGGAAAAATATGGTGGGGTACAAGAAGATAGGTTGTAAGGTGATGGGGATAAAATAGGGGCTATTGGTCGATGTCACTAAGATACAGAGGACCTAGGGAAGAGATAATCATATATGAGGCTAGAATAAGACCTAAAAGTAACCAATGGTTTGGATGGGGTCATGGTGGATTGCTGAGAAGATAGAAAAAAAATAGACAAGAAAAACACTTCCTTTTTTATGTTTTGATTAAGAAAGCGTGAAAAAAAGGGATGGGTATCGAAGGACCTAGGATAAGGAAAACTATGTTTGGTCTCAGGTAAGTTATGACTGGTAAATGTCTGAAGAGGATTCCTATTTGGTGATCAAATCCCAATCACTCTACTAGTAAAAGGAAGTGTTTTGATGTGTTAATTGATTTGTGAAGTTTTGGATGTGTGTGATAAATGTGAGATGCAAAATATTGAACACCTACTTAAACTATATGAGCAAGTAGGATGCATAAAATAAGGGTTCTTTTAAAGCCAAAATGAAGTATCATTTTCGATGAGAACACAGAAAAGAAGGGTAAGTACAATGCAAAAAGAGAAAATAGGGAAAAGATGAATACCTAGATAGAAATTTTCCTATTTATCTACACTTTTGGGTGATGAGCGATCCAAATGGAGAACCCAACACGAGTAAGCAATAAAGAGGAACCTCACACTGCAGTTTTAGTAGAAAAAAATTAGAATATAGAAAAGAGAGAGACCATATAAAGGGTGTCCCACCAGGTGTGTTAGGAATGTTGTCTAAATTTCTTGTTTGTTATGAAGTTAATGTACTAGCTACTACATAAATTAGCAACTTAGAAATGCTGGAGGGTTTATATTACCTTAGATGTGATGTGATACAGGCACAAAAGGGGAGATTCTTACTATGACTTGATATACCTGCAAAATTGGAATGAATATATATTAGATAGATATATGTGGGGTTACCTAACAATGTGGTTCTAAGAAGTGATTAGCT
This sequence comes from Taxus chinensis, assembly GCA_019776745.2. Taxonomy (NCBI): domain Eukaryota; kingdom Viridiplantae; phylum Streptophyta; class Pinopsida; order Cupressales; family Taxaceae; genus Taxus; species Taxus chinensis. The sequence goes on along the minus strand of CM034148.1, from coordinate 595,031,216 downwards.
TCCTTTTGTAGATGTTAACCCCTATTTTAATAGAAGAGATGTAAAAGATGAAATTGTAGAAGCATGCAAAAACAAAAATATTACTGAATCTCGGAAGATGACAGAAAATGATCTAAAATTTAATTAGATGGAAATAATTCTAAATTAATTGTTACCTATTATGGGTCGAAGGTGATCCAAACAATGTAAAGGCAGCTTGATGGCAACCTAGGAGGGAAGATATGGACTGTAGGATGAATATGAAGACTTGAAGGGTTTGAATGCCAACTGGAGGATGACATGAGCTTATATATGCTATGAGTAGTCTATAGGAAATAACCAGAGACAAAAAAACCCCAAAAAATGACCAAAAATGGAAAGGGAGGAATTCTGATTGATAAACTAGGCCTGGGTCGATGATGACCCAGTATGAATGATAAGGACTATGCCAGAGTCAGATAGGGCAAAAGAAATTCAAGGCAAAAGAGAAACTTGTAAACAAATAATTGAGAGAGGTGATTTTTTAAGAAGTGTAAGTGTTGTTATTGATTGTCTGAACCTATAAGATATTAAATACAATAAATACCAAGATAATATGATCAATGTTGAATAAAATTACAAAATGATAATTATAAACCTCGTGATGGATGATCGTGAGTGATGCAACCATGCTGAAAAGATGTCCAAAGGATTTGTAAATGTTTTAAGGACACTCAAGCATAGGGAAGGATGCTTAGGTTGCAAGAAATTATTGAATTTGCATGCATCTAATGGGGATTAGAAGGAAATTAGCTAGTTTTATAGGGTCTATGGCGACCAAGTTGGGTTGCCACTGATTACAGGGAAAGTTTCTCTAATGAGTCGATTTTATGTTTTTGACGTGATTTAGAGATTATTAAATAATAGAATGATGCTTTTAAAGAACTTAGGCCGGAAAGAGATGAGATAAGGGTAGTTAGGGCATAAAAATATATAAAATCTAGAAAATTAAAGGGGATGTGTGTGTAGGATAAAAGCAATATAAATAGAAGGTTGGTTAGGGTAATGGATGAGGATTAATTAATTAATATGAATTAAATAATTAATAGGAATAAAGATCAATGTGGATGGGATAATTGGGCATGTAAGATCTTAAATGATTAATTAATTAATGTCACTTAATTAATTAATGAGGACTAGATGGGCATTTGATTAAATAATGAGGGATTAACTAAATTAACAATTAAATATACGCACATGGGCGAATGAAGGCATAAATACTAATTTTAGGTGTATACATCAAACAACATACTATTGTGAAACTAATTCCAACTATTTGTTACCTTTTTCTGAGCTTGAACTCTTTTTTCCTTCTACCGAGTGACTCCCTCTGTCTATCTAAAAGCTTACTCAAGAGAATATCATCGGCATACACACACCTTCAAAGTGGATAATTAACATACACACATTTAAACACAAACAAAATAAACTATACGAATTAAATTCCAATGAATACAAATAGGCTCCTCCATGGGGATGTTAATGTTTCTACCACATGTACTACATCATTCTCTCTCTTCTTGTTCATGAAATATTTTTTAAGTTAGTGACATCTAACCATACATAATACAAAAACAACATACTATATTCTACTAATCAAAATTTACCTCATTGTCGAGTTTTAACCGATCCTTTCTTTACTTCACTCTCAACCACCTCTCCTTTCTCACCTCTCTCCTCTCCTTCATATCATATGTAAGCATTTCTCTATCCACCTCTCTCTTCCCACTTTGGATTAGCTCCTTGTATCAAATTCCACCTTCTCTTTGGAAAAATCAATCGACTACCCACCTCTGTTGTAAGTTGAAATCATTCCTCGTGACATAATCTAGGTTACTCTCTCTCCTCTCCTTGTATTTCTTGATTCTATCAAGAGAGAGAGAGGTGTCTATTTACCCATATTCTTACAACCACACTTATGTTGTAATGAAAATAAAAGATTGTGTGACACCATGCGATGAATGTTAATTATTTGGAGCTTCCAAAACTCAATGCCGCCAGTCATACCCCATGGTCTATGCTCAAAAAAATATTGAATGCACACACCCACCCATTTTTTTATGTGGACAAGAGGTGGCTATTGTAAAGAGATAATTAGATAAACATAATCACTCTAAGGACATCAAATAACAATAATCACTAAGAAACAAAAAAATAAATTGTTAAAATTCCTCACCTATGTTGTAGGCTTAGTAGAATTTAAGGAAACATGCTTAAAAGGATCGCCATATGGATCAACACAAGGAACATGACTCCCTGGAGAAGTAGGATCATCTCCCCACAACATTAAATTATAACATTTTAATTAATGCTTGTTTAAAATAACATTGAAGAAACGTAAGTAAATTTCATAATACAAAATACTTATCGACAATATGGCTATCTCGACTGTGGATTGTGTAAACCCCCTATGTGTCATGGGATGAGAAGTACCCTATTGGAAAAGACACCAAATATAAAAGTATTATCCAAAAAATTAGTATGTGTGATTATATGAATTCCAATAAATGTTCTTGTTCATCAACCATCAACATCAAAATTCACAAATTAGTATCTTATTATCTCAATACTTTCGCTCACTCATAAGGCATAAGAAAAAATATTCAACCTTATCTCTTATCTAATTGTATCCCCAAACCTTTCACCATAGCTACACATACTATAAGGAAAAATGAAAAGTATCCTACACATAAACTCTTTTATTTACTTTACATCAAGACAAAGAGAATTATGTATAGTACATTGGCTAGTTACTTCTTAAAAAACACAGTGAATTTTTCAACATGTTGTAAAACAAAGTGTGTTTTTCAATAAGTTGAAAAACACACTATGATTTTCAACCTATTAAAAAAATGTGCTTTCAACCTGTTGAAAAACACACCGTGTTTTCAACACTTACACAAACATTTTTTGCAAATTTCTTAAAATGGATTTTTTTTTTTACGAAAGGTAAACATTAGAATATTTGTTTCTAAGGTTATTATTTATGCCTTGAGATTGCTCTCGATACTTCTAATAATTTAGTCATAAAGAGAGGCATAAATCTTTACATCCCATTTAAAGGAAATTCTCTGGGGAATTTCCATGTTGTGTGTTTTGTAAGTGTTGAAAAACACACCGTGTTTTTCAACAATTGCAAATAAAAAATATGTTTTTTTTTAAATATTAAGATGCCTTTAGTTATACAAATAATTTATGTGTAATTATCATTACAAATGTAATACATATTAACATCTTAATATTATTTGAAAAGAAAAAGAAAATAGAAAAAAATAACCTAATGTTGAAATATTTTGATCAACCCATATAAAAAAAACTAAAAAAGTCATTTGTAGTACCTGAAAAATTTAGTGCCCGAGTTACAATGTAATAATTGTAAAATTTACAAAACATTTTAAAAAGGAAATCGAAGGTTAGAAAGGATTAACAAGAATTGATTTACATTATTATAATTTAACATTGTGTGTCATTGTGCAACACCATTGGTGGTTGTTCCTTTGTGGGTTGTTCATGCTACGTGTTTGAGAGATATAGACGTTGATTAAATTGGTGAAGCCAATAACCTCATCTACGATTGAATTACAATTGGTTAACATGTTTAAAAATGTCATGGGTTTAAAAGAGATGTTTATTGATCTCCCATGGAAAAATTAGTGTTTGGGAAAAGAGGGAAACAACATCGGCAATGCCCGATCTCATTGGGTAAGGTTCGTGTTATCTATTTAAATGTTCAATTTAATTTAATTCAATTTAGACACATCGTTAGGTCTTCATATGCATGTCACATTAAGTGTTTTAATTTACATCGTGTCTCAACTCCATTCATTATAAAAGAACTTCCAAATGGATAAGGAGAAATTGTATTTACGATTGTTTGGCCTATTATTATAATACTTTCGAACATTCCCAACTCCTATTGGGGAGATACAAACCTTGATTAACCTCATATGATTAATTATAATATAAATAATACTTAATAATGGGATAGATATTATTAGATATCTCTACTGTTTTAGATTTTTATATTAAAGGGTTTAAATAATTATAAGAATACCTAATTTACATTATTTCTTTTGAAATAATAGTTAAATCTCTATTTTCGAAGTTACATCTATTTTTTTGAAATATTTAGCCATGATGAATTTTAATGGGGCAATTAATGATACTTAACTTATAAATATTATCCCCCTTTTAATTTTATACATCCTAACTCAACTTACTAAAAGGCCTATTATAACACTGTTAGAGTCTCATTAGATTAATCAAAAGTTATTTAACTAATACAACTAAGTCAAAGTGAAGATAAGTCAAATGTGAATTTAGGGTTGATTTTAAGCCCTTGAATCAAAATAATCTACACCATTGGATCCTAGGTCAGCTAGAAACCTAAAATCTGTCCTTATGAATTCATTTTCTCTACTTTCCTTCTATTTTCTTCATCAATCTCTCATTTTCAACTCCTCTACTTTATCTCTTTCTTTTTTTGTTGCAGGTTAAATGAAAGGAAATAAAAAACATAAAAGGAATTTATATATGTATATATTGAACCATAGGAATTTGGAGGGGCAGCCGTGGAGGCCATCAGAGCAGTGGTCGCGGCTATGGGTAGGGGTTGAAGGGGTAGTGGGGCAGAAAAGTGACAAAGTAGTCTGTAGGGAAACAAATAGGGGATTAGTGGTTGAACATTGGCCATAGGAAGGTATGTGGGGGCCATGGCCTGTGCAAGACGTGGCCCCAAAATCATTATTTATTTTGTATTTTGTATTTTTCTTTTATATGTATAACCACGTTCACACACACACATTTATATAAGTTTATTTTTATTTTATTTTATTGTTTACTATTCTATATAATATATATGATATATATTATAATATAAACTATGATAAATATTATATTATATATAATTATTATTATATATCTATTATAGGCTAAATAATCATTATTATATACACACACATATAATTTAAAAATACATATCCCATTTAATTATAAAACAAAATTATATTTACACTTATATATATGTATATATGATATACATTCTGTTTTGTACAATATTGTGTGTACTTTTATAATTATAAAATACACATTACAATATTTCCTAACATATGGGTATATATAATTCCTATATATATATTTAGACTTTATATTTCCTCTAAACCACTATGGTTATAACATTTTGTAACTTACAAAATCTTAACTAGATTTCTTATTAAGGGCCCATAGTTTATCCCCTATTAAGCTGACACAAACTATAAAGATGCATTTCAATGTTGAAATTATAATTCAAGATAATTATTTTAGCCATTCCATTTACATGCACTAAAATGACATAAAAGAAAGATTACCATTCAACATTTCTAAATAACTCCTGGAAATTATTTATTATCATTCAAGTAGGAATGAAACAATGAAACTGTCTACAATAAACATTCACATTTTTTATTTGAAATCAATTTTATATTTCTACAAAAAAATCAACTTATCCAATTATACTTTATTTTCATATCAAGATACATAATTTACCAAGTTTACATTTCTACACAAAAATCAACTTATCCAATTATACCTTCTTTTCATTTCAATTTACACAATTTACATATTCCACTTTAACTTTTCTTGTAGATTTAAATTCAACTTTTCTTTAGCATTTAAGTATAAATAACACAATAAAACGATTCACAATGAGTATAACAATAGTACTATTGTTTACAATAAGGGAGAAATACTACACAATTTCCTCCAAAAGTAGAAATTCTTCCACACATAGGATCCTTCATGGGTTCAACCCTTCTTTTAATGAAAAACGAGATGGGAGAAATTCTCACCACCCAACAAAATTCAAAGGAAATATGGATTACCTTTCTATTGAACACCGAGGCCAAACAAAAAAGGAATAAAACATATTAACCCAGAATGAGCACAACGAAAAATCCACAAAAAATAAAGTTTAATACAACACAAGAAAGCCACACTTGAGATGCAAAAATTCTTCCCATAGAGAATGGAATAGTCTATACTCCCCTTATGTCTCCCAAATGGTATTGCCATAAGTTCAACCTCTATTTTCAATCACATAACACATTCCTTATAACTCCCAAGCCACAATGGATTATCCTTTTGCCTCCAACAAGAGTCTTATGGCCCATCCCACACTCCCTCTACAATTAGTCACTTTGACTATATCAAAACTTTTAAATCCAATAAATCACACATAAAACATAATATATTTCTAATCCTTTTTCCTCCAACAATAAGCATAGACTATCCATCTCCCCACACCATTTCCTACTAACCAATTCTCTACCCATAAGCCCATAAGAATTCAACACAATAACATAATTTACACAAGCAACAAGATATTATAAGGAATATTAAGATACTACCTTGGAGGAATATTTTACTCTTGAAAAAAAATTCCCAAGCCAAGAAACAATCTTCAAGTTCCCTTCCAAGCTCTCCCAAAGCCAAAAACACTAAAACAAAAAGCATGGGAACCCTTTTCCTCCTCTAAACTCTCTTATTTATAGAATATTGAGAGGAAAGGTGAGGTGGAGTCCACATAAAATTACCATCAAGGAAAACCCATGTGCTCTCTAAAAGGGTGGGTGCACACAAGCCAAGCCCATTAAGAATGTGTACAAGGAGTAAAATATATTTCTTTCAAAAATCATTTCACATGTAAGAAGGTTTATTAATAAACAAAGTTTCATCATCCCAAAAATAATCCTCTCCCCAAATTCAAAATAATTCACTCATAATAAAAACATGGAGTGAAAAGGAGGAAAAAATATCTCCAAAAATAAGTAAAAGGAAAAAATTAGCCTTTCAAAAACCTACCTACCTATTGGGCATGGGCTTAGTGATCCGTAAACTATTTGATCTGGAGGAAAATATAGTAGATGGAAGTTCCCAAAACATTCATGTATTGTTACAATGTAGAATTAGACCCTGAGATATTTATATCGACTATAAGAACGTGGAAAATGGAGCTCGTATGATAAAGTTACGGTTGGTCAAATTTCGGACTCGACAAGGTCAACTGGCCAATCGGACAACGACACATGGAAAAAATGGAAATTTGTGTGAAAGCACTGAGTTATCCAAGACCACTGGGTTCACTGGATTGATTGGCACCAAGTTCATTTGAAATTCCATTGTATTAATGTAATTTTATTATTTACTTATATTTGAAACGTTATAATGGACTAGTTAAGCTAGTTTGTGAACCCAAAGATGTAGGCATTCTGCCAAACTCTGTTATGAACCCTTATGTACTGCGGTTTTTATTCTTGAATTACATTTTGTTAAAGTTGATTATATTGGGTTACATTTGGTAAAATGAATAATTTCCTATAAAGTTCTGTGGCTAGGAAAAAAATCATTGGCTAATTTACAGATAATGTTTGGTATTAGAGAAAGATATCACCTGTAATCTTTCTATCTTCAATAAAGTTTTATATCAAGAACTATGTTGTTTACTGTGGTAGCAGTGAGATGGACTTGTACCAATTCATATTACGGCCTAGTTTACTCATGATAATGGGTATTATGCTACACATGGTGAATCTGCATTGACTAGATTAGGCAGATTAGATTGTTGAAATGAGATGAACCATGAAGCTCCTAAAATCTGTGTTATTAGAATAAATTTGTCACTAATGGACGTAATAAGAATGGTATGGTCCTCATATTTGTTCACATTTCTCTATGACTGGGCATGCTAAAGAATAATGTTGGTATTTTTTCCTAGACCGAGCACCAATGTGTTTCCAATTTCACATGGTGGAACATCGAAAGGAACTTACAAAGATCAGTAGTAGTCAAATTGTTATAGATAGAACTCGGAAAATAGAAAAGTATTCTCAATTGAGGAAACATCTACAGCTCATGGAATCAGAGAAGCAAGAGCTGCAAGACCTGTTTGAGACTTAGGTAAAATTCCTTGGAGGATTGATCATAGAGTTACAACGTGAACTGTAAGCTAAGATAAAACTCTTAGCAACATTGCAAGATGGTTGAAAAGAGGAGAAAAAAGATACGCCCACCGATAATCACCATTTAAGTGATTCATTGAAATTTCCTTCCCATGAAAATGTAAATCCTACTTTTGGTGAATTTGAAAAGTACACTATAGGTATAGGATCAAAATTGATTTTAGAAATGGGATACAAAGGAAAAGGCCTTGGTTATCTAAGTAGAGGAAAGACCTTAATATGTGGGTCTAGGATATAACAATGGTAAAAATGAGGTAGGAGAAAGTTCTGAGATAGCAGCAAGCATAGATCCCAAGCCACTAGCCCTCTTGAAGCATCTTGCAGCAAGGAACATATAATACTCTCATAAGGATGACTATAGTAAAGGAAAATTTGACAACTTGAAGAGGTATGGTCGATTCTTTTTTGACTACAACAAAGAGCCCATAATAACCCTAGAGCTATTGTGGACATATCCATGTGTATATTGTTGTAGTCACTTTTACACCCACTAAAAACAAGGGAACCTCATGCGCACCAGCCTATCACCCAGCGGGCACTGGGCACTCACCCGAGGTGTGCGAGAGGGAGCCGAGTCTCTCTTTTATATGATTCTAGTGGAAGGCATAGTTAGTGATTCTGACATAGTGATTTAACAGACATGAAGGGCTATAGAGCTCAGGATGGCTTCTACACCACTTTAGTCATAATAGAACCAAGGCGTGCAACATAAATAATAGAACTAAGGGTTGTACATCTACTACTATACTTAACCATTTAAGAAAGATTCACGATTACCTAAGAACAGAAGTGTAAAATTAATATGTAGATAATACAAAGAAAGAGTCTTGATACATTTGTCACGGTAACCTTATCACATTCATTCATAGTGTTTACTTATAAAATATTACAGGAGGCAGACCATATTCATGCACCATATGTGGATCCATACATGTATTCTCACAAGTCAAAATAATATTTCCCCATTTCCCCATTACATCCTTACTTGAATTTTGTACCCTTTTTTATCCCATAGTTCTCGCAGCAATCCTGCAGAGCTCCGCTACCTAGTTTTCGTCTCTCTTTCTTTGCCAAGGGTGTACGTATAAATAGGCCTATGAGCTCTAACAAAATCCTCTACAACCTCAGATCTGGCCCCAAGTGTCAAGGTGTGGGTCACCCCGAGCGCATGCCTCTTCGTTTCATGATTAACTTTTTGGATCTTTCTATCACAAGGTATATTCCTTCCAGGACACCTTATTGCCAGGCTGGAACCTTATCCGAACGGAACACATTCTTCATGTGTTCTATCCCAAAGGCCAAAAATGGATAAGTCCTAAATTGTTCTTCACGTGGCGTGCGCATCCTGGGTTCTTTAAGAAGCCTTTTGAACTCTACCTTGCATGCCTATACTTACATGCTTTCTCCTGCCATGCATGCCTATGCGCCCTTAAGATTTGGAAGATAAAATTAGGGGCCCAACGTTACCCCACACTTCACCTATTCTCGGCCCTCGAGAACCTTCTCAAAGAATGCAGTAAAAAAGAATGCAAGGCCTTGCCTTGGAAAAGAATGGGGGGGAAAGAATAAAGAAAGGGGAAGAGAAAGAATAGGGGGAAATTTTCGTAAAGAAGGAGGGAAAAGTTTTGCTGGAGGTCAGCCTCCAGTGTACTCCAAGCGTTGACTTCCTTCTGTGCTTTAGTGCAGATGTTGCTAACCAAGGTGCTCACCTCATTGTATGTTAGCCCCTCCCCTTATGTGGTAATGGTTTCTACCACAGTCTCCAGTTCTTTAGCATGGTCCTCCAGGGCATCGATCTTCCTTGTAATGACCTTGTAGAGCTATTTTAGTCAGGTTTTGATTGAGACTCACCAGTTCTCAATGGTTTCGGATATCTTCTCTACCTCAGCCATGATCCTTTCCCACTCAGCTCTATTACCCTTATTCTTTTCTTTGAATTCCTTCAACTTGGCCTCGTCACTGGCAAGTAGTATGCTTGTCACTTTGTCTTGATTTGTGTAGTGTTTGTAAGCAACCCCCACGGTTTGTGCGGCTGTTCTTACATCGGTGAGCACCTTATTGTATTCAGCCATGAGCGCAATTACCTTCAACTTGTATTCTTTCACCAAGCGCGCCTCTACCTCTTCTTCCGACTCTAAAGCCAAGGGCTTCCTCTCCATGGTGAGGATCCGAGTCAAGTCCTCTAGGCACTCTAGGGAGGATATATACTTTTGTGCAGGAGGGTTAAGGTCCAGGTGCTTCATAATAATTGATTGGGAGATGAGCTCCACCTTCTTGGAAAATTTGTGCACCCTGGTCTTTTCCTCCTGAAGCTCCCTCTGCAGTTGCACATTGATTAATTTCTCCAGGCTGAGATCCTTCATCAGCTTCACAGCTTCTTCCTTACTTTTCTCCAACTGGTCCTCTAAGGCTCTAACCATTTTGTTTCTATCGAAGAGCCTAGCCTCGATTTCCACTGAGACTTTTTTCAGCATGTTGCACACTTGCTCATCTGATAGTTGCTGCGTGTTTACAATGGGGTTGTCCCCCTTTCCTTCAGACAGCTTCAATACAGCTCCCTAGTTAATTTCAAATTCAGCTCATCGAGGTGGGATTCAAATGCCCAAGATAACATTTTCCTCATTCGTGGGTATCCTCCCTCAGGGTCAAAGGACTCCATGGTGGTGAGCTCCTTGGTGGGAACGGTACTTTGGAAACATGCGCACAAAACTTTGTTGGGGTCATCAATGTAACTCATCGTTTTCCTTCCCTCTTCCGCGCGTTTACTTCCCATACGCATGCCCTTGGGAACAGTTATCGAGATATTTTTTACTTTCGAGCTACTTCCACTCTTCTCCCTCTACTCATTCTTGAAATTTCCATGCACAAGGTCCACACTTTTCCCCAACTCTTCATTGACCAAGGCATCAATTATCTTTTCTACCTCTCTTGTTACCTTCCCATCTTTGCCATGTGTGCCTTCCTCCCTTCGGTCGTCTTTCCTCCTTACAAAAATGAAGGCAACATTTGAATTCTCATCCTCCTCTCCTTCTGAGTCATGGATATTAATTGGCTCTTGATCCACCTCCAACTCCTCCCCTTCATCGTCATCCCTTTCACCTACATAGGTGTTCAGGTCATTCATGTCTTTAGACCCTTTTTCCTTTGTTCTTTGTTCTTCTTCTTTGGGCAAAAATTCTAGAGTGGGGGATGTTGTCTTTTCTTCATTTGAAGGTTCTTCAGGGGATGGTGGCTTCGCAGGCTCTGGGGTCTTTTCCTTGACCACCATTCTTCTCTTCTTCCAGACATAGGTACTCATCCCCGCGGTACCTACATCCTACCTCCCCATTGCCCCTTGTTCTTCCTCTTCTTCTTCTTTCTCCTTACGCTTTAGTGTTGACTTCTTCCTTCCCATGGGGTCGTCTGGGATGGATATTTCATTTTCTATGTACACACCCTTCTCGAAATTTGGCCTTATGCGTAGGTAAATTTTGGCAGCAGTGCTCTCAACAATTGGTAAGCTCATCGGCCTTACGATGTGCACATCCTGTGACACATACCTTTCAATGTACGTGCACTTTCTTGGTAGACCAGCTTCTTCCTCATCTCTCTATGTTCACTATCGAGGGTAGACAGGTTGAGTCTTAACTTCTTCGACTCCTTATATCTGTTTACCCCTACCTGGAAGAATTGGGCAGTAAATGAGAAGGGGAATTTTCACCAGGGACTCCAACTACCATCCACCAAGATAAATATACCAATGTAGAAATGTTGGTACACCACAAACTTTGCTTCTCCTTCAGTCATCACAGGGAGTTTCTCTAGGATCCACCATTCTACCTCGAATGCGTTCCTAAGATTCGTATACCATTTATCCAAGTGCACCTTGTGTACCCCTGTCATTGACTCACAAGTATATTTCTAGAACCTGTCTGTGGGTGAAGAGTCTTCATTGGGGTACTCCCATACAAACTTATCAGATGCATCTGGCACCCTAATTTCTAAGAACACAATGGTTAGTAGAATGTTCCCAAACAATATATTTCCTCCGTCCTCTGCGCTACTTATAATATCATCTGCTTTGTACTTCGAGATATTATACATGGTGCCTTCTGCGACCTTTCTGCAAACATTCAACAAGGGCTTGCTCACCTGGGTCCACCTCTCTTGTCCCTTTAGCTTGGAAACGAGGTGTACAACCATTTTCATCACCAGAGCACTGATATCCGCGATGCCGTAGTACCGCGATCCCTTCTTATAATCTTGGGATGCAATAGTTTCCTTTATTACCTCCTTATCTTGGAGGTTGTCTAGGATTTCATCCCCCTTTAAAGCTTAGGCCTATAAAGTGTGAGATTATTTGTGGGGTTATGTACATCTTGCACCCTGCGAAGTAGAAGAAATCTTTGTGCACACATGTCATTAGCCATTGGTACAGAAACTCAGGCTTTCCGAAGTAGGGCAACTCATAAAGCTGGAGAAGCCCTACCTTCTCCATTTTCACCTTGAATACATTGTTGTAAATCAGCATCCCGTCAAGGTGTTCATTTGTTTATGGGGCACACCAGCTCCAGTGCCATTTCCTTCACAATTATACTCAACTGATGATTGTAATCGATCATGGTCATATGTCTAATGTGGGGATTCCCACTCTTGCCCTAGCAAAATCCCATCCGGGTATTGCATCTCTAAGTACCATTCCTCATTAGTATCCAAGGGGATTTCATCTTCTCTCTTATTTCCTTTTCCCTTCCCCTTTCCTTTCTTGGATTATACTATAGCTTATCAACTGGTTTCATGGCCATCATTTTAACCTTTTCTTTCATTCCTTGGTTGCCTTTGAGTTTTCTGAGAGTTTTCTTCACGTGTACCCCATGCCTTAGGGTACAAACCCTAATTTCTTATTTCCCTCTTTCAATCATGACATTATTTCACAACACCTCACACCCGTAAATCACTTTATGCTCTGGTTTGTAGATCAACTGGACTGATTGCACGCAAGTTTATGAGATTCTCCTTCGCATGAGTTAGCTCTTGAACCATAGCTCTTGAAATAAAATTGTTCTCCTTGTTTTCACAAAGTAAAATAATGAACTTACCATCCTTGTATTTATAGTTTTTCCCACTTTTATGCATTAAAGGCTAGGAATACCTACCACCCGTATATGGAAATATTTAATGCGGCATTTTCAAGGAAACCCAACTTCAGTGCTTTTCCTTGTGCGCCTAATCATTGCACGAAACATTTTTCAACCGCTTCCAATCCTTGTACGAAACATTTTTCACCCACACCCAATCCTTGCACAAAACATTTTTCAACCACACCCAATCCTGGTGTGAAATGTTTTTCAACCTTCTGGTGTGTAGATAATCCATCTTGATAGAATACTTTTGCGCGTGTGTTACTAGCGCCAAAGGCACCTCTTCCATCCTCATGATTCTTACTTTCACCTACCTCATGTTTTTGCTACTTTTTCTCCTTTCTACGTGGATTTCCAATGGAACCCTATTTTTTCATCCATCTACCTTCCTAATGCATCTTTTCAATAGGGCCAATTCGAACGGTCTACCAACTCAATCTTCATGTAGAATAACTTCATGCCTCTCTTCATCACCTCACCCCACACTAAATCTATGTGTGGTCCTTTGCGCAATCATAAGTTTAAAAATTAATAAGGTTACCAGTGCCCAAGGTGTAAAACAAGACAACAACGCGAAAGGGAAAAAAAAGAAAGGAAAAGCATAAAATGAAACTCTATACTAACTGACATAACTACCTTATTTACAAACACCAAGAAGCATTATTTATAGTAGGGCTTCAGCCTACTCCCATTGAAGTGTCCAGGTAATTTTGTTTCCATCCAGCACTTGTAGCTGGCACATGCCCTAAATCAAGGATGTATGAAATTACATAAGGACCCAACCAATGCACCTTCTAACTTTCCAGGATGGCGTAGAAATTTAGAATCATATAACAATACCATCTGGCCAACCTCAAACTATTTATTTTTAATGTGGCAGTCGTGCCATGCCTTTTGTTTAGCTTTTTCAGTTGTTTGGCTCCATCTTGCTAGTGAGTTCCTTTCATCCAACTTTATTAACTCATCAATTCTCTCTTCCAGTGCTTATTCATCGTCCAACCCTCCTGTGTGTGCTATACGCAGCGATGGTAGCATAAATTCAACCGGTAAAACAGCCTCCGCGCCAAACACCAGTTGAAATGGTGTGGCCTTGTTCAACCTTTTATACGTTGTTCGGTATGCCCAAAGGACTTCTGACACCTTGTCATCCCAATCCTTCCTTCCTATGTCACATATCTTAGTCAATGTGTGACTAAGGATTTTGTTGAATGCCTCTGCAGTCCCATTTGCCTAAGGGTGATAAGGGGTAGTCTTGTGATGGGCTACCATGAATTCTGCCAATAGGATCCTGATTGTTTCATTTAAGAAGTGAGTGCCCCTATCACTTGTTAAACTTAATGGGCACCCATACCTATTGATAATGTTCTCCCACAAAAATTTAGTAGCCATGGCTACAGTGCAATCCCTAGTGGGCGCGGCCTCTACCCACCTTGTCAGATAATCAGTATAGGTAATAATATACCACGAGTTAGTCCTTCGCGCAGCTGGTGAGATTGGTCTGACAAAATATATTGTCCATTTTTCAAAAGGTTCCACACTAGCGATGGGGTGCAAGGGCATCTCATCCCTTTTTCCATGTTTTCCAAGGCATTGGCAGTGGTCACAGGCCTTGCAAAACTCAATACAATCCTGGTGAATCATTTCCCACCATAGTCCAATGACTAGGATCTTACGTGCGCAGTTGCATTCCCTACATAATGTCCTCCAGAAATCCCACCATGGGCTTCTTCTATTATAGCTATGCGTTCATGTTCTAGTACACACCGGTGCACAACCTCATCGGGGCCCATTTTATACAAATCCCCATTGATCAACATGAAGGGTGTTACGAGTATGGCTAACCTTTTCCTTTCCAGAGCATTCATCCCTTTGGGTGCCACACCTTCCTTGAGAAAGATAGCAATGTCTTCTAGTTCTAAGGGTGTGCGTCGTAATCTAAATAGTTGTGCATCCAACATGGTTTCCTCAATACTCTGTGTCCTCTCCTGAATCAATCCTTGATAAATGATCTGGCCCACAATTGTTCTTTCCCGGTTTTACCACCACTTTGAATTCAAATTCCTAAAATAGAAGAACCCAACAGAATATGTGCCCTTACAACACTACTTTGTTTACCAGATACTTCAAGGCCATATGGTCAGTGTAGAATATGAAAGGAGTTGCTAGCAGATATTGCCTAAATTTTTGGAGTGCGTAGATCATTGACAATGCCTCGCTCTCGGTCGTTGTATAATTCTGTTTTGCTGGTGTCAACTTCCTACTTGCAAAACACAAAGGATGATCAACAATCCCCTCTCCTAGTTGAGAAAGAATGGATCCTATTGTTGTACCAAAGGCATCCACATGGACATGGAAAGGTTTATCCCATGATGGGAATCATAGAATAGGTGTGGTGATAAGCCTTTCTTTTAGAGTGTCAAATGCCCTCTGTTGCACCTCTCCCCACTGAAAGGAACTCTTGTGTCTGAGCAATATTTCCAAAGGCATGGTGATCTTGGCATATCCCTTAATGAACTTTCTGTAGTACCCAGTGTGTCCAAGAAATCCATGCATGACGCTCTTGGCTGGTAGGCTCCCCTAATCCCACAATAACAACAACCTTCGCGGGATCTACTAGTAAGCCCTCTTTACATATGATATGCCCCAACAACGTTCCAAAAGGAGTTGCAAAGATACATTTCTTAATGTTGAGGGAGATCCTCAACTACTGACATCTTTCAAACATCAACCTTAAGTTATCACAATGGTCCCTGACCAATCCATACACTATCCAATCATCCAAATATACCTGAAGGAACTTGTGGATGAAGTCCTTAAATGCTTGTACCACTATGCGTGATAATATAGCAGGTGCATTCTTCAGCCCAAAAGGGCATGACCGTATATGCAAAACTTCCCCACTCGGTGGTGAAAGTTGTCTTATCTTGGTCTTCCTTGGCAATCCTTACTTGGTGATATCCTGAGAATCCATCTGTAAAGGAATAGACCTCACACCCAGCAACTCCTTCCAAAATATCTTCAGTAAAGGGGGTGGGAAAAGGATCTATGATACAAACAGCGTTTAATTCCCTGTAATCCACACATATCCTAATCCACCCATCCTTATTTATGCTAATCACCATTGGACTTATCCACTTTGATTCCTCCATAGCCTTAATGATACCGGATGCTATCATCTTGTCTAGTTCTTCTTTAACCCTTACGTGCATGTTGGGATTCATCCTGTAAGGCCTCTTCCTGACCGGGCATGCACCATCTTTCAACCTTATCCTCATTTCCCCCAATGAATGGTGGATGCCTTTCAACTCATGGTATCTGTGGGAATAAATCCTCAAATTCACGTAAGAGATCGATGATCTTTGATACTTCCTTTTCTGACCAATAGTCCCCAATGATAGCCTCCTTGGGTTCCTCTTCCGAGCTGATGTTAACTTTCTTGGTTTTGAGTGGTTCATGATACACACGTGCACATGCATCCGCACTATCAACTACTTCACACACCCCAACCGAATGGTCGACATTCAGGCTCTCTATCTCTTCTCCATCAACAAGGTATACCATCTATCCTTTCTCCCTTTCAGCACACGCGCACTCAAATTGTATGTCTTCTGGTTCTTCCTCTTCGAATTGCGCTTCTAAACTAGGTCCACCGAGTAAGTTTACTAACCTATCTTCCACCATGGTGCAATCCCCCCAGAGTGAAGCACTTGATAGTCTGCAACGACCTCATCAACTGGTTGCTTGGTACTTCGGTACTCGAATGTGTGGACCAAGTCAGTCATTAATTCCTGCCAACTTCCCGTTTGGTGGTGTGTTTCAGAATGGATATACCACGCATGCACGCACAACCTTGTAGTGTCGAAATATAGCTTATGCACCCAAAGAGAGGGTGGTAAAGCTTTCGCACCTTCTCCCTAGACCCTCTCACATGCCTGGATGTGGGAAGAGGTGGGTCCATTGCCATTGTAATCCTTAATAGTGGTGGGTACATTGTTTTTTGAGAATTGGATAGTGAGCACAATTCAAACTTCATGTCATTCCAAAAGTTTTTCACTATGCACGGCCCACCACCTTGCTGTTGTGCCGATCAAAACATAACCTAGCATACTTCACCACTTGTCCTCCCTCCAGTGAGCTTCCATCTCTCTCAAAAAGACCTCAGGGTATGCATCCCCAGAATACTTTGTTATTGTCTTCCCTCCTAGGCACCGAACTATATGTGCCATTGTTACCTTGGTTACTGATCCTTTCATATGTCACCCAATCAATTCATAAGTCCCATGTGCCTAATTATCACATGCTATACTGGTAGTATCACTGACAGATTATGCATCATCAAACTAGATGACTCCTTCTGTAGGGTGGATGGTCTCTGGATCTCTTATGGAGTGCACATATATTCTGTCTAGGAATTCCTCCCCAAGGGGTTCAGTATAGGGGGTGGACTTCCCATCAACCAGCGGTATAACTACCTGCTCTTCCTTGTTTTCAAAGCTTATGTACCCCTTGTTAAACCAGAGATCTGCATTATTCTTATAACACCACGGGCACCCAAGTAGAGCTGGGAAATTATCTACCTCGGCAAGTGCCAAGACTTCAAAATCCCCAGTGAACCTAGTCCCCTGAATAGTAATGGTTGCATCCTTCAAGACACCTATGGGCATCACCTTTGTCTTATTTTCCATATACAACACATTTGAAGATGGCTACAATGCAGGCCTTCCCATTTGATGCCAGGCATCCAGAGTGAGAACATTAACCTCTGCACCTATGTTAATGAGGATGTTGCTAAGCAACCATCCATCCACTACTGCATTCAAGGTAATCTCTTTGTCATAATCAAGGTTGTGAGGTGGAAGGTTTGCATGCAGGATCTACCTTTCGTGTTCTTCCCCAGTGTGGCTCCTTTTCTCTCAACCATGCCCCTAGCAAGGGAATAATATTCTCCTGCCTCAGCAGTTTACACACCTCCTTAACCTCATCCAAGTCATCCCTTGGTGCTTCCACTGGCCTCCTTTGCTCATCTTTTCTAGTCTGCTCTTTTAAGCATTAGATCTCCCCTTGTAAACTTTGAATTACGTCCATGGTTTCCTAGTAGACTTCTTTTTGGTGAGCCAGGTTTGGATACTTCTCCATGTACTACTTCTTCTCTCAAAACCAAAGGTCTCTGCCTAGGTGCTTCTTTTACGCATGTGTGGATTCCACCCTCGTTGTTACCATAACAGGCTCTAGTTCTGATTCATGTATTACTCACATGGAAGCCACTGTGCATGTCAACCTTCTTAATACTCACCATGGCAAGCCCTTATCCTTCTCGTACTACTGACTCATATGTTCATACAAACTCTGGGAATTCTTCATACTTATGTTTCTTTCCACACCAGGAGCATTGTAGAAGATATCTGGACATTCACACTTATAATGGTCTATGGCTCCATAATTAAAACACGTCCCACATGGGAACTCACTTCTTCCTCTGTGGTTACCATGACCACAAAATCCTCTATGAAACCCTCTTCCACGTGCATCTCCATCTCTGTGCTCCTCATACCGACGTTCATCTCCTTTGGAACTACTGGCAATGCCAGTCTGGTGCACACCAAGATCAATTACCTCATGAATCTGGTCAATCAATCTACAATCCTTGGTGTCATGAGTGGTTGAGGTACATATTTTTCAATAACAAGATACATTTTTATGGATCACGTGCACTGCAACAGGGGGCACCTACTTGCATCATGGTCCTCGTGACATATCTCATAGTTTACTACCATGGTGTGTACCACCTTCTGAGTACATATCCCACCATTATCCTTTATGTGTCCTTCCATGTTACAATCCGTGCACCACATTCCTCCATGAATCTTTGGAACTGTGTTGGCAGAAAATTTCTCTAATTACTTAGCCATGGCAGCAATTTGAGCCTCCAGAAATGGGCTAACACCAGTGTCAACACTACCAACCTGCTTCAGCACATAAAGTAGCTTCCAATGCTTCACGTGGGTCTGTGAACGTTTTATGAGATAAGGCCCTCCTAAAGGGTGTGATCAATCCTTCGAAAAACCACTGAGCATGTTGTGAAGGGTGGATATCATAAGACAGCTTAGACAAAAGAGTTTTAAAGTGCATCATTGTATTCCTACACGCTCTCTGCCATTCCCTGCTAGATTTCTTTGAGAGAGCTAATGCTCTTCTGTTCAAACTCAGGTATGTGGAATTCCGCCAAGAATGCATTTCTCAGTGTGGTATAATCCACAATAGTCTGATGAGGGTCATACTTTCTATACCAACTATGCGCATGTCCTTGCAAGGTCATCACAAATTGACTGGCCTTTCGATCCTGGGTCATGATTCCCTTTGCACGCCATAGCAGCTCACACTTATGCACATGCTCTGTGGCATCTTCTATTCCACTGTAATCTGGTAAGTGTAGAGACATCTCGAAAAAGACTTGAGGAGGTGGCTGAGGCCCTTGCCCTCCCGATCCAGTCCCTTGGTTTCCTCTGGTGTTTCCTCCTCCACCAGATCCACTAGATCCTGAGCCACCAGCTCCACCACTTCCACCTCCAGATCCTCCTGTGTTAGGTACAGGGCCTATGTTTATCATGTCGAAGCACTCCCGTCATCCCACTAAATTGTGCATCGATAGTTTGTGAACTAGTACCACTCCCAGTCATAGTTCCTCCACCACTTCCCAACGTGCTTCCAAAACCAGTCCATATATGTGCCTTGTCCAAACATTCCACCAAATACCAGAATAGTGTGTGAAGCCATAGAAGTCCCAAATGAGAAATTGTATGTTCTAGGCACCGATAGGTTGCTTCCACCGATATCAAATGGATCAACTGTACTCTTCCCTCATTCAAACAAACCAAGCACCAAGGTCCAGTCACTAGGTGGGGTCAGATGTGTGCCAATGACTCTTCTCTCTCTACGTGATGGACTCTCATCAGAAGCCATAAGGTTGTCTCTTCCACACTTACCAAGATGGGGTACCACAGACTGTTTGGGTTCCACATCCTCCACGTGAACCTCAACTCCTTTCCACCATGTCTAGCTCCATAACCCACTTGTAACCCCATGCTATCTATCGATCTCCTTTTCACACGCTTCGTTATACTTGAGCCACCTCTCCTCCCTTTCCTATTCAGTTGTCAGATCAGCCATCCTTCCCCAACCTGGCTTCCTCGCCTAGCGCTCAAGGTGGTTTAGCTAGCCATAGGGAATGCCTCTAAGCCCATGGTTACCATCAAGATTTTGATTGCAAGGGGAATAACATGCAAAAATGATCCCCTGGGCTCTCGCAAGAACTCAAACTCAACAACTTCTAGACAGGAATACATGTGGAAATGGCGTATTCTAGAGTGTAGCTAGTCAGTATTCCCTTCCACCAATGGTCTATAGCACGGGTCCACTTTAGATCAGCATCTTGCAGGTTTTGATATGTTTCTTGGGTCCAAGGGTATGATCTATAATGCCACCCCCGATCTAGATGTATAAGCCAAGAGCCATTTGAATAACTCTACTGGGAAACAACAAAAGAAGGTTTCGTACAACTCATGGTAAAGAGTGTCTTCCACCCATCTTCATGTATCAAACCCAGATCTGGTACTAAATCTCTGAGTGAATTCATCCTCCATGCTTTTAAACCAATCTTCAACACCTTCAAGTGTTAAGCATTCTGTCATCACTTTTTACAGAGATCATGATATATGCCATGTTCCACTACAACTTCGAAAAGAGGTCCCGGCAACGGAACCAAGATGTAGTCACTTTTGCACCCACTAAAAACAAGGGAACCTCATGCACGCCGGCCTATCACCCAGTGGGCACTGGGCACTCACCCGAGGCAGTGTGAGAGGGAGCCGAGTCTCTCTTTTATGCTGAGTCTAGTGGAAGGCATAGCTCGTGATTCTGACTTAGTGATTTAACAGACATGAAGGGCTATAGAGCTTAGGATGGCTTCTACACCCCTTCAGTCATAATAGAACCAAAGCACGCAATAGAAATAATAGAACTAAGAGTTGTACATCTACTACTATACTTAACCATTTAAGCAAGATTCACGATTATCTAAGAACAGAAGTGCAATAATAATATGTAGATAATACAGAGAAAGAGTCTTGATACATTTGTCATGGAAACCTTATCACATTCATTCATAGCATTTACTTATAAAAGATTACAGGAGGCAGACCGTAGTCATGCGCCATATGTGGATCCATACATGTATTCTCACAAGTCAAAAAAATTCATTCCCCATTTCCCCATTACATCCTTACTTGAATTCTGTACCCATTTTCATCCCATAGTTCTCACAGTAATCCTGCAGAGCTCCACTACCTCATTTTCATCTCTCTTTCTTTGCCAAGGGCACGCGTATAAATAGGCCTCTGAGCTCTAACAAACTCCTCTGTAGCCTCAGATCTGGCCCCAAGTGTCAAGGTGTGGGTCACCCCGGGCGCATGCCTCTCTGTGTCATGATTAACTTTTTGGATCTTTCTATCACAAGGTATATTCCTTCAAGGACACCCTATCACCAGGCTGGAACCTTATCTGAATGGAACACATTCTTCATGTGTTCTTTCCCAAAGGCCAAAAATGGCTAAGTCCTGAATTGTTCTTCACGTGTGGCATGCACATCCTGGGTTCTTCAAGAAGCCTTTTGAACTCTTCCTTGCGCACCTATACTTGCGTGCTTTCTCCTGCCATGTGTGCCTATGCGCCCTTAAGATTTGGAAGCTAAAATTAGGGGCCCAACAATTGTGGACCTAATAGCTAATGTGTGAATTGGTTTTGCTAAGAAAAAGAAACATGCCAAAATAGTTAAAGCAGATGAAGACAAGGGAAAATCTACCTTGTCTTAAGAAGACATAGGACCAGAGCCACCAAGTAAGTGAACATTGCGTGACATGTTTATCATGCTTATTTTTTTATTACAAACATTGGTAATCAAAAATCTATATCAAGTCCTTAAAAATACTAGACAGAGATAGTCATCTTGATTTGGCATTAGAGTGATGCAATATAAGGTAGTGATCCCAAGTGCCATAGGTCCGAGGGGATCAAACCAATTATTTGATTAGAGAAGGAATAGTTTAAGGCTAGTTTGTCAACTGTAGATATCTCTTCAAGAAAACATTAGGGTTATGGATCCAAAAAGAGGAAATAGAATCCTTTTGAGAAAAAAAATCCTTCTTAGTGGAGAAGTATGATCTGAAGGAACATTTAGTGGAAAAAAGTTCCCAAAACTTTCTCGAGATCACTACACCATGGAATTAGACTTTCGAGATACTTCCATCAACTACAAGAACATGGAAAATGGATCTGTATGATAAAATTGTGGATCGTCAAAGTTTCATACTCCATAAGGTCAACTAGACAATCAGACAACGACATGTGGTAATAATGGAATCAGGTGAAAGGAGGACAAAATCAGGTTTTTGACTCTAGTATTTGATGCTTGATAATCGTCATTTCACCAAAAAGATAAAAACAATTGCCAATGTGGTGGGTCCTCAGGCCACCATGTTGGCCTACCACTAAATTTCCACATTGGATGAGCTATGCAATGAGTCATGGACTAAGTCAATACTACGAACTTGGTGAGCTAATACTTGGGAGAGTCCACATACATGGACCTAAAAAGGATGGGAAACATGGCCACAACCATGTATTGAATAGAGTGCTTAAGCCTATTAAAATAATATCTACTCCCAAGGCCCATCTAATGTGAGATAATCCACACAAAGGAGGATAAGGCACAAAAAAAGGAGGTGGGAGAATCGATGGCTAAACTCATAACTGACTGGGCACCACTATGCAGGTGATGTAATTGGTTAGCTTGATCAACTCACATGGAGATAGCAGAGGTCAACCAGATGAACACGTGGTGATAGCGGGGGGTAGCAACAGAGTCAACATTGGACGGGTTAAAGAAAATAGTAATTAAAGGAGATGGGAATGGGATTCAACCCCCGTGACCTCCCCATGGGCAGTGCAATGACCCACCCAGCTCATCCAACTGAGTTGGTTGGGATGAGATATGGACATAAGCCATATATATAAAATATGTGATTGAGATAAGCCTATAATAAAGGCCCCCCTCCATTAGATAAGGCAACAAGCTCTCCCATATGAAGAAAAGGAGTTAGCAGAAGAAGATTTTGAGGATCCTTAAGGATATTTTGAGGCATTATTGGAGAAAATAAAAAGTCTTATATTAATATTTATAGCAATTTTTGAATATGAAGACCTATTTATTATAGGCATGGAGAAATATTGAGAGGCCTAGAGAATTAAGAAGGTCATAAAGACCTGTTATTATTTAATAAGAATTATTTGAGAAGTAAGACCTATATTATTTTTTCTTGAAACTGATGATAAAATACCTATATTATTGTTATAGGCATGAGGAGAGATAAAGTTCTATCATTATAGGAACCTGTAAAATTGGGATTTATTATCTGTTAACTCACCAAACATTGTAAATGCCAAATTGATGCCTTACTCTTGTGTGGAAGCTTGGAGATGCTATTGGAAGTTGAGGGAAGTAACAAAGCACTGGAGAAGCATTGAATCTCCGATTCTTAGTATGTTGAGTACATCACCAAGTTAGCTACTTGGAGGCCGTGAAGGAGAGTAATAATCCCTATTGAGCTCATTGATAAGGCTAGGTATTATCTTAGCTCTACAGAGAGGTTGGAGGCTGTGCAATAGAGTGTAAGATGATCATCATTGTAAAATAGAGACTAATATTTATGTAGTGGTTATTTTACCATGTAGTGGAGTGGAGGTCAAAACCAGGAATTGTCTGACTTTTCATTGTGCAAAGGTTATTTTTCCATGCAGAGAAGTAGAGGTCAACAGGAAAATGTCAAGCCATAAATTTGTGTGAAAAGTACTAATTTTTCTAAGACAAGTGGGTTCAGAGGATCTACTGGTGGCTAGTTCAGTTGAATGTCCATTATAGTAACGTAAGTTTATTATGTACTTATATTTGGAACTCTATAATGGATTGGTTTCAACTAGTTTGCAAACCCAGAGTCGTAGGCACTCTTCAGAACTCCGTTATCAACACTTGTGTATTGTGGTTATTATTCCTGGCATTACATTTGATTAAAAGTTGATTATATCAGAATAAATTTGGTAAAAATAATAATTGCATATAAGGTCTGTGGTCAAGAAAAAAATTATTGGTTGGTTTACATATCACTTAGGGGCAGTTTTTGGAGTGTCAGACAAGGTAACCCTCTCCCACACACTTCCAAAAAAAATTCTCCAAAGGATAAATCCGAGATTTAAGGATAAAAATCAACTTAAATGCCAAATTATAAGGAAAAATCCATAATAAATGAGATTTCAATCAATCAAAACACCATTCAATTTAAAAGAAATAAATTAAAATCAAAAGATTAAAACATTAAGTTAATAAATTAACTTAAAATCATTAAATTAAAATAAGAGAAACTATGAATAACATTAAATTAAATTCATAAGGGTTATAAAAATAAAAGGGGATGAGGCACTCCACACAATTACATACTTAAATACAAACAAAAGGAAATAAACCATTAATCAATTTAAAAGGAAAGGTTAAAATCAAAAGGGGAAAAACACACCACATGAGGGTTAAAATAATTAAAACATTATCAAACAATAAAATGGGTCACTTATACATTAGCAACACTCACACACATGCTCAAAAGGTGACTATAGTTAACACATGTTATTCCTAGATTATTGGTCTCCCCCCATCTCGATTTGGCATTTTATAGTGTTTGTGAATATACCTGTCCATCACCTACACACTCCAAATGAAGCATCATACCCACATGAAAAAAAACATACAATACAAAATGTAATTTCCACTCCCAATAATCAATCAATTTCATGCACAATTCAATATATATATATATCATTAGATCTTCATATATTAAGGAAAATTCCAAGTTACTAGGAATTAGGTGCTCTGTGAAGACATAAACATGATTACCAAGGTGGAGTAAAGATATTATAATCAACATAATTATAGCTCAAATAGTGTTGCAAGAAAATGGGAATTACATTCTCCTCTCCTTAAACATGAATTCCTCTTAGAAGTCACAATAGGATAAGGTCCAAAAAGTATCACAAAAAAATCTACTCAAAATAGTGATGGTCTTGTCACCTCATACTATAAAAACCAGTTGTACTAATCCTTTGGAGATATCCATTCACCACAGGGTTGGGCTTGTCCTATGGTCAAAGATAAATATTAGAAAAAATATCACCAAACTGTCTCATACACAATTTTAGACCTTGTACCCCTAATATTAGCTGTGTGTTTTATTAAAGTATCTCTTAGTTGAAAAATTATAGCACCCTTTGAATTCTTGTGAGTGAATTGTCTAGGAAATCAGTGTAATTTGATAACATGGATTTGTCTTAGGGTGTGGGACCTTGTAGTTGAGAAAACTCTTTAGAGAAAGCAGGTTATTCCTAAACTAAGCACTACACTACTCCTAATGTAAGAAAATCATATAATTAATCCTATCTTTATGATATCCAAGGGACCATGGATAAGGACAAAGCATGAAAACAAGTAAATCCTATAATAACAAAGGTGATAACACCAAGACAAGGGTAGTTTCAACACTCTCTAAGACTGAAATGGAGTAAAAATGGAGATAATTAAACACAATTACCAAGAGCTTGCAAGAAATAATTGAAATTCACAAAATATCTTAAATTACAATGTAGAGGTCAGGAAACAAAATAAAACAAAAGAAAGGGTTTCCAGAACACCACAAACTTGATTTTATTGCTTGAATGTTGACACAGTTCATTACATTGAAGAAATAAGGCATGCATTCCTTGTGAAATGCTCAAAAATGGAGGTTTTTTACCTTAAAATACATCTGTAATACCTGTAGAAAGTAAAGGAACAACTAGAGAATGTATAACTTCCCAAAATGAGCTCATTTTTACAATATATGAGAGAGAGAGAGAGAAGAGGATCGAATTCCTACTTCAACCACCAAAAATTTACATTAAATGGCCTGAAGAAGTGATGAAGTATCCTGCAAAACACATGCTTTCCTTTACCTTGCCTTGTGAGAGAATAAAAATGCAACCCCCCTTGTTTCATTTTAATTTATTTTGCATGCATGTAGGTGATCATTTGAATCTTGGATAGTTTATTGAGTTTCTAGGTCAACTACCCCCCACCCACTCCTTGATTTCTTTTCTCCATGTAAAAGTACATTGAATTCCCATTCTATTCATATCAATTTTGCAAAAAATAGACCACGGGAGCTTGAGTTAGGGAAATGTGGGTCATGGAGGTTATTCAAATAATTTTTCAAAAGTTTCGGCCTCTGTGTCATTTTACCAGTCTCTCTCAACACCTAGCCAAATTTTTAAATTTTTGAATTAGCTAAAATCAAGTATTGCGGGCATCTTGGGAACCCATGGAACTAGTTCTATGAGTTCCTCCTCTTGAATCCTCCACATTTGCCTATCTCCCAGAATTTCACTTCTATTACTCCCCCACTACATGTCCATTTTTTATTGGATTTCAAGACAATTGAGGGTACGGAGAACCTTCTTTGTTGTGAAACTGGGGCGTGAGTTCTTCCTATTCCTAAGATGTTTGATACTCATGTATTTAACTATTCCTTCAACTCAATGACCTAGGTCAGCTTGCTGAGCTATCTCCCTTAGCACGGTCCCCTTATGACTCCCTGGGCTCGACCATGTGTCTCCTTGCCATTGGCTTACGGGTTTTAGAGCTCTGTGGGGAACCTTATCCCATGGGGAACACAAGTCCCCTCTACCTCCTTGTGCTCTGTAGACCCTTTTGTTCCACACTCAAATTCCACACCACATCCAACTCCTCACCAAGGTCAATCAACTCACCGAGCTATCTCCAACTCGGTGCCCCTGTCCTTAGTCTGTGCACACTTCGGCCCCCACGGGAACATGTACCCCCCAGGCCCCTAGCAACCCACATATGTGCAACACAAGCTGACCCCCCCTCTAATAAAAATGTTTTTAGCGAGCTCCCTGCATGGAATTTAGACCCTCTGAGCACCCTATACCTTTGGTTCCCATAACATCTAACTCATCCACACTATAAAGGAAATGGTGGTCCATATTCAATGCAGGTCTAACCCTTTTTCTTGGAACTCTATATCCATCCACAACACAAAGTAAAACATCCCTTTTCCCCTTATAATCTAATTTCTCTCCATACTTAGCCATATTGTTTTTACAAATTTGTAGGAACCAAGATCCATAAAAATAGGAATAAGGATATCCCCAAGCTATTTTTGATACCTCTATCTAGTTTTACCCCCATTTTAAACCCAAATTTCTCCCAAGTGTTAAAACTGAACAAGGGGTAAAATATCTCCAATTGTTCTAATTTTTCTCCAATTTTTCCAATTAACCTCAATTCTAAGCCAAGAGAAACCATAAGTTATTTTCATTACCCTCCAAGGGGAGGAAATTTTGGATAACAGTAATAATGAAAGAATTATTCACAAATCATTATTTTCCCAAATCCAAGAGTTCTATGCTACTGAACATTGTGTGGGAGATATAGATCATCGTGGGCACATCCTCTCATAGTTATCCCCTCATTCTATAATGTGGGGGACTTCCCAAGATCATGTATCCTACCTGAGTATACCCCTAACTCAATATCATTGGGGCACATGTACTCTAACCTTTGCAATCTCTCTACCTTGAATTTTTTGAAGGTGTCATGACAAGGCCAACTATTCCTTCTCAAATGATCAACCAACATTGTTATGAAAAAGTGTGGTCTAATCCAGTGTGTCCCATTGGGTCTTCTACATCCATGCATCCTCTATTGGATCGTAAAGTGGTCATAGTGTACCTAATGTACACATGAGTGATGATGACAAGGTTATGTGATAGGGCATCCCAGGTCTATGTTGTGACACGTGAGACCTCATGCTCTAATATAACATGATGAAATGACCACGTCTTTAGTTATTTTTGGATTTCTCATAATTCTTGCTAGATGTCTTGAAGTTTATGTAAGAGTTGAGATTTGATCGCTGCTAGATCCTCTTGAATCTCAGGGGTCCTTTGTCATATGTTGTGCTCGATGCACTCCATGCTCTCCTCTCAAGACATCATGTAAAAATAAATTATAATTTATTAGTCATGAAATATTAAATCAATATGTAAGATATCTAAGTGTTGTAAACCTCATTTCTTATTTTTCTTATTCACAGTATCATCATTTAAAGTATTCAATTTCTTTATTCTCGCTCTTATTTAACACAAATTTATTCTTAGTTATTATATTTTCACTACTTACTGTAACAAAAATCATTACTTATTTAACTTTTTTTAGATGCCTTGTCAGTTCATTTACAATAGTTTACCCTCTTAGTATTTTTCCCAAGCCACGACAATCTTTGTTTGGTTTGTTTGAGTAAAATAATTTTTAGCTCATTTTGGTCCCGTATTTTCTGAAAACCACATTCTTAAAAATTAATTTCTATTATACGACTTATTTTTAGGGTTTCTACTTAGATATTAACTTGTTTCTCTTTTTATTTCAATATCATTCTGATTCTTAATTAATTCTTAGTTACTATAGTTAAAATTTCTTCTTATTTTATTTCTTCGTGTTCCCTATATCTTAATCATTTTGTTCCTTCATTTTTGTTATGGTTTTACTTACTTTCTTTAGGTTTCATTACTTCATTATTGATCAATTAAATACATTATTTGTTTATGAGGGTTTATTTAATTTGGAAAGGGTAACGAACACCATTGTTAGGGTGTAACAGTAATGATACCTACTCAACAAATATGCTTTCCTTTGAGGTGACCCACTTACTGGCTGAATTTTTTATTTTAAACCATATTCTATTCCATATTCCTTATCTTTTCTTTGTTTTCTTGTTGTTTCCACTATGCATTACTACCATTCGTTTATATTTATTCATTTTATAAAAAACCATGTTCTAGAATATACATTTCTATGAATTAAACTAGACCATTTCACATTTCTAGGATTTTTTGTAACAACAATGTACATAATTGCACAAAAAAACACATACACACAAATTTGTACGACATACTTTGGTACTACAATTTTTCCAAAAGGAGTTAAATATAATAACATCATTTATAATCTGAAACAATAATGACTATAATGGAGTACATTGCTCACCCTTCAAGAGGGCTCTGCGGTCCTAGCTGTCATGTTGGTATTGGATGCCAATGTGGGTAATCTCATATATAATGATCATGTGACCCACAGAAGAAACAGTGACCATGAAGATATCCTCCTCTTGTTAAGACTCTACACATTACACCACTGATCCTTATTGCCTCATCACATACATGAATTTAGTTGTTATTCACTTGTTTCCTTCATCTCATGGTGGAACACCTATCTCGGAAAGATTGTGAAATTTCTACATATGGAGAAGGAAGTTCCTTTAGTACCTTCATGTGGTGTTATGCCTATTTGCATGATATGTGATGAAAAAGTGTACTCTTTTGGGGTTTTTTTGCATGTCAAGGGGTTTAATAGTGTGATCTGAGGGGTAACATCATTTGTTTGGCCTAGTCTAATGACACCTTGCTCAGTAGTGCTACGTATTCTATGATAACGATTGTTTTCTTATCTCATCCCTAATATCCTAAAGCGTCTATAATAAATGTGGCCCAATAAAATCAAGGTTTGGTGTTGGTGGTGGTGATGGGGGTACTAGAGGGCAATGGTGTATTCTCTCTCTTATTCATAACTTTCTGCCCCACAACATCAATGCGTCTTGTACAGACCCCGGAAATATTTTAGTATATGGTTGAGGGTTATAGACAACTCATGTTTATAAAGTAACATGAAGTTATAAAAATGATTTTACCCATCTAGTATGTTACCTAGATTTATTGTTTTTTAAACCTTCACTTTGATACCAAGTGTAGCGACCCAAAAATTTAGTGCCCAAGTTACAACGTAAGAACTGTAAAATTTACAGAACAAATTTTTTAAAAGGGGAATGGAAGGTTAGAAAGGATTAATGAGAAACTGATTTTAAAGTTTACATTATTATAATTTAGCATCATGTGTCATCCTGCAACACCATTGTTTACTGTGCCTTTGTAGGTTGTTCACGCTATGCATTTGAGTGATGCAGATGTCAATTAAATTTATGAATCCAATAACCTCGTCAATGATTGAATTACAAGTGGTTAAATTTTTTAAAAGGTCACAGGTTTAAAAAGATATATTCATCGATCCCAGTGGAAAAATTGGTGTTTGTTAAAAGAGGGTGATAACATCGGTAATGTTTGATCTTATTGGGTAAGGTTCTTATTATCAATTTAAATTTTTTAATTTACATTAACTCAATTTGGAAACATGGTTAGGTATTCATCCACATATCCCATTAAGTGTTTTTCATTTTACATCGTTTCTAAACTCCATTCATTACAAAATAGCTTCCAAATGGATAAGGGGAAATTGTATTTAAGATTATATAGCCTATTATTATGTTACTTTCAAACATTCCCAACAACTATTGGGGAGATATAAACCTTGATTAACCTCATATGATTAATTATAATATAAATAATACTTAATAATGGGATAGAGGTTATTAGATTAGTTTAGTGTTTTGGATTTTAATATTAAAGGGTTTAAATAATTATAAGAATACCTAATTTATTTTATTTCTTTTGAAATAATAGTTAAATCTCTATTTTCTAAGTTACACCTATTTCATTGAATGATTTAACCATGACAAATTTTTAATGGGGAAATTAGTGATTTTTAGTGCAAAAAAGTAGCACCCTAGGATTTATGCATTACAAAACCCTAATTTTGACTAACATGGGCCTGTTTCAAGGTGTGTGACCTACACGACATAGACAAGCCTCTAGATAAGGTTGGTTCCTCTACCTACTTCTAATTCTAACACTATGCCTAGAAAGGAAAAATGTGGCTACTCTAAAGCTAACCTAGACTTCTAAGGGACCAGGGAAGAGAGAGAAATGTATAGAATGTAAATCCTAATCTAGGGAGGGTGATAACACTAAGAAAAGGGGTGGAGATATTCCTAGTGAGTGAAAATAGGGGGTAAAATGATGTAAGAGAGGGAACATAGAGGTGCCACAGTATAAAACAACACTCAAGTCTCCATTTTCATAGAACACAATAGATTCAGGCCTTGCAAAGAATGAGACATGCACAAGATACCTACACGTGTAATGGAAAAGAAAAAGAATGCAATGTAACTCAAGTAAGAGAAAAAAGCCACAAAACATCAATTTTATTGCTCAAAATGGTGCACAGTCCATTACAATGAAAGAAGGAGGCAATAATCCTTCACAAAATTCCCAGATTTAAGGCCTAAAGCTCACAAATGAGCTTTTGGAATAATTTCGGTAGAGTTGCTCTGCAAATTCTCATAAAATCCCCCCTAAAAATGAGTGGGTCAAGTACAATTTATAGCAATTTTTACCTAATTTCTTGTATTAAATTCATGATAGGTTATTGAACCACCTCAACTACCTCCATTAATGCTCTACTCACAACTTTGGTTATTGATTTGTCTTTTCATGCTTAAAGTCCCGACACGTAGCATTAATAATATAATAAGTTGTGTTAACTAACTTGACATGTAGCTGAACTGTCTTTTCACACATGTCATTACCTACGAATTGTGATCCATCCAATTAGGTGGGGTTAGATGACTGTCTATCTTCCCTGGCTGTACAACCTGAGAATTGATCCATAGATGATTGTCTGATTTATAACCCATCCAACCAAGTGGGGTTAGATGACCGTCTATCCTCTATCCATATGATTGCATTAGTGAATTTCCCATTCAACCAAGTGACCCATCCAACCTATGACCATACACTGTCTAACCTTGGTTGGATGACCGTTTATCCCTTCATGTCGTACACTTATGTGAGTCATCTGACCTTAGTCATCCAGCCTGGGTTAGATGACTATCTATTTTTCATGGTCTTATGCCAATCAATGGGCTGACCATTATGAGCCATCCCACCAGGGGGTCTATCTTATGATGTACCTGGGGGTTGGACGGTCATCCAACCAATGGGCCATCCAACCCTACCATCCAAACAAAGGGGTTAAACACCCATCTCTCTTCCTTCTAACCTTGTCATCTTCACCATGCGCCACCTCGAACACCTGAGCACACTAAGCCACCTCATTACTCCATTTATTCGTCTCTAACCTCAACATAGCCATCTAACTTATCCATCTAACTTAGCCATCCAACCTAGCCATCCAACCTAGCCATCCAACCCAACCATCCAACCCGTTGAAAATTTCCTTTTCTTCGATGAGCTTGACTATTAACTCCAACATTCTCCATGGCTTTCCTACTCACCGTGAGTTAGGACCAGCTCGAATGAGCCATAGCATGAGTTTTCTTTCTTTTATGAGTGGGGGTAGAAATTAATGGCCTTCTGCATGTCCTAGAGCTTGAATAGCTAAGTCCATTTATAATGAATCATCCAAATTACCCTGGGGGGTGAATTTGAGATAACAGTTTGGAAACCTCTCAAGGGAGTCTTCCCACTAGATGAAGATACTAATAGCCCTAAAGTAACCATTGGACATGGAGTCAAGCCTATCCTTGAAGAAACTGATTTTATTTTGAAAAACTGCCCCTAGAATTGTGTGAGCTTAGCATCTGCATTGAAACCTCTTTGGCCCACTCTTAGTCTGTTAGACTGAGAGATGTAATTTTGAAAGATGCAAAAATATGATTTTACCATCAATACTACTATTTTGAAAGGTATTGTGCCAGAGAAATGAAGATAAAAAAGTTATTTACAAAGATATGAAATCATACATGTTCCAAGTGGAAACATGCAAAGTGTGCACAAGCACTTATCACAAAGTAAACCTAAATTACAATAGAGCAATGTGACACAAACACTTGGAGGAATTAAAAATTTGAAACTAATATGTACGAGGGTGAGAATTTTCCTTCAATAAGAGTGCTTGAGGTAGATTCCATTGACTAGAATCGGAAGTTCTTCTCCATCCAACTTGGATAGTTGGAAAGCATTGTTGTTATTAAATTTCTTTACCATTTAGGGACCACTCCATATGTCAAATTTGGAATGCATGTCAAGTTTAGTGTGATCCACATCCCATTTCTAGACTAGGTCCCTATACGTACCCAAAATTGTAAGGTACTTCACTACAGGAACAACGTAACACATGCCCTAATGATGATACAGGTATCCTCACACGGTGTTCAGGATCCAGAAAAGCTCCCAAAGTGTGCGTTACCATCCTGCATGCCTCACTTAGCCCCTGTGTGCTTTGTTGCTCTCTTTTCCCCTCTTTTCTTTGCATTTTTCTCTTCAATTACGAAACAACCGCCCTAACTGGGCGGCAGTCTCGTAACCGCCACCCAAACATGGCGGCAATCTTGTAACCGCCACCCTGCTCAGGGTGGCGGTCCTTCACGCATTTTCCAGAATGTTCTTTTTAACGTGACTCATGTAAATTTCAATGTTTACCATGCTTTTTTCATCGCCTTTGGCTTGCATTAATGATTCTGGTTCCCTGGAATAGTGTTTTGGCATTGTTTATGGTTTAAGAGATCAATTTGGTTTTTACCTTTGGGTAAATGCAAATGCTATAAATAGTTGGCTTGTGCTCAAGAAAATGGCCCCTCAAATTTGCCTCTCAATTTCTCATTTCAGTAGTTCAGTCTTTCATTTTGCTTAGGATTCATAGTTTTGTTCATTACAGGCTTAGTTAGTGTTATTTTGCCATTAGAAGCCACATATCCATCTTGTGCAAGTTTTGTCATTACTTCATGTAGTCCATTGAAGTAGAACAATTTAATTCTCAATAGGAAGCCATTAAAGTTGCAGGTTTTTCTCGTCAAACAGGATAGTTTCAAGTTCTAGACATTTTATGTTGCATGACTCGCAATAAATCCCACTAGGAATTGCATAAGCCAAGCTCTGTACTCTTACGCTATCCCTCTCCTACTCACATTATATTCAGTATTTACCCTAAGCTGCCTTTGTTCCAATATCAACTTCTGTTGATGCTAGCATTACATGCTTTTCTAGATCCACGTGAGCATGAAGGAATGAGGAGATCACACTAAGGTGACAAAACCACACACGCCATCAAATTCACCACTATTCTGTAGAATCTAGGTTCTAGCTTTCAAAGTTCTAGTTAGAAGCATATCAAATAGAGTAGCCAATCATCTTATTTTAGTGAATTTTACTTTCGATATTGCTAGGGAAGCTGTGGGGATTGATAGTTTATGAGAAACTATGATTCATTCCTCACTTCTGAGGTAGGATTGAGAGTCTTTCAAATATATTAGATCATTTATTTCATTATTTAGAATAGACTTACAACTACACAGGAAAGTAGCTATACTCGACTGCCTTGTTTGTTTTAAATTTCGTAATTAGTTTAGTTGTCAATTGCTAGATATTTTAAAAAGTTACTCTTTCAATTTCATTTGGATAGTTCATCAGAAAAATACAAAAATAGAGAAGTTATATTTGCTATAGATATACTTCACATAGTTAATTTTACTTTGTTGCAATTAGATTTACATTGTTGCTTTTGTATGACAATCACGAGAGCTAGAGAGCCCAGAGAATACGTATTCGAGCCAATCGTGCCCCAACCCAATCTCATCACAGCAATAACTGATATAGATCAGAATCTTAGGATCCAAGTCTTTCGAACAATGACAAACTTACAACAGATCATCTTCCAGTTAAGCAGGTTAAACATAGAAAACGACCAAGCGCACACGTTTTGGTCAAATCAAAAAAACTACAGATTATCCTAGATAAATATCTGTATGACTGTAGAAGGGCTTAAAAGAGAGCAAACATTCAGTTGTGATCCTTTGGTCCCACAGCTAGATGTAGGAGATACTCTCACAGACATAGATACTAACTTAAGAATTTAGGTTACACGAACGCCTGCAAGATACTCTGAGAAGATCACACAACTATTAATTCTAAATATAGAGGCCGAAAAGGCATATGACTACTAGATACTAGGGGTTAGGGATTGATCCCACGCATGACCATAGCAGGTCCATAACAACCACGAGTCTATGGTTGTGACCCACAAAACCCACAACCCAACCAGTCCACAGGTCAATCTGATGTTGACGCTAGCTTACGCACATTAATATTTAGATCCACTCCGCTTCCACCTATCATCATCACATAGTTATCCTTGTTAGATGTAGCAACTAACAAAGCTAAGAATTTCTGGACTAGGCCAGAGAACTGCCCATAGAGTCAACTATATTTACCATCCACCCTATGACCCTATCTGGAGATATACACGAAACTATCCCAGGTCATTTTCCACATATCCCATAACATATAGACCAAATCATGCTAGAGCTCGATATTGATTGGAGCCTTTGAGCATTCATCCTTACTGATCGATCTATCACACCAGTTCAGGTTAGGAGGGCCTTCTTTGCCTTAGATTCACAGTTTCCACTAGTGCGCGTCGAAGACATCAGATTGCCTAACTAGTTTGTCTACATCCCACATGTATTCCATCCCCAGCGGCTGTCTCGACACGACCTCTGGAGGTCGGGTGCGAGGAAGAGTTACTTGTAGATTCCCACGCTCACTTGTCACTTTTCCACTGTACAAAATTGGTGAACCCGATGTGAACAAAACAGTTCTTCCTCTTTTATTTTCACTTCATCCTTCCACCTTCGCTCTTACCCATTATTCTGCGGGTATTCATACACCCCCCAAATATGTCAGGATTCGATGCATATGGTAGACCTCACCTAGGTCTTGAGGCATACTACACTCAACTGAATAGACAATCATCACCCTCACTCTCAGTATGGGGTGACAACTACTCGACTAACCAGTTGTCAACACAAACTCCATCTCCAAGGATCAGATATGGCTCATCTTTCCAAATAGAGGAGTTGGATCAGCTCACTCAAACGCAACACATAGATCCTTTAGGCTCGAACAATATGACGTTCACAGGAGAATCTGGTTCATCTCCTCAGGTACTGCTTAGACCACAAATTAGTAAACAATCAGACCCATACCTAGTTTTAGATGATGAACATTTGGTACGTTATGCCAGGAATGAACAACATTCTCAGAGTATGTACCCACCCATAGGAAGTTCACAAGCACAACACGAGGTCTCTTTTCA
This sequence comes from Taxus chinensis, assembly GCA_019776745.2. NCBI lineage: Eukaryota > Viridiplantae > Streptophyta > Pinopsida > Cupressales > Taxaceae > Taxus > Taxus chinensis. Next base: position 594,994,866 of record CM034148.1, on the reverse strand, counting down.
AGAAAATACCTCCATGCCACTACACATAGGAAATACCCTCAGGGAAACTTGGCAGGGAAACAATCAGTTCATAGCGAGATATCACATGCCTATGTAGCACCAGGATATACAACAAATTCCACTAAGGCAAAATACCATGACTTTACCAAATGAAGTCATTTCGACTTTAGTAGAAAAACTTAGGGGGTTAGAAATTGCTCAGGAAAATCACCATTCTCAATTCATACAGGAAGGAAATTCTAATCCTCCACACCATCCTAGCCAAGTAGACCCCCTCATAGGAATGGGCATGTTGGGCATGCCTCCTCAGCATTCACAACAAATTCCAACTAGAATCGCCATTTCTAGCACCATTCTGATACCTCCTAGTCTAGTACAAAATAATCCATTCCTGGATAATATCCCTTCATACTTAAACATGTACTACAAATCACCACAAGGGGACATGTTCTCCTCTCCCGACATGTTTACTCAACCATAAGGGTTTCCTTATGCCCCTACCAATGCATATGCTACGCCATATCAACAACCCATTCCACCACCCGCCCCCCTCAGTAGGCACCATCAATGGTCGAAACCTATGTGATAGGGACTTATTCAGAATATTTGAAAGAGCCCTTAGATTTCACCATACGAAGCATTATGCTTGCAAGACCTCTCCCCAATTTTCCCAAATAAAAAGGTGAGGGAGATCTGAATGCACATATCAAGGCTTATGCCACAGCCATTTGAGAACTACTCCCTTGGGATGGGGTTATTGCTAAAATATTACCCAAAACTTTGGAGGGCATCACTCTCGATTGGTATTATAGAATACCTGAGGCTTCCATCCATTCATTAAAACAACTCATTTCAAAATTCATCAAGGCATTTGACATGAACAAACTATTAAGAACAGGAATCAGGGAATTCTTGCACATTAAGCAGGAACACAATGAATCTGTTGTTCATTTCATCCAGAGGTGGCATACAGTTCTTTATTCTTTAGCTAGTGCTCCAAATATGGACCAAATGGAACTATGTGATTTATTCCTTCATTCTCTCAGTAGAGAAGTGAAGGAAGAAGTCCAGAAGTTCCCACTAAGGACTTACAATGAAGTACTTGAGAGCGCTCTCTGAATAGATCAAGCGGCAATCGATAGCAGTCGCAAGACATATGGAGCGAATGGGAGGTTAATCACCTTCAACCATAATACTATGGCTTATCCTACTACCATGAATGTCAGTCAAGGACCTAAAATCCTCAATTAAAGTCACGGAGTGACAACAGATGGAGTAACTGATCAGGTTAAAAAGGTAAATGTTGTGAATACTCCACCGCTAATAAACAACCAATGAAACAACAACTTTACCCCAAAAATCAATGTAGTGGATTTTAATCATCCAAAACAACAACAAAAACAATGGAGAAACCCTACATAGGGTCCAAGCTAAAACTCAACTAGATATCAAAACTAGAATCAAAACCAAAAACAAAAATAAAAAACTTTAATCCTAACAGGCAACGGTTTGATTAGAGTTTTGGGCCACAATATGCACCAAACCAGCAAACTAGGGATTACAATCCTAACTCGTATTGTGGTTTCCAAAAGAATTGGGGCCATAACACTAGAACATGTCGTGACTACAATAAATTCATACAACATTTGCCAGAGGAACAAAAAAAAAATTTCATAGATATGTTCTTGGTAGATCCTACGTCACCGGCACCAAATACTTTTACAGGGGTAGTTTCCCCTCAAAATGCACCCCTTAAGATCTTCAATGATCTACTCCCAAATCACAACAACAATAGGTTAAATTTGAATGGGACAAACAAGGGTGTAATGGTAGGAAACAACAATCATGAAGCCTCAACTTCACTAAATCCATTAGTTGCGCCACAATTAGGAAGTCAGTCGTGACCCAAGATAGTCGGTTTAGTGGAGTTAGAATGCCGAACTACCCGTGGAGGCTGTAACAAGGACACAAGATTATTCCTCTCAGCCAAGTCCAAGTTACCTACCGGAGACAGATAACATCCAACAAATGTTAGTAAGGTCCATAGGTGCCTACAATTTAATTAATGATCTAACAAAAACCTTCTCGCACATTTCTTTTTTGGACTTACTAAAGAATTCTCTTACCCACAGGGCTGACTCTTTTAGAGGCATTAGGTTTAGGTCATCTAATTAACATCACTCCACCTCCCGAAACATAGGTAAACCATATAGACTTTGATATCCACCCTCCGGGGCAGCCGGATAGGGATACCGAATTCATATTCAAAATAAACAAAATGCCAACAGACGCTGAGATTGCACGCCAAGGTGATCCAGCCTTACATTTGCAAGTATGGGTTTATAACAATTATGTGAAATGCACAATGGTTGACGATGGGGCAGCAGTTAACATAGTCCCCTTCTCTTTCCTTCAAAAGCTAGGGTATGGAGAAACGAATTGTTCCATGACTCGAAATACACTAAGAGGCTATGATAGCCTTAAAGCCACATCAATTAGAACTATAATACTACCGGTCACCTTAGGACCCAAAACAATCCTGACTGAGTTTTATATTATAGATCGGGAAACCAACTATAATATGATCCTTGGCCGACCATGGATACATCGTATGAAGGAAATCCCTTCCACATTATTCCAAGAAGTAAGATTCTTGCATTTAGGAAAGGTGTTCATAGCCAAAGGTGATCCAAAACCATTCAATATACACCTAGCTGACTTAAAGAAAAGACCAGGCATTCACTTGGAATTTGAACTCCCAACAAACCAACTTAATAAACCCACCGACACAAAACTGGAGGAAAAGCTAGTACCTACGACAGATCTTGAGACTATGAGCCTAGTCAAGTCAATCCCAGCCCTCAAGGATGAGGTTAAGATTGTAGAAATAGTATCATTAGGAACTACTGTACAAAAATTGATTGAATTGCTAGAACAGGATCTACCAATGTTCCTACCATTTGATTCTGTAGGCATGGGATACACCCTAGGTGTTGGTTCTCTTCCAACAGTGGATCTCTGCATGGTAGAGGTAGAAGATGTTAACACAACAAATATCCCAATGCCCATATTCCCAGCTAAGTATTGGACTCTCCATTTCGATGGAGCTAAATGTCATTACGGAGTTGGGGCAGGTGTAATCTTTACTTCTCCCGAGGGAAAAGTCCTACCATTTTCCTTTAAACTAAATTTCGAATGTACAAACAATGGCACTGAGTATGAAGCCCTCCTCCTTGGCCTCATCCTAGCCAAGAGGATCAGTGTTAATAATATCAAGGTGTTAGGAGACTCACAATTGGTAGCAAACCAAGTCTCTGAGATGTATGAAACCAGAGCCAAGCACTTACAGCTCTACAAAATAGTTGTATTGAATTTAAGCAAGGAGTTTGACTTCATATCAATTGAAGTAATCCCACGAGAAAAAAATCTTCTCACTGATTCAATAGCAACCTCGGCATCACGCTTCACTCCAAACAGTGAGTTGGAAGATACCCATTTCATGGTATCCCTTTGTACCGAACCATTAATAAAAAAATATCAAACTCTCTTTTAACAAAAAGGGATGAGAACAAATCTACTATCCTAGATCACATTGATAGTGATACAACCACTCTTGATTACTTAAATGCCTATGCAGCTGTTACATCTCACCCATCACGTGATAGATTTATCCTTAATCCTGCATTCGTCTTCCTACTTTGGAAATTCCATGATAGAGCTTCCCCCACAAAAGGAGCTCAGCATATACACGGTAGAGAATGGAGACGATCTGGAACTACCTCCATCCCTACCTGAGTTTGAAGAAGGTAATTCTTCTTTAATCAAAGAAACAATCGATATTAACATCAGAACAGAGGATGAACCAAGGATATTGAAGTTAGGATCCTCGTTAACTCCATCAGAAGTAGAAATACACACTCAAATCCTCAAGGAACATCAGAAGTCTTTTGCATTTAATTATAAGGAAATGACAGGAGTTACACCACACATCGCAGTACATAACCTCGTCACTAAATCAGATGCAAAGTTGATTAAACAAAAATCAAGACCAATGAAACCTAAGGTAGCTCTCATGGTGAAAGAGGAGGTAATGAAACTCCTCCAAGTAGCATTCATCAAACCATTTGATTACTCTCAGATGGGTATCTAATATTGTTCCCATTCTAAAAAATAATGGGAAGATACGCATCTGCATAGACTTCTGAGACATTAACAAGGCATGTCCTAAGGATGACTTCCCGTTACCATCCATAGACGTCATTATTGACGCAACAACTGGATTTGAGCTTTTGTCTCTCATGGATGGATTTTCAGGATACAATCAAATCAGAATATCCGAACAAGATCAAGCTAAAACCACGTTTATAACTCCTTGGGGAACCTACTGCTATGTTGTTATGCCATTCAGTCTCAAGAACACTGGTGCTACATACCAACAGGCTATGAAATATATATTTCATGATCTTATTCATAAAATTGTGGAATCCTATGTAGATGACTTGTTGGCCAAGGCCAAGAAGCGTTGTGACCATCCGGAAGTACTTCGCGTCATTCTTTCACGTCTAATAGAATACGAAGTCACGCTAAATCTAGAAAAATGCGTCTTTGGTGTAACAGGAGGGAAGCTCCTAGGTTACATTGTATTGTCATGCGGGATCGATGTTGACCCAACCAAAATTAGGGCTGTTCTCAAAATGTTCCCACCTTCGAATGAATCTGGAATCAGGTCTTTTCTCAGAAAGCTTGGTGCAATCTGAAGATTCATCCCAGACTTAAGCTTCGCCATTCATCCAATCAACAATCTACCTAAAAAATATTATAGTATTGATTGGACCGAAGACTGCAATGAAGCTTTCGACGTAGTTAAGCGTTTCTTGTTATCACCACCTACGCTAATGCCACCTAAGCCAGACCACCCGTTAATTTTATATTCGCGAGCTACCAATGTCTCGCTAGCCTGTATGCTGGCTCAAGAAGACAATGAAAAGAGAGAACGCGATGATCTATTTCATTAGCTGAACGTTGCTTGACTATGAAACAGGTTATACACAGGCAGAACGAGAATGCCTTGCCATAATTTTTGCAACCAAATGCTTAAGACATTATATGCTAAATCAAGAAACAAGGGTCATTGTAAAGACAGACTATTTACAAACTTTCCTCACACAAGGGTCCTTGTCTAAAAAGGCTAGACGCTTTATAACCTTAATGGGGGAATTTGAATTAACATTTGTAAATCAGAAATCTGTTAAAGGAAAAATCATCACAGATTGGTTAGCTAATAACCCACTAGACGAAGGCAATCTAGTAGATCTTGGACTTTCCTGATGAATGCGTATACTACATCGAAACCAGACCTCCTATCTCTGAGTGTCCTTGGTATACTGATATTATTAATTATATCATGGACCATACGTACCTAGAAGGTGCTACACCACAAAAAAGAAGGTGGTTACGCATTATCATAGCTAAATACATCATTATAGAGAAAGTGCTCTATCGTAAAGCATTTGATGGAATGCTTCTAAGATGTGTCGACACAGAAGAATCCAAGAAGATTCTCCATGAATCTCACAGTGGAATATGTGGAGGCCACTTCGGTGGCCATGCCACCACTCATAAAATCCATCAGATGGGCTATTTCTGGCCTACTCTAGAACACGACGTAGTAGAGTTTGTATGAAGGTGTCATAAGTGCCAAGAATTCTCCCATGAGATCCACATGCTGGCACAAGCTCTATAACCAATCGCTACTCCATGGCCCTTTTCTATGTGGGGCCTAGATTTGATAGGGAAATTCTCTCCCTCGTCTATAGACATGGCCATAATTTCATAATCACGGCCACCAAATATTTTACCAAGTGGGTAGGAGCTATGCCTCTTACTACTGTATCGGGTTCTGTAATCGCCAAGTTCATTTTGAACCAAATCATTTGTAGGTACGGTGTCCTGCAAATCATTATCTCAGATAATGGGACTTCTTTTAAGAATGATGAAGTTCATGAATTGTGCAATAAATTTAAAATAAGCCATCATACGGCCTCCTTGTATTACCCTTAAGCCAATAGACAAGCTGAAGTGATAAACAAAACATTAAAAGCCATTCTTCTTAAAATGGTGAAAGAAAAAAAACGAGATTGGCATTTGAAGTTATATCTGGCCTTATGGGCCCACCAAACCTCGATAAGAACACCAATAGGAGCAACTCCTTTCTCACTAGTATTCGGGTAGAAGAAGTTCTCCTGCTTGAGGTTGAAATACCCAATCTCTGTATCTCATTACAAGGGATTCTGGATGAAGACGCTTACAGAGAAGCACGTCTCTCCCAACTAGAAATCCTAGATGAAGCTAGGTTAGATGCTGAACAGTGGCATAGAGTCTATGCTGACCGGATGTGCCGGCAGTATAACAAGAAGGTCTATGAATGAGACATATATGAAGGTGATCTAGTTCTAAGGCTAGATAGCCGGATCGATAAAAAGACCAGCGAAGGAAGGAAGTTCCGACCCAAATGGTTGGGCCCATACCGAGTCATGAAGGAATATGGAAATGGTGCATATCTCTTATGCACACTAGAAGGTGAGGAATTTGGTGAAACAGTCAATTCCCTACACCTTAAACGATTCTATGCATAAGCAACCAGCACTACTTGTATAATTATACCTACATTGCATCTTCATATAGTTAGGATCATTTTGTCCGCTTGTTTCGTACAATTTTGTGATCAAGGAATTTATTCTCAAAGTAATTCATTACAAACTTATGATGGTATTGGCATAAATACTCTAATCATACTTCTTCATTTCATAATATCATCACCTGTTTCGGAATCATCTCATCAAATAAAGCTAAATATAAAAAAGTCTTAACGGTAACCATACCAAGATCTACAGGTTTGTTCTCACTTTTGGTTTCTTCCTAGGATAGGTTTCTTTTTTATGGTCTGTTTTAGAAGCTTCATCGTGTCACATCTATCCCATATGTATATCTCTTTGGAAGTAAGAACATACTGAAACTTTGCTCAAGTAAACGAGTCAAATATAGATCAAACAGAAAATTTTAAATTTACACATTTCCTTGCCCCACCAACCCTTGGTGATGAGCTTGTGTCTCTTACTAGTGACATAGAGTTGGGAAAGGATGGAAATGCCCTTACTCACCTATGCCTTACCCATGGTGATAAACCCACGCTTCTTACTAGTAGCATGGGGCAAGATGTAGGGGGTCCTCTTGACAAACAAACGTTAAAGGTCATAAACAAACAAATTCAAATCTTGAAGTCCTGTGTTAAAAAATAAAGAATCAGATGTCCAAAATTCCAAGAGAGTTAAAAACCCTAAAACCCAAATTTTTTCTACCATGTGGCCATCTACGGATCTAAGTCTAGATAAACCGCAAAGTGAGTTGCATCCCAAACTATGGAGTCACTCGAGTAGAGTAGGCTTGTAGCATCCTAATTTAGTTTCACCAAAGCTTTTTCTATCTTTCATCACTATCATTTCAACACATTTCATAACTTGTGCCCTTTCTAGCTCTCGGTGATGAGCCCTCACATCTTATTAGTTGCGTGGAGTTAGGAGTGGGGCAAGTTTTTCTGCTCATCATACCAGCTTTTCTTCACCACTTTGCCAAAACAGATATGAGGTATCAAAGTTGCTTAAAGAAACTAAAGTTCAAAATCACATTGTATTTACATTATCATATATCAGCACCATGAAATATAAAAAGAAGGTTAACATTTGTACCATTTGTTCTCCATTGCATACATTCTAAAAAGCATATAAGCATAACATCATAGTTTACATGTGGAAACGGAAATGGAAACAAGGTCATAGATGCCAAGATTCTGATCCAAAAATAATATATATATAAATGGTCAAAATTCCTGTACAATGCCATCATGCGCTAAGCATGGTCAAAATGCTCAAAGAGCATGGGAAATACAAAAACATCATACAAAAATCTAAGAGAGCCAAGCGACTTCTCAACCCCTATGAGATCCCTCTGAGGGTGCACGCCCATGCCTAGGACTTCGGCTACGCTGCACTCTAAGTGCAAGGAGGGCTCACGATCCCGAGGGGCAGCTGCAGTCTCGCCATGAGAATGAATCCTCATCAAGCACTTTGCTGTCTTATACCCTGCCAGCTCAGTACGGAGGGTAGATACCATCCTGGCCACATGCCAGACATGGGCAAAGATGTCGGTATGTCTGCTAGCTACAGAAGGCTCCCCTGCATCCACAAACAACTCTACATGGGTCCTCTCCATAGGGATCATCAGGGTATCAGTGCATACCCTGTGAATCAGGTCTCGCCACTCATCGGCGGTCTCTGCAAACAAAGGAGAAATTGAATTAGAAATAAAAAAAGAGATAAACACAAGTGTAAACAAAAGGAGAGATAGCAATTAAGGTGATCCTAACTCGAAGCAAATGGAAGATAACTTACTCGGATCATCGGGCCTCGAAAATGGATCTCTAGGGTCTGCACCTGCCACAGATGCCACCATTGATTGAGGTACTCGCCCCATGGCTGGAGCAATGTATCATCCTACTATGGACTCATCCTCCCCACCATGGCCCTAGGAGAGTGGCTCCTCTAAAAGCAGAGTCACCCTCTTTGCACTCTTCTCCACCCTCTTTGCCTGCATGTTATCCTGAGTGTCATGCCACTCAGGATCACTGTCCTCCTCTCCGCCTGAATCGCTAGCCTCAGCCTCGGTTTCCTCCTCCGTCTCTCCCCCTGTGAACTCCTCAGACTCAGAGTCTATGTCAATGGGGTCGTCACTACTATGAGCGGGACCGGCGGCAATCTGAAGTAAGGGTGCATGAGGAGCACCGGCTCTCCCTCTGGCACGTACTACCCGCCTAGCCGCAATAGGAACTCCATGGGTAACAACTGTCCAACCCCAGCCCCTAGGACCCCCTCTGGACTCTCGAACTGACCTGTATACTGGCACCACCAGGGGAAGCATACCCATGTAAGGTAGGCCAAACTGCTGAGGAACTCGGCCAAAGGGATGTATCTCCACTCTCCCTACCCTGTCAACAAGCTACCCTGTGGTGGAGTAGGAAATCAAAGTAAGAGCCTCCTCGCCCCATAAACCTGCCATGGCCTGATACAGTGTGGCCTCCATGTCATCGGTGGTCAGGGAAGCAACTGGCTGGTGAGGTGCTCTGAGCACCGACATGTCTGTCCATCTGGCTATCCTCACAGCTCCGACATCTACCACCTCTACACCTCATCCATAGGGGATGAAGCACTCATAGACCCAGCTCATAACTAGGTTTGGGTGGCTCAAAGACTTCCCCTCTAAACGGACCACCCTGTACAAATCATGGTAGGTAGTCCCAAGTATATCGGCTCCCCAGGCATAAATCCGGCCATGACCCTCAATCTGTGCAATGATGGGGGACCAGCAATATAATAGTGTGTCTCCTCCCTTGTCCTCAATCAATCTTGAGGCAAGGATCCCCATAATGGCCTGACGAATCAAGGGGATGGGCAGGCCAGGGATAGATCGGACGCTCACCCCCTTCTTCAAACCAGTGGAGATAACTGCATCTCCCATGTAAGAAGCCCACTGCGCTATCTAAGCCCGTGAACCTGCTGTCTCAAGGGTAAGTCATCTCCCGATGATCAAGACCCCCAGGATACGGTAAACATCCTTCAAAGTGATGGTCCACTCACCTCGGACCCCTGATAATCAGAAGGTGTTCCAATTAGCATCCCAATATGAAAATAAGTCATAAATTATGTGACTGGATGGTGCAACATGTGGAACCTGTGATATACGCAGTATACCGGCCCTTTGAAGAGTGTCCACCTCATCCTGTGAAAGGGCATCTAATACTGCTGGGAGCCAGTCACACTCTCTCTCTCGGCTCCATCGAATGTACTCCTCCCTCACTTGCATACACCCAAAAACACACAAAACAGAGCAAGTTAGCATCCAAATGACATTAGAAAAATCATGAAAACATATAAAAATGCTAAAAATGCAAAAACAATTTCAAACAAGTGTTCCTTTGGCATTCTGTGAAGAACGGCTTCCCTGAGCAGGGCAGTGGTTTCGTAACTGCCACCTTAAAGGTGGCGGTCTTGTAACTGCCACCCTGAATAGAGCAGCGGTCATGTGACTGCCACCCTGTTCAGAGTGGTGGTCGTGTCCCAAAAACCCACGCGAGTTTTATACCTTAAAAAGGCCTAAAAACGCAAAAATGGACTATTTTAACTAAAACAAAGCTTACCCAGTAGGCACCCCCTAGATAGACCTTTTAAACCTAACATTTTCAAAAATGGTCCCCCCACGAAAAATATTTTAACATTTTAAAATTTTGGGTGTAAAAATGGTAAATTGAGAAAAACTAACCTATGATCTTGCGGGCCGATGTTCCACTCGTGGAGGCATGATCACTATCTCGTCACAAACATTTTGACTCTACTCTCGTCAGAAACCGTCACTGTGGGTCCCAGAGCTCAAAACCAACCAAATCAACACACGTAAATGAATAGGAAAATGGGCCCACTTTTACATATATAGCAACCTAACTCATTTTGAATCCCCTTTTCACAGGTTTGGAGTGCCAACGGAGGTAAGTTCTTACCCCCACACAAATGGTACATCCTCATTTCACCTTATTTTAGCATTTATTTTCCAATCTATTTTTTCCATCTGCACTTGATTCCTCTTTTCATTTTGTAGGTGGCGGGAATTTTGGATGGCATCATTTTGACACACAGACGTATCGGGTATAACTTCCAACTTCTCATTTTAGGACCGCTATACTCAGACCCATCGTTTTACGCCTCTTCATGGCTAAAACACTTCTCCGAGGGGGCAATGTGTAAGTACCCAAAATTGTAAGGTAATTCATTGCTGGAACAACGTAACACGTGCCCCAATGATGATACAGATCTCCTCGCAAGGTGTTCAGGATCCAGAAAATCTCCCCAAGTGTGCGTTAACATCCTGTACATGCCTCACTTAGTTCTTACATGCTTTGTTGCTCTCTTTTCCCCTCTTTTTTTTGCATTTTTCTCTTCAATTACGAAACCACCGCCCTAACTGGGCGGCAGTCTCGTAACCGCCACCCAAACATGGCGGCAATCTTGTAACCACCACCCTGCTCAGGGTGGCGGTCCTTCACGCGTTTTCCAGAATGTTCTTTTTAATGCGACTCATGTAAATTTCAATGTTTACCATGCTTTTTTCATCGCCTTTGGCTTGCATTAATGATTCTGGTTCCCTGTAATAGTGTTTTGGCATTGCTTATGGTTTAAGAGATCAATTTGGTTTTTACCTTTGGGTAAATGCAAATGCTATAAATAGTTGGCTTGTGCTCAAGCAAATGGCCCCTCAAATTTGCCTCTCAATTTCTCATTTCAGTAGTTCAGTCTTTCATTTTGCTTAGGATTCATAGTTTTGTTCATTGCATGCTTAGTTAGTGTTATTTTGCCATTAGAAGCCACAAATCCATCTTGTGCAAGTGTTGTCATTACTTCATGTAGTCCATTGAAGTAGAATAATTTAATTCTCAATAGCAAGCCATTAAAGTTGTAGGTTTTTCTCGTAAAACAGGATAGTTTTAGGTTCTGGACGTTTTATGTTGCATGACTCGCAATAAATCCCACTAGGAATTGCATAAGCCAAGCTCTGTACTCTTGCACTATCCCTCTCCTACTCACATTATATTCAGTCTATACCCTAAGCTACCTTTATTCCAATATCTACTTCTTTTGATGCTAGCATTACACACTTTTCTTGATCCACGTGAGCACGAAGGAATGAAGAGATCACATTGAGGGGACAAAACCAAACATGCCATTGGATTCGCTACTGTTCTACAGAATCTAGGTTCTAGCTTTCAAAGTTCTAGTTATAAGCATATCAAATAGAGTAGCCAATCATCTTATTTTAGTCAATTTTACTTTTGATATTTCTAGGGAAGCTATGGGGATTGATAGTTTATGAGAAACTATGATTCATTCCTCACTTTTGAGGTAGGATCAAGAGTCTTTCAAATAGCTTAGATCAGTTATTTCATTATTTAGAATAGACTTACAACTGCACATGCAAGTAGCTATACTCAGCTGCCTTGTTTGTTTTAAATTTTGTAACTAGTTTAGTTGTCAATTTCTAGATATTTTTAAAAAATTCTCTTTCAATTTCGTTTGGATAGTTCATCAGAAAAATACAAAAATAGAGAAGTTATATTTGCTATAGATATACTTCACATAGTTAATTTTACTTTGCTACAATTAGATTTACATTGTTGCTTTTGTATGACAATCACGGGACCTAGAGAGCCCAGAGAATATGTATTCGAGCCAATCATGCCCCAACCCAATCTCGTCACAGCAATAACTGATATAGATCAGAATCTTAGAATCTAATTCTTCCAAACAATGGAAAACTTACAACAGATCAGCTTCCAGTTAAGCGGGTTAAACATAGAAGATGACCAAGTGCACACGTTTTGGTCAAATCAGCCAAACTACAGATTATCCTAGATAAATATCCGCATGAATGTAGAAGGGCTTAAAAGAGAGCAAACATTTGGTTGTGATCCTTTGGCCCCACAGCCAAACACAAGAGATACTCTCACAAACATTGATACTAACTTAAGAATTCAGGTTGCACGAATGCCTGTGAGATACTCTGAGAAGATCACACAACTATTAATTTTGAATATAGAGGCCGAAAAGGCATACAACTACTAGATACTAGGGGTTAGGGATTGATCCCACGCATGACCATAGTAGGTCCACAATAACCACGAGTCTACGGTTGTGACCCACAAATCCCACAACCCAACGAGTCCACAGGTCAATCTGACGTTGACGCTGGCTTACACACATTAATATTTAGATCCACTCTACTTCCACCTATCGTTATCACATAGTTATCCTTATTAGACGTAGTAGCTAACAAAGATAAGAATTTCTGGACTAGGCCAGAGAACCACCCATAGAGTCAACTATATTTACCATCCACCCTATGGCCCTATATGGAGATATACATGAAACTATCCCAGGTCATTTTCCGCGTATCCCAAAACCTATAGACCGAATCACGCCAGAGCTCGATATTGATTAGAGCCTTCAAGTAGTCATCCTTGCTGATCGATGTATCACACCATTTTAGGATAGGAGGGCCTTCTTTGCCTTAGATTCACAGTTTCCACTAGTGTGTGTCGAAGACATCAGATTACCTAACTAGTTTGTCTACATCCCATGAGTATTCCATCCCCACCAGCTGTCTCAGCATGAGCTCGGGAGGTCAGGTGTGATGAAGAGTTACTTGTAGATTCCCACGCTCGCTTGTTACTTTTCCATCATACAGTCCCCCACCTAGAAGGATCTATTTTTGGTTTTCTTGTCAAAGCACATCTTGATCAAAGCTTGATCATTTTCCATGGTTTGCACCACTTGATTCCTTTTCTCCTTAAACTACATGACCTCTGCGTACCTAGCTTCCATAGGCTCGAACTCAAAAAATTCTAGTTGCTTCATAAGCTCCAATGTGAGAAAATCCAGTGATATGGGAAACATTGCTTCTTTCCCGTAGACCAGCTTGTAAGGTGAGTTTCCTGTTGACTTCTTTGGCATTATTCTATCATCCCACAAGGTTGATTTTAACCTGGTTTGCCACATCCTTTTATTCTCATCTAGAGTCCTTCTAATGATTCTAAAAAATTCTTATTCATGGATTCTTCTTACTCGTTACCTTGGGGGTAATAATTTGAGGAGCCACTCAAATATAATCCATTCCTAACATCTCATTATGTGATCTTAATACCAAGGAATGCCAAAGCATTGTTTGATATAATGGTGGCTGGTACTTTAAACCTTGTCACTATCCCTGCATAAAATTCTAGTATGCTAGATTCATTTGCTTCATGAAGTGCTACTGCCTTGGTCCACTTGGTGAAATAGTCTGTTGTAGTTAGGATCTGCTTGTGGCCCTAGCTATAATTTGGGTTGATGACCCCGATGAAGTCTAAACCCCAATATAGGAAAGGTTGGTCAACTGAAATGGGATGAAGTGACAGTGCTGATGGATTTCCTTTACTTGTGAAGAAGGCACATTTTTTACACTTCCTAACCCAAACAAAGCAGTCACTAAAGAGTGTAGGCCAATAATAACCAGCTCTCATGATCTTGAGATCCGTCACTCATGGAGAAAAATGACCTCCATATTCTTCATCATGAAATTCCTGTAGCACTCTTTCAACTTGACTTGTTCTAATGCACCTTAATAGAACCCCATTCACGTCCTTCTTGAACAAAATACCATCACCAAGCACATATGGAATGGCTTGGAGCCTAAAATACCTTCTCTTTGCTTTGTTCATTCCTAGGGGGCATAGACCTATTTGTAGGACATGCATCATGTCTAGATTCCAACAAGAAGTATGCATATTATCACCTATTTGTTCTTGATTATCTTGTAATGCCAAAACAACCTCTCCTTGATCACTTTCCTCAACATGTAGGCTAGAATCCAACTACTTGCACAATCCTTTACCATGGAATAATTTGGTGAATTTGATCTCTATGTCATACTCTATAACATGGGTGATCCATCCTGCCCACTTCTCATTCAAATCTTTGTTCAAGATAAAATCCTTGACTCCCGCATGGGATACTAGAAGCTAAATTCTATTATTTGAAACCAAGTGCCTAAACTTCTTCACACTTCTTACAAAAACAAGTACATGCCTTTCACTGAAATATTATCTTATCTCATAGTCTTCCAAGATCTGAATGAAGAAGGAAACCGACTGTTTAGATCCTTCCCTATTATGCTCCACCAAAATGGCAAAAATAGTGTCCTAACCTCCAAAGGTGTAGAGTATGAAATCCTTGGAGGAGTTCGGATTTATTAGTTTCAAAGCTTAAGATATGAAATACTTGATAGCCTAAATTTTTGTTTCCCTCTTCCATCCACTTAAACTCCATGCTCTTCTTCAAAATAATTATTATCGGCTTGAAGAGGGTGGAAAAATATGACAAAAATATTCAAAAAAAGTTGATTCTCCCCAAGAAGATTTGGAGAGCCTTCTTGTGGATTGGTAGCTGAAATGCTCAAATGGATTTTACTCTCTCTGGATCAATTATCAATCCCTCCTTATATATAATGTGACCTAGCAACTTTCCTTCATGAGCCAAGACTATGCATTTATTCTAATCAAGGACACTCTGAATCTCCTACATCTTTGGAATACTTTCCTAATGTGAAAGAGGTGGCTTGCCACATTTATGGAAAACACAGTGATGTCATCCAATTACACAAGAACTATTTTTTTCAACATCCCTTTGAATGCCATGTCCATAGCCCTCTGAAGTGTTGCTCCAGTGTTCGACAACCCGAATGACATTTTATTAGAGGCATAAATGCCCCATTTTTTGGTGAAGGCCATTTTGAATTGGTCTTCCTATTTCACCATGATCTGATTATAGCTCGAATATCCATCTAAGAGAGAGAATATTTCCAAACCAGCCAATACCTACAATTAATTCTCCATGGAAGGAAAAGGATAGTGGTATTTGAGATATTCCTTGTTTAAACCCTGAAAATACATGGACAACAGGATTTCCCCATTCCTTTTCCTGACCACTACCAAATTTAATACCCAACTTGATTGCTTGATTAGGAAGATGATTCTCACCTTAATCAGCTTGTTCAAATCCTTCTTCATGAGAGGCTCTGTATGAGGATTTACCGACCTTTGCTTTTTCCTGATAGGTTTTTATTTTAAATCCAGCTCAATTATGTGTTGTGCCAATTTTTAATTAAACCCTCTCAAGTCTTCATAGCCCCAACAAAAGACATCTAGGAATTCTTGGAAAAGTTACATGAAATTAGAATTCTCTTCTTTAGTACTCACCTTACCAATTTGGAGCACTTGTAGTCCTTTCTTCATGTACCTTCTTTCTACCCCAAGCACGTCGGCCTATTACCCAATGTGTATTGGGAACTCACTTGAGGTGTGTGTGGGATTTGATCCCCTCCTTTATGTGAGACTTTTGAGAGTGTTCCACCATTGATGGAGAATGAGTTTCAAGAATGGAAATATCGACATTCACTAAAAAATAGAAGATACAAATAATATATTCATGCACAGATACATCATAAATGTGAATGAACATGGTAAATAAGCATAATAAAACTAGATCTAACTTATAATAATATGAAGAACACAAGGTTTTATACTTAAGAACAAGAATAACCAGAATCCTACACAGATATTGATTTATAAACATTTACAGTGGCTTCATTACATCATAAGGGTCATATAGACCGAATACATCAAGGAATATTATCTTAAACCCTCCAAAAATAATCTACAAAGAGAGATCTTAGCTATTCTACCCATTACAACCCTTGTCCATACCAAAAACCATGCATATATGCTCAATAGCATCCTTGCAAGTATTTATGCAGCACATTGTTACTATTTAAAACCCTATTTAACCCTTCATTTCCCCAGCTCTTTGTTATCAATCTCATCTCCTATATTTCGAACCCAAGCACTACTTAAAATATGATCTAAATGCATCAACTTGGTTTCCTTAATAAACATATCACATGCCAAGTGGAAGTGTGGTCATCCATGGTCGAATGCCTATGTCAGCTTGCAAATGCCTACACTACCCATAATGATCATCATGGGAATATTACTTACGCGGAATATTATTTTCTTGACCTCCAAGGCTCCATGATGCAACCTTATCCATTCAGCATGCCTAAACGGGATTTTCACATGTTTCTCCTACGACAAATCCTTCAAAATATGGCTAAGTCCCTAAACCTTCCTTCTTCTGCGCGCTCCAATCTCTTCTCCCGTACACCTTTCCCTTACACACTTTTTTCTAAGTGCTTTCCTTCTTTACTACCTCATGAACATGCTGACCTCTTCCTTGGGACTTATTCAATTTCAGGGCCCAACATTACCCCACACTACACGTGTTATCCGTCCTTGGAAACACTCTACCCTTCCACCAAAGAATAAAAATTAGGGAAAATGAAAGAATCTGCAAATTCAAATAAAGAATGGAAGAATCCTACTACTTTTGCATGAGAAGTGCGAAATATTTCTTCATGGGGGCTTCAATCCTAACCCAAACATCCACCTCATTCTGTTCTTGTTGAAGTAAGTCACCCACCATCACACTAACCTCGTCAAAAATCATATAATCCCCCTTAGCCTTCAACGTATCTTCAATGCTTTCCATCTACTTGTTAAGTTCTCCCAGTGCATCCATCCTACGAGTGACTTGGGGGGTAAAAATATTTCATTTTATTTTTAATCAAAACTCTTAATGTTTCAATCACCTCTTATTTCTTCTCTACCTCTACCAAGATATTGTACCACTCCGCCCTATTTCCCTTAATTTTCTCTTGAAATTCTTTCAGATCTGCTTCATGACTGGAAACTAATATGCTTGCTACTCTATCCTTGTTGCCACAATTATCATATACAACTTCTACCATTTGTTTCAGAGTACCAAGTTAGTATCTCGCGAGTCTTTGAACTCTCTTCTCCCTTTTGGTGCACCATCACCTCTTCTACTAAATCCAATGTGAGTGGTTATCTCTCCATGGTGAGTATGCACTCAAGTCTTACAAGAAGTGCATGGTTGAATCATATTTTTTCTATGGAGGGGATATGTATGAGTGCTTCAAGATAAAGGAATTTGAAATGGCCTATATATTCTTATGGACTTCGCACACCTTTTCATTTTCATCCCCTAGGTCATGCCTTAACTCCGCATTGATTAACTACTTTTGCTTTATCTCCTTATCCCTCTCAATGATATCCTCATTATTCTTTCCAAGTTCCTCCTCTAAGGATTTTATTCTACCATTTCCACTAAAAATTATTTCCTCCATGTCTACTGAAACGTTGCTGAGTGAATTGTAAATTTTCTCATTTGACAGCTGCTAAGTATTTACAAGGGGGTTCATTCCTTTAGTGCCTAGTGTTTTTATCATTGCATATTTATTAACTTTGAACTCGAGCTCATCAACGTGGGACTCAAATGCCTAGGATGACATTTTATTAGTGCACAAGTACGCACTTTCTTCATCAAAATAAGATCAACCTAGGGGTTTGTCTATGGGCACTATACTCTGGAACCGTGCACACAAGAATTTTTTTGGATCATTGTTATAGGTCATGGCATGTTCCTTTGTTACTACTATGCCCTTTCCACCTGTGCGCGCTTCAGTGGGGAAACTAACTACTAAGGTGGGGTCTCCACCAATAATTCCATACTCCTTACCTACACTTGCACTCTCTTTAGTTTCCTTCAATATTTCATCGGAGCTGCACTCGACTTGTTGGCCCACTAGATCTTGTATAATGCCCACCACCTCCTTTCAACTATATCATTTATATGTTCCTTGGTAGGGGTTGGGGTCCTCTGACCATGCATTCAACACTTCCTCCTTTGGCATGGGTTCCCTCCTCATACTCCTCCTCTTCATCCCCTTCTTCACTAGACTCATATACATTGTATATAGGAGGATTTTGAGCTTCCTCACACTCTTCATTATCTTTAGTTTTGTCTCCTTTCATACTCTATGTCTTCTCTGAGTCCAAAACTTGCACCACCCTTTGATTTTTCTTCACTGGTGACTCCAACATAGGGGCATCCTCCTTCTTGGGTGACTTTTCTCTCCTAGGAGAATCTTCATTCTCTGGAAAATCCTTCCTAATGGGATACTTATTCCATTGAATGTAGGTGCTTTTTCCCACACCTAACTTGTACATCCTTACTATTTACACTGTACACACACTTGACACCTTCTCTGTAGGAGTCTCTTCTCATTCTCTCTTCTTAATTACTACCTTCTTCTTCCTCCTGGTGGGGTCCTTAGGGATTGATACATCATCTTGAATGTAAGCACCCTTCACAAACTTGGGCCTTAGTAGCACATACACCCTTGTCATCATCCTACTTGCAATAGGAAATGTCACTAGTTTTATCATGTGTACCTCATGAGATACGTGCTTTTCTACATAATAATGCTTCTTGGGATACACCAAGGTCCAGCATAGCTCGCAGTGATCTTGATCTATAACACTTAGATAAAATCTCAGTTTATTCACCTCTTTAAACCTATTTAACACGCCTTAAAAATATTTTGCTATGAAGGATAAGGGAAATTTACACCAAGGGCTCTTGGTTCAATTTTTCATGGTAAACCTGTCGATACAGATGTACTGGTATACAGAAAACTAAGATTTTTCATCCACTAGTGCAAGTAACTTCTCAGGTGTCCTCCATTTAGGTTTGAATGCGTTATGCATCTATTTATACCATTTCTCCGAGCATGCCTTGTGAGCAGCCATCATGAGTATAAGATTCAAAACTCTTTGTGAGAGAGGGGTTCTCATCTGGTTACTCCAAAACAAACTTATCTAACCCATCAAACACTCCAATCTCTGAAAAGACAATGGTAAGGAGGACATTACCGAATATAATCTTCTCCTCGTCACGTGCAACATCAATAATCTCCTCCATAATGAAAGCTGAGGGGTTGTAAATGGTTCCCTCTGAGATCTTATGGTAGAAATTCAACAAACCTTTATTTATCTACATCCATCTCTCCTGCCCATTCAACTTTGTCACCAAGCGTGGGGCCATCATCATAACAGGGTCGGTGATTGCAGTGATGTCAAGTTACCGTGAACCCTTCTTGTATTCTTACACCTTAACCATCTTCTTGATGGCCTCCTTATCACACAAGTTCTCATCTAGTGGCATCCTTCATAGATCAAGCTAATGAACTTAGAAATCAAATGTGGGGTTATACACATCTTCCTTCCTACGAAATAAAAGAAGTACTCATGCACACGTGACATTAACCACTAGTATAGTCACTCAGGTTTGCCAAGATAGGGAAAGTCATAAAGTTTTAGAATCCCAGCCTTTTCTAACTTCACTTTTACTTTATCATCATAGATGGGTTTCCCATATGGTGTCCTCTTTTCTATTGGGCAAACCAACTCCAGGGTCATATCCTTTTCTGTGCTGCTCGTGTGATGATTGTAATCACTCACGGACATCTTCCTTATATGTGACACCCACTCTTTCCCTACCATCACACCATCTGGGTACTACATCTATACATACCATTCTTCCATGAAATTGGTGGAAATAGTTGGTTTTCCTTTTCCCTTTCCCTTGCCCTTCTTTAGTGCAGTGGTCACTCTTTTCCTCGGTGTCATTTTTCTCTTCCTCGGTCCTTTATAGTTTCTCCCTTGCGTCAAGTTCTATTACTAATCAAACCCTCGGCTCTACTTCTACGAAATTTCCATTAAAACCCATGCACTAGCTTGTAAACCCTAACCTAAAGCACTTCCTTTTCATAAGACCACATATCCAGCCAAGGGAACCCACAAAAAAATTCCTTTGCATAATCTAGTGCACTTTTTTTCCACATTGGTTTACAAGTCCTTCAATTTCTTCAAATTTTCACACTCCTCTTCACACTTGTTTGCAAGAATTGCCTTAAAATGTAATAAATTATTTGATAAATTAAAATGCAAGGTAAAAGAATACTTCACCCCCGACCTTCTATTTATAGCTTTTTACTTTTTCTGCACAAACCTTGATGCCACCTACCAACATACAAACACATTATAGTCAGCTTTTTCCAATTCCATCCTTTTGCGCATTCTATCTAACGCTTTTCCTCCATATGCAAACCTACATGAACACTCCCACAACCTTCTAGCATAAAACTTCCTAGACCATAGAACTCTTTGTGCTTTCTCCCATGCCAAAGTCAATCTTCCTCTATGTCTTGGACCAAGTTATTTTCATTGCCTACCTCATGTTGCTCTTACACTTTTTATCCTTGTATGTGGTTTTCTCAAATCCTTTCTAACACCAATCTTCTCATGTTCACCTATGCATGCTCTTTTGATCCCATGTGCCTTTGACTTCACAACCCAGGCCACGACATCAACATTGATCTAGGAACTTCCTCCAACTCTTACCATGTCCTAATCACTTCCCCTTTATGTTCCACCCCACAGTGAAAAGATGTGAGGTCCTCTCCACATAATACCTTGATGATTTAATTATCCACCGACGCACACACACACCCAAAACAAACCAAAAGGAACAAAGTAATGAGAAAGATAAATAAAAAGAAAGGAAAATACATTAATGGAAATCCTAAGATAACTAGCAATACTACCTTATTTATAGTAGGGCTTCAACCTACTTCCATTGAAATACCTAGGAAGTCACATTCCATCTAGCACCTGTAACTAGAAAGCACCTGATTTAAGTATATGGGTAATAACATATGGTCCCAACCATTAGACCTTGATCCTATCATGATGGCACAGGAACTTAGAATCATAAAGTAAAACCATCTTCCCAACCTTCAATTTTGTATTCTATATGTGACGATCATGCCAGGCCTTTTGTCTCACCTTCTTAGTCTTTTGACTCCACTTAGCAAGTGATCGCATCTTATCTAATATCATTATATTTCAATGCGCTCTTGTAATTCTTGTTCATCAGCCAATCCTCCTACATGCATAGTATGCAGAGAGGGTAACATAAACTCTACCATAAAAATAGTTTCCACGCCAAACACCAATTGGGATAGTGTGGCTTTGTTTAATGTCTTGTAAGTTGTTCTATACGCCCATAGCACGGCTGAGACTTTTTCATACCGATCCTTCCTCCCAACATCACAAATATTGGTAAAAGTATGACTCAATATCTTGTTAAATGCCTCAATAGTCTGATTATCCTAAGGGTGATAAAGAGTAGTCTTGTGATGAGCCACCATGAACTCTACCAATAAAATCCAGACGGTCTCATTCAAAAAATGAGTACCCTAGTCACTAGTCAGACTTAGAGGGCACCCATACCTACTGATTATATTTTCCCATAGGAATCTTGTTGTTGTGGCCACCGTATGATCCCTCGCAGGCGCTTCCTTCACCCACCACGTTAGATAATCAGTGTAAGAAATTATATAGGGTGAACCCGTCTTTCATGTGGTAGGTGAAATAGGGCCTACAAATTCAATTTCCCATTTCTTAAATGGTTCAACACTAGCTATTGGTCTTAATGGCTTTTCATCCATTTTTCATGGCTTACTAAGGCACTGAAAATGATCACAGACCTTACAATATTTAATACAATCCTTATAAACCATCTCCCACTAAAGGCCACCTAAGAGGATCTTGCGCGTAGTTGTATTCCCTGCATAGTGTCTTCCTGTAATTCCACCATGAGCCTCTTTCATGATTATAGTACTCTCATGCTCTAGCATGCACCGATGCAAAACCTCATCATGTCCCATCTTGTAGATGTCTACACAAATTAACATATAGGGTATGGAGCATATGGATAACTACTTCATTTCTAATGCCTTCATCCCTTCTAGCACCACACCCATGATTAAGAACACATAGATATCTTCCAAATAAGAGGGCACACTCTGTAATCCAAACAGTTATGAATCTGGCATTGTATCCTTAATGATTTGCACATTCTCTCCTGATTAAATCCTTGATAAGTGGTCAGAACCCAAATTACTCTTAGCTGGTTTAGCAAAAAAAGTAAACTAAAACTCCTGAAATAATAAGACCCACCTGCATATGCGCCCTTGCAAAAATGGATTGTTCACAAGTACTTTAATGTCATGTGGTCCATGTAGAATATAAAGGGTATTTTCGAAAAAAACTTCCTGAGTTTATGCAACACATGAATAATCGACAATGCATCGTACTCCATGGTAGTATAATTGTGTTATGCTGGGGTTAGCTTCCTACTATCAAAGTAAAAGTGATAGTCAACAATTCCCTCTCCAAGTTGTGCTAAGACTACTCCAATCACCATCCCTAAAGCATCAACATGTATGTAGTCATTTTTGTACCCTTAAAACAATAGTCTAATCCCATGTGCACTAGCCTATCACCCATCTGATGTTGGATGCTCACTCGAGGCACGCATGGGAACTGAGCCCCTCATTTATGTGAGTTGTGTGAGAATACATAATTTATGAAAAATTTAGATGTAGGAAAGAAAATAACCATGCATTCATTTTGAGAACTTAGGATGAGTTATTATACTAATGCATCCATTTTGGTAACAAAAGAGAAGTATCAAATAGAATATAGAAATGATTCATAACACAAAGGAAATGCACTAGGGTTTATGCTCATGAACAACATATATTATTTAGAATAGAACCTTATATTCATGTTAACTAGTTCAATAACCACATTACATTCATTAAGGCCATAACAGACAAGTATAACAATGCAAATCAGAGTCATGAATTAGAAACCTAAGCTATGCTTTCCACACTACAAAAACATATTATAGACCCATCCCCCTAAATATGCCATTTCACCTACAGTCCTCCTAACATGGACCTTAACCCATATAACCCACTATTATCTCTATAGAGCTTCGCCTGTCCAAATGCTAAATGATGTCCCTTTGATCCTCTTTCTTCTACTTGAGCATATATATATATATATATATATATATATATATACCTTTACCCTCCACCTCCATGCATTTTTGAGGTAACAAATCGGTTGCCAAGTATCCAAGTGTGGTCCTCCAATGGAGCATACTCCCTTTGATCCGAAATCTCCATTCTTTGTAATGATGTCATTCTGGATACTTCCATTGCATGCATAGAATATTCCTTTCTTAACCATATAGATGTCAGGTTGGCACCTTATCGACTACACATGCTAGATGAGTCATTCTTTTCTCATGTGCTGCCTAGGACACCAAATATGTTTAAGTCCCAAAACCTATATTTCCTTGTGAATGTGCCACGTGTTTTGTAAAAACCTTCTAAAAACTTTTCTTGCATGCTTTCACCCCACGTGCCCATGCACCTTCTTGTACTTATCCAATATTTTGGGGCCCAACATCACCCCACACTACTCCTTTTCTCCATCCTTAGAAATAATTCTCTTTAACGAAGAAAGAATGGCAGGCTCTGAATAGTGGGAAAAATATTGAAGGAATGAATAATTGGGAGAAATAATGGGGAAACGAAAGAGAACAATGTTTATTTTTGAAGGAGGAGAGGGAAATCCTTCCCTATTTATTCCTTTAGATTTTCCCAAGCATCAACCTTATTCTACGCTTGCTGACAAAGGTCTCCGACTAGGGAACTCACCTCCTCAAAACTTAGTTCCTCACCTTTTGCACTCATTGTATCAACAATAATCTCTAATTATTTTCCCAAGTCATCAAGTGCGTCCATCATGTGGGTGATCTGGGGGTATAATTCCTTTAGCTAGATTTTAATCTAGCTTCGCAAGGTCTCAATAGCTTTTTAATTATTTTCTACCTCATCTAGGATTTTATCCCTTTCTTCTTTGTTCCCCTTATTCTTCTCTTGAAACTCCTTGAGTTCCATTTCATGTGTAGTGACCAAGATGTTTTCCCCTCTATCCCTATCAATGCAATTGTCATATGTAACTTCAGCAACTTGTATGGTGGCCTTTACCTCTATAAGGAGTTTGGAATATTGAGCAATGGTCTCAAAAACCTTTAACTTATCTTCCTTTTCTTGGTGCATCAACGCCTCTTATACAAATTCTAAAGCAATTGGTCATATTTCCATGGTGAGGATGTGAGTTAAGTCCTCTAGGCACTACAAGGTTTATTCATATTTTTTCTCAGGTGGCGCTAGGTCAGGATGCTTTAAAATAATAACATCTGTAATCATTTCAATTTTCTTGTGTAATCTACGCACCCTTTCCTTTTCTTCTTTCAGTTTACACCTTAACTACGTGTTGATCAATTCTTCTTGTTTCGATCCCTTTCTTTTGTTGAGAAGTTACTCCTCCTCTAACTCTGCCTCTAGGAATCTCACCCTATCATTCCTCCCACAAAGTCTAGCCTCAATCTTAACTGAAAATTTATTGAGTGCATTGCATACTTTCCCATCTGACAATTGTTGAGCATTCACCATGGGATTTACTCCTTTCATCTCTAGAACCTTCATCAGCACTCTCTAACTTACTTCAAACTCAGGCTCATCCATGTGGGACTCAAACACCCAAGATAACATCTTTTTGGTTCATGGATATGTGCCTTCTTCATCAAACAAAGTCATAGCCAAGAGTTTTTCTGTTGGTACAGTGCTATGGAAGCATGTACGTAGCACCTTGCTTGGATCATTAATGTAACCAGCCCTTTCCCTTGTGCTGACATTATGCCCTTCCCACCTATTCGTGCATCCCTTGGTAATCTTACCTCCAAATTGGGATTCCCACCCATGCTACCATATTCTTTCCCAATGCTCTCTTCTTCCATTTCCTTCAAAATTTCAGATGTAATCCACTCCAACTCCTGCTCTTCTAAGTCCTTAATGATGCCCGCTACTTCTCTTTCTATGTTTATTCCACTTGTTCCTTGGTGAGGCTTGGGGTTCTTTGGTTTTTGGTGCTTACTTCTTCACTCACCCCCTTGGTTTGATCATCTTATTCCTCCTCGTCATTATTCTCTTCATCTTCTTCCTCCTCAGAGTTATGTACATTATATGTTGGATGGTCTTGAGCTACCTCGGGCTTGTCATCATCCTTTTCACCAATGTAGGCCTCTAGGCTCTCTTTTTCTACCAAATTTACCTTTTTCTGCCACCTTCTGCTTCTTCCTAAATGGTGATTCCAATATAAGAGGTTCTTCCTTCTCTTTCTCCTTAATAGGAAACGTCTTCCTTGGTGATTCTTCATGTGTGAGGGGCACTTCATACTCTGGTGCATGTTCTTTTGGGATATTTTTCTTGATTGGGGTCTTCTTCTTACATGCATAAGTGCTAGGCTTAGCACTTGCTTCTGACGCACCTATAGATTGTGTTGTTTGCACACTTGGTGCCTTCTTCTCTTGCATCTCTTCTCTTTCCCTCTTCTTTGGCGTAACCTTTTTCCTCCATGTGGGGTCTTCTGGAATGGAGATATCACTCTCTAAATAGGTGCCTTTCTCAAACTTATTCCTTATGCACAGATATACCCTTGCTACAACCCTTCTGACAATCAACAACGTTATCAGCTTCATCATCTGTAATTCATGGGAGATATAATTCTCCACATATGTGTGCTTTTTAGGGTATACGAGCTTCTGGCACAACTTGCGGTGGTCTTGGTATACCTCATTAAGGTAAAACCTTAGCCTTTTGGCCTCCTTAAATTAGTTGACCTTTTCTTATAAGTATTGTGCGGTGAAGGAGAAAGGTAGCTTACACCATGGACTCTTAGTCCCATCTATCAATGTAAACCTGTCAATGCAAAATTTTTGATATATTACAAAATCTACCTCTCCATCCACGATCATGGGAAACTACTTAGAGATCCTCCACTCTGCCCTAAATGTGTCACACATTCACTTGTACCAATTTTCTAGGTGTTCCTTATGAGTGAATGTCATGGTCTCACAAGTATATTTTTAAAATATTTTTCGTGGGTGAGGGATTGTCTTCTGGATACTCCAATACTAACTTCTCTGGCCCATTAGGAACCCAATCTATGAGAAGATGATGGTGAGGATAATGTTTCTGAATATTATCTATTTTCCTTCCTATGCGCTGCTTATGATCTCATCCACAATAAAGGCTAACAATTTATAGATGGTCCCTTCTGAGATCTTCTAGCATACCTTTAACCATGCCTTGTTTACTTGTGTCCATCTTTCTTGATCATTAAGCTTGGTGATTAAGTGCACGACCATCCTCATAATAGGGTCAGGGATTTATGCATTGTCAAAGTACCATGAACCCTTTTTGTAGTCATAAGCCTCCACAGTTTCCTTAATGGGCTCCTTATCATCAAAGTAGTCATCTATAGAGTCTCCTTTGCAATTAAGTCTAGTGAAATTTGATATAAGCTAAGGGGCTAGTGCATTTTATGGACTGCAAAATAGAAGTGGTCTTCATCTATGTGTGACATCAACCACTGATATAGCCACTCAGGCTTGCCAAAATAAGGAAAATCATATAGTTTCAACAACCATGCCTTCTCCAAATTTACATTTACTTCATCACTATTTATTGACATTCTGTATGGTGTCCTCTTGTTAGTTGTATGAACCAGTTCCAACAAAATTTATTTCTCAGTAGTGCTCATGCAATGGTTATAATTTCTCATTGCCATTTGTCTCAAGTGTGACATCCACTCTGTCCCTAACAATACTCCATCTGGGTACTGCATTTTTGCATACCATTCTTCATTGGAGCTAACGAAAACAATGGTTTTCTTTCCTTTTCCCTTTCCCTTCTGTTTCTTTGGTGAAACGGTCGCATTCTTTGGTTCCGTGTTTTCTTGTTGGGCTACAACCTAAATCCCTCCTTCTTTCTCTGATCTAATACTCTGCTCAACTCTTAGGCTCCACTCCAAGAAGAACCCTCCTTCTTTCATGCCCTAGCTGCCAAACCCTAACTAGGAACAACCTCTTCCACAAGATAATATATTCTGAAAAGAACTCTCCCTATGCTCATGTGCTCCTTCCACTCTGATTTGCAGATCAACCCTAATCACACACTTAGATCTCTATGATTCTTCTTCCTTCACACAAATTTCTCTAGATGACCTAATTCACAAAAGATATTTCACTTCGTAATTGCAAGGTAAATAATAATTTTCCTAACCTCATACTTATATATTTTTCCTCCTTTCCAGCAATAAATGTTATGCCACCTACCAACATACTTAGCATTAAATGTGTATTTTTCCACTAAATCCAATATTAAGTGCCCTTACCGATGCACCCAATCCTACATGAAAAACCTTCTACAACCTCTTGGCACAAAAAAAATCTAATCTGACTAAAAAATCTTACACATGCATCTATAGCGCCAAAGGCACTTCTTTTTTCCTTTACCTAATTTTTTCCTCTTCATTCTTTGTACGTGGTCTTTGTTACAACCTTCTTGACACCACAAATCATTATCCACCATTTCCCCATGAGCTTTCTCAACCTTATGCACTTCTTTCTACTGGGCCATTCAACTTTTACTACTGGCTTATAATTTACTTTGCACTAATCCACCCCACACTAAAATAGATGTGTGGTCCTTTGTGTATACACAACCTTAGAAAACAATGTGGTTACTGGAGCACAAGGTGCAAAATGGAAAAAAAATAAAAATAAAAAGCAAAGAGAAAGGGAAACACAAGAAAAGAAAAATCATAAAGGGAAATCCTAAGCTAATTAGAAATACAGCCTTATTTACAAACACCATGAAGGATTATTTATAGTAGGGCTTCAACCTACTCCCATTGAAATGGCCAGGTAACTTCATTCCATCCAGTGCTTGTAAATGACATGTGCCTAAATCAAGGATGTAAGAGATGATGTAAGGTCATAGCTAATGGAATTTCAACTTTCCAGGATGGTGTAGAAACTTGGAATCATACAACAAGACCATCTTCCCAACCTTAAAATATTTGTTCTTGATATGAAGATCATACCAGGCATGTTGTGTTGCCTTTTCTATCTTCTGACTCCATCTAGAAATTGATTTCCTTTCGTCTAACTACATCAACTTATCAATCCTCTCTTGTAGCACTTTTTCATCATCCAATCCTCATGTGCGCGCTATACGTAGTGATGGTAACATGGATTCAATCGAAAAAACAGCTTGCGCACCAAACACCAATTGAAATGGTGTGGCCTTGTTCAACCTCTTGTAGGTTGTCATGTATGCCCATAGAACAAATGATACTTAGTCATCCTAATTTTGTCTTCTGACATCAAATATCTTGGTCAATGTGTGACTTAGTATTTTGTTAAATGCCTCAATAGTTCCATTCACTTGAGGGTGATAAGGGGTAGTCTTGTGATGGGCCACCATTAATTTTGCTAACAGAATCTTGATCATTCATTTAGAAAATGTGTACCTCTATCAATTGGGTAAGTGCACCAAGTTGGGGGGCCAAAAGGGGGTCTTAAGTGGACGCATTTTTCTGAAAAACAAAAACCTCAACTTGTATAAGTTTTTCAAAATAGTTACAGTCAAAATTGTAAGATGTTGTAGAAATATGAATCATAGCATTTTGAGTCTAGTTTCTAAGCTACTAAAGTTTATTAAAAATGGATAAGTTTAAGTGGGTCAAATAACTAAAATACCAACAGATGCTCCTATTTTTGTTAAAAAACATAATAGAGTGACTTTCGTGCCCCCCACCATTTTTTGAGAATCATTTAGTATTTTTGAAAACCCTTTAGTAGAAAGATAGCTAGGAGCATCTAGTTTGGGCTCCATTTAAAAAAAAAATTGTAGCGAATGTTTTTTTATTTATGATTTTTATAGTACATAAATTTTATGTTTTGAAAAATAATGGAGCTCTGACTGTGCCCCCACTAACTACCTCAAAAATATCAAAAATTAGATTTTTTTGAATATGTATACAATTATGCCTAGTTTGGGCTAGTATAATTTTAAAAAAAAAATTATCACCCAAAAAAAAGATACACCATGAAAGATAGACATATTTACACTTCAAAAAATAGCTATAAAAAGGCATAGTTAGAAAATAAATAATATGAAAACCTTATAATAGTCAAAAAAATTGAAAAATTATATTTTTAGAAAGAAGAGACTCTGCTCTATGTCGTGGTATAATTTTTTAAAAATGGATCGATATTTTTATTTTGATTTATCATAGAGGAAGTGGAATTTTTACATTTTCTTCTAAAAACACGTTGTTTACTGTGTTTATGCAGGTCCATGCCTCAGGCTTGGGGATCCAAACCATATCCCAAGCCTTGAGGCATGGGTTGGGAAAAGAGAAAATGTAAAATGCGTACGCATTCTGTGCAGTATAAACATTATGTATGATTTTGACATGCTTTTCTATTCACATAAATAAATGTTCAAGTATAAGAAATAATAAAATATAAATAGTAATAAATGAAAATATATTTAAAGTAATATTAATATTTTAAGTAATAATAATAATAATAATAAATGAAAATATATAAGTATAAGTTTTTCGTTTATTATTATTTATATTTTATTATTTCTTATACTTTAAATTTATTTATGTAAATATAAGAAATTAGGGTCACTCTGCACCTTATGGAATTAGTCTCACAGCTCCATGAGTCATGGTTTAGGAGATAGTTTTTTAAAGTATAATCTAGTCAGTACATAGGTAATTTTTTAGGATTTCAGCATTCAGCCTAGATATTTTAGCATTTAACTTCTACAATCAAAACCCTAAACCATAGGCCATAAACCTAAACTCTAAACTCTAAACCTTGAGCCTTAAACCCTAAACTCTAAACCTTAAAAATTTATCCCTTACCCGTGATCCCTAAACCCTGAGCCTTAAGCCCTAACCCCTAAGCCATAAGCACTAAACCCTAAATGCTAAACCCTAAACAATGAACCAAAATTCCTAAATGCTAAACCCTAAACCCTGAACTGTAAAAACTAAATCCTAAACCCTGAACCTTGACCCCTAAACCCTAAACCTTAAACATCAAATCCTAAACCCTAAACCCTAAGCCTTGAACCCTAGAACCTTATCCCTGAGCCCTAAAATATAAACCCTAAACCATAGACCATATACCCTAAACCCTAAACCTCGAGCCCTAAACCATAAAACCTAAACCTTAATCCCTAAACATTAAATCCTAAACCCTAAACCCTTAATCCTTAACCATAAACCCTAAAACCTAAATTTTAAACCATAAACCCTTATCCCTAAACACTAAATCCTTAACCCTAAACCCTAAACCCTAAACCCTGAGCCCTAAACCATAAACCCTAAACCTTAATCCCTAAACATTAAATCCTAAACCCTAAACACTAAACCCTTAACCCTTAACCATCAACCCTAAAACTTGAACCATAAACCATAAACCCTTATCCCTAAACACTAAATCCTTAGCTCGAAACCCTAACCCTAAATCCATAACCTTGATCCATAAACGCTAACCATAAACCCTAAACCCTAAACCTAAAACCTAAATATTAAACCATATCGCTAAACCTTGAACCCTGAACCCTAAACCCTAAACCTTAAACCTTGAACCCCTGAGCCCTAAACCCTAAACCCTAAACCCTAAACCCCAAACCATATTTCATCAATATTTCCTAGTCTAGTGCCTAGAACCATCATTGAGTCTGCTTATAGAACTACCTTGTTTATGAGAGGTGGGACAAGTAACTAAATGGATATGACATCTACCTTATGCCTTGTAATGCATATATTACACATCTCTTCCAAACTTGTTTCTTCCCAAATATACTTGCACTCTTGAATGTAAATTTATTCACACTCTAAAACAAATTTCACATTTCTCATATTTCCATGTATGGTATTATGCAAGCCAGAATGACCCATTAGAAGCTGGAAAAAATAACCATCACAACAAAAAAATTAATCTTAAAGGAAACAAAAGAAACATAGAGAATATATCAATATAGAGGTATCATAATTGAATTTCCTGTAGTATCCTCTCCTCTGGAGAAAGATAAATTTCAAGTGTTCTACTGGAATGGATAGTAAATTTGACAGAACTTCCTAAAGTGTTCAAAATAAGCATAGAAATAGGGGAATGGCTAAGAACACTAAGGGGTTATTAATCACCTAGTAAATATTTCTTGTTTAGTTCTAAATGGGAGTTACCTAGCCTATGACTTAGTGACCTTCCATTCATTGATAATTCCTTATATGATAAACCCATGGATGTTTTCAAAATACCTTGAACAAAAAGATAGGGGTAGTCATTAATCCTAGTGAAGGGTGTGATGTGATTTCCAAGCAACTTGAAATTCATATAGATTTAGAGGTCATAACATGAATTTTCAAATATCTCTATCATTATAAATGGAAGCCAAGTAACAGTGTCTCCCTGTACATCTAAGGATTGAGGACTACTGGGGTCATTGGAAGGATTGGACAATCAGGAATATGACATTTCCCTCCTTCAAAATATCAACAGATGAAAAACATCAAATTTTTATGACTCTCTTTGAATGTTCTGCCTAGAAATTCAATGAACCCTGAACTTTGTGACCTAAACCCTTAACCCTCAACCATGAGACCTAAAACCTAAACTATAAACCCTAAACCCTAAAACCAAAATAATAAATCCTGAACCCTAAAAACTAAATACTAAACCCTAAACCCATAACCATAAACCCTTGACCCTAGACCCTAAACCGTGAGCCCTAAGCCCTAAACCCTAAATACTAAATCCAGAGCCCCGAGCTCTAATCCCCAAACCTTAAACCAATAACTTTAAACCTTGAACCTTAAGCCATAAACCATGACCCACGAACCCTAAACCCTAATCCCTAAACCTTAAGCCTTGAACCCTACACC
The DNA here is from genome assembly GCA_019776745.2 of Taxus chinensis. Classification (NCBI taxonomy): domain Eukaryota; kingdom Viridiplantae; phylum Streptophyta; class Pinopsida; order Cupressales; family Taxaceae; genus Taxus; species Taxus chinensis. The sequence continues at coordinate 594,962,516 of CM034148.1, read as the reverse complement.
CTAATCCTTGAGCCCTAAACCCTAAACCTTAAACCATGAGCCCTAAACCCTAAATCTAGAGCCTTGAGCTCAAATCCCTAAACCTTAAACCTGTAACTCTGTACCCCGAGCTGTGAGTCGTAAATCTTAAACCATGCACCATAATCCCTAAACCCTAAACCTAGAGCCCTAAGCCCTAAACCGTAAACCCTAAAACTTAAGTCCTAAATGTTAAATCCTAAAGGTCCATAAACCCTAAAACCTAAACCCTAAAAACTAAATCATAAACCCTAAACCCTAAACTCTAAATACCAATAACTAAACCCTAAACCCTAAGCCCTAAGCCCTAATCTATAAACCCTAAAAACTAAGTCATAAATGCTAAACCCTAATCCTTGAACTTTGTGACCTAAACCCTCAACTCTAAACCCTAAACCTCGAGCCTTAAACCCTAAACCCTGAACCCTTTACCCTAAACACTGAACCCTGACCTTTAAACCTTAAACCCTAACTCCTAAACCCTAAACCCTAAACCCTAAATCCTCAACCCTAAGCCCTAAACCCTAAACCCTATACCATAAAACCTAAACCCTAAACCCTAAACTCTAAGCCCTATATCTTAAAACCTAAACCCTAAAACCTAAACCTTAACCCCTAAACCCTAAACTTTGAGCCCTAAACCATAAACCCTAATCCCTGAACCCTAGGCCCTAAGCGTTAAGCCATAAGCCAAAACCCTAAACCTTGAACCCTTAAACATAAACCTCAACCCTAAACCCTAAAAACTAAACCCTGATCCCAAAACCCGGAACGCTCAAATCTCAACCCTAAACCCTCAACCCTGATCCCTAAACCCTGAACCATTTTCCCTAAACCCTAAACCTTAACCTTTAAACATTAAACCCTAACTCTTAAACCCTAAACCGTAAACCCTAAATCCTCAACCCTAAACCTTAAACCCTGATTCCTAAACCTTAAACCCTATACCATAAACCCTAATCACTAAACCCTGAACTCTAAGCCCTAAATACTAAACCTTACACCTTGAGCCATAAACCCAAAACCATAAGCCCTGAACCCTAGGCCCTAAGCCATAAGCCCTAAGAAAAAACCCTAAACCTTTAACCCTTAAACATAAACCCTTAACCCTAAACCATAAAAACTAAACCCTAACACTAAACCCTAAACCCTAAACTCTCAACCCTAAACCCTCAACCCTCAACCCTAATCCTTAAACGCTAAACCCTGAACCTTGAGCCATAAACCCTAAACCTTGAACCTTGATCCCTAAACCCTAAACCCTAAACCCCTAACCCTTAACCCTTAACCCTTAACCATAAACCCTAAACCATGAACCCTAAGCCCTAAGCCCTTAACCCTAAACCCTAAAATCTGAACTGTGAGCCTTAAACACTAAACCTTAAACCCTAAACCCTAAACCTTGAGTCTTAAACCCTTAACCCTTGACCCTAAACCCTGAGCCCTAAACCCTAAACCATAAACCCTCACCCAAGGGAAAGTCCTTAAAAAGATCATTCAGTGTATTTCAATTTATAACGAATAGTGTTTAAGGTGGTCGATCGACTCATTTAGTTTTTATGAGAGACTACTTCCTTTGAAGGCCTAAAAAGGCATTTTTATCCTTTTTGTAATTAATTGAACACCCTTTAGAATAAGCTAAAATGAGCTAGTCATGTCACCAAGTTATCAAGGACCATTATTTGTGAAGTATTAAGGCATCATTTATCTCCATAAGAGACACATGAGCAAAATAATGTATGATAATCATGAATTTAATTTCATGAAAGGATGATTTTAGAGCTAGGAAAGGTGAGGGGATGATCTTTATATGGAGCACCATGTTTCTAAGAATGAGAAATCACTTGAGTTCACTTGATGCAATTCACTTGGTACTATTCGTAACAACTCATTCAACACCTAGTAGTGTTATCACACCTTAAGAAGGAGGTACATTACAATCATCTCATTTTGGCCATAGGATAGGAATCCCATTCAGGGAACAATCCTCTATCTACAAAGTGAGGATATCTTTTTAGTAAGAAGCAGTCAAATATCATATAGTTAATTCATGGTCACTAAAGTGAATTATGGAACAAATTTAAAAATTAGTACCAATTCAAGAAGTGGTAGGGCCAAAATCCATTTTAGAAGGTCAAAAAACCTAAAAAATGAATATATGCTTTCCCAAAACAAAGACCGACTACAATATATATGCCCTAAAAGTTTTAGGTTGTTTGCTAAAATCCTGAAAAATGAGTAAGTACTAACCAAATTAGATGTTGAAAAAATATCTTCTAGATTATAACTGTCGGAGCTACGAGACCACTTCCATAAGGTACAGAGTGACCCTAATTTCTTATATTTACTAAAATAAATTTAAAGTATAAGAAATAATAAAATAAATCTTATACTTGGTCCATACTATATAAAACGTGTATGCGTTATAACGTGTATGCATTTTGACTTATTTGAAATGCGTACGTGTTATAGGTTTGGTGATTCCCGAGCAAAAAAATTTAAAACGCGGGTGCGTTTTAGCAAAATGCGTACGCATTTTTTTTTTCATATTTTTTTTCAATTTTTGGCCCCCCAATTTGTCCAATCATTTAACTGACATAATCTTTGTCAGTGTCATTATAAACCAAGGTTGTGTCCTAGGCAATATGTAATAGAGTTTAGGAGAACCAGTTGTGCGTTGAGTTTGTTGGGGGGTTGCTTAGCTTTAGTGGCTATTCTACGGAAGTGTAGTTAAAATCTACAGAAATTAAATACGAGTCCACGAAATTCAAATGTTTGCAATGAAATGGATTTCAACAACTAATCTTCTATTGTATAGTAAAATACACACACACACTTACTCTTAACAATTTAAACCATAACTGAATAACTAGAATTTTTAGTAGAAAGAAAGACTGTTCATGAACTAAAATTGCATAACAAAGCATCTACTTTAAGTGAAAATGGTAATGGAGAAAACAAGGACAGTTAATCAAAGCATGCATGCAAAAACTCATCAAATGATAATTAAAGTAAAACTAATCAAAGGACTGTATGCATGAAAAACTCAAAGTAACCTCGTATCTCCTCGATCAAGTGGGCCCCTGGTCTTCCTCGGGATAGAATGATCAACAAATTTTGATTCTCAAAATATTGTATCTTTCATTAACTTTGAAATGAGTTCATAACATATCAAAAACAAATCTATAACAGTATGCAGATAATCTTCTTCGATAATCCAAAAGTGGTACCCAAGTTCTGAAGACAAAGTCTTCATATAGATAATGTTGGTTACAAGATCTACCATATCAAGTATCATAAAAAAATTTCCATCAAATATCAATTAAAAAATCATAGATTCTTACGGGATGTTAGAGTCAAGCCCAAGCTAATAGGTCAATTCGATGGAAACAGTCTTCAGCCGCATGCTTCAAACTCAGGCTTCTTATCCACCAGTAACTTCCATAATTCCCTGCACACATCATCATATTTGATCTCATAAAGGTAGTTAGTAGGAAGTTCATGGGATAAATAGTTTTCATAAATAATAGCAAGGAAAAATGCATCAACCTACTAAGACATGACTACACAAAACATCCCCATATACTAATAAGTCATATCACAAAGAGTATTTCTGGTCTGAAGAAATGATATAAATGAGCCAAGCAATGCACTCATCATTTTCCCCCTGACTTTACCTATTGCAACTCCCAATGCAACTCATCTACGCCCTACTCTCCTGCCAAGTTGGTCAGCCATGTCATACTCCTCGAATTGATCAGAGTATTGCTTTGTGGTATTCTTGCAGCCCTGAGTATTGGAGGTTATTTCCACCCAGGCAGTGAAACTGTCATGGGACTATGCTGCATTGTTTTGCCAAGTCATGAGAGGACTTAAGAGGAGTGGTGGCCACACTTGGAGGCCTTCCCATTCATCAGTGTATTGCTGCCTTATTTTCTCTAAAGTTTGTTTAATAATGGAGATAAGGGCATCACCCCTTCGCATGCTCTAGCTCAAATTCTGGGGAGAGAGGACCTCCCTATGTTTCAAAGGTAGGCTTAAGGTATCCCATCTCTTGTCACAAGCTTGCCAAGCAGCCCCAAAATTCTCCTGACTATAATTTTCAAAATCAGTAATACACTGAAGCAAAATCTTAGAAGTATGCACCCCAACCCCTACCTGGTAGTACAAGGATCTAAAGTTTTTCTGCAGGGCGACATCTGTGTGATGGGTTGGGTGAATGTAAAATCTGATGGACCAAGCAATGTTATTGAAATTGTCTATTTGCTGCCTCCAAATTATCTAATTCTGCAATACAGACTGAAATGCTTTAATTGGAAATCCCCCACAAATAGATTGATCAAGAAATTAAGGACATTGGTCACTATCATGTTATGTAGATAAAATTCACAGAGCAAATTTTGAATTTCTGGAGTGTTGTTCTTGTAGACTGATAAAAAACTAGGTCCATCAGGAATTTTGTGAGGGGCTTGAGAACACAATTGAAATAACTGCCAAGAATAAAATTGTTCTTGGACATACATGTTGTAGACTGAGGAGGGTTTCCTACAAGATAGTAGTTTGATGGATAAAGGACAAACAGAGTCTAAGATAGATGTTAATTTTTGTTTTTCCTCTTCCAAAGATTCTTTTTCCTTTTTTAATTTTTGATTTTCTTTCCAATTCCCTTTCCTGAAGGGAAAACTGTTGGAAATTATTCAAGAGGGAAAGACCCTTATCACATTGTTTCTTTAGACAACTCACTTCATGCTATAGGGCAGCAATCTCCTGAACTTTTTCTACTGTCTTTTGTGTAAATTCAGCTTGTAATAAAAGGGTGGATTCTTCCATACCTTGTAACTAAGATTTTAGCAGTGCTATCTCCTCCAAATAGTTGTAAGAAGGTGCCACTTGAGTGTCAAGCATTTCCGGAGTTACAGTGTGAATTTCCATAGATGACGGAATAACAGATGATGGAGTGGCCGGGACATCCTCTGTATGTAGTTCCTCCCGAATGTGGGCGGTGTCATCAGGCAAGGACTCCGATTGGAAACCGCCTGTCTACAAACATGAGCCAAGCCACGTTGGGACCGTAGTTGCATGGAGGAAGATGGGGCCATGGGACACTTTCCTTTTGAATCAGGAATGGATGGGGATGGTCCCTCAGGAGTACCAACCATGTCAGCGTGCTCAGGAATGTCAGCTAGCCTCTGCTTGACTATGTGAAGGGCCCGATGCAAGGGTAGACCGAGGTGAAGAAGAGAGGCCAAATTTTAATTGCTTAGGCCTGGACACTTTCCCACCAACACGTCCCTCGAGCCTCCACTTTGGGCGAAAGAAAACTTGGTGTGAACACAATAGGTGAATCAACCCTAGGTGCTTAAGCATAGACTTGCCCCTACTGGACCAGTGTTTCTGGCATACCTTAATGATAGAATCTGTGAGGTACTCTGGCAAATTGACCCAAAGAGCCTGGTTGACATATCCCTTTTTAAGGTGAATGAGCATTTTGAGTGCATCACCACCCAAAATAGAGGCCTTTCCATCACATATAAAATACCTGTTGACCCATTTAGCAATCTCACCCCAGATTCCAGGAAAAATTTTCCACTTAGCACCCTTCTGGACACCCAATGGAGTCAGGATGACCTCCGGGAGTGCCTCTCCTTCGTCGTGGAACTGAGCAATCAGATTTTGCAAAGGGGCATTCATCATAACCTTTAAACCAAAATTTGGCAGGCCAGACAGGTCAAAAATGACCTGACTGGTAATTTCAACTCTTCTTCCACCAACTTGCGAGCATGTGGACTCAAAATTGTTCAAGAATTCTTCCACAATGTTCTCATCAAACCCTTAAAATTTCCGAATGAAATATAACCATCCAAAATCATGAAATACCTGTGAAAGGGTGGCATTCCGGAGTAAGGCATCAGGTGAAGTAGGTTCTGATGTCTTTCACGGTCCCATGCTAAGCCAAAAAGTAAGAAATACACAATAGTGGAAAAACCAGAGGAGAGTGTTTCTTCCACTTCCCGTAGAGTGTTTGATAAAACTAGCCGTGATTGATGTGCATACCACAATGGGAAGAGGTGGTTGCAGAGCATTAAATTTCAAATGACACCATATTCCTTGGGTAGCGCAACATCAAGAAAAGGTGACGGAAAAAAAATAGTGATGAGACCGACCACCCATGTGAGATTAAGATTTTTGTGGTGGCACATATCCCATGGTTGAGGAGCATGCGCCATCTGTCTTGACATTGGAGAGTGTGACACATCAAAGCATGTGGAGATTTATGAGCCATTACTCCTTTTATACCATCATTCATAGAGCCGGATTTGGAAGAGATCCAGAATGATCATAGCAATCATTTCATGATGGCATCATAATGACAAATGACTACATGGGGAAATGTTTCGTATAGAAATATCATTAGAAAGTTAAATGCACTTACCCATGCTACATTTATTTAGCTGATATCCATAGATTCCTACACCCTGTAATTTGGGATGAAACATGATTAGTGGCAGTAGAAATAACAAAAATTCCTACATTTATTGGAAATTAAAATAAGAACTGCTAACTAAGGGAAGAAGATTGAATGAAGGATCATCTTCCTTTATTGAATTTGAAAAAGATTAATTACTCCATGTGTGAGAGGAAAAGAGCCTCCTCAGCATACATGTCTGTTTGTAACAGAATGTCATTGGTGAAAGTCTTCTTATCCAGTGGTGGATGATAAACATGGAGCCTGTGCCCATTTACCAGAAGAGTCTGTTTGTCTCCATCAATCGGTATCAATCAAACAGAGCCATTATCAAACACTTGATTTACCTGATAGGGACCTAACCAACACATACACAACTTGCCTTTAAACTGCTGATAGCGGGAATCAAAGAGCAAAACCCACTGTCCTTCATGAAATATCTATTTTTTTATGTGAGCATCATGCCAAGTTTTCCGCTGATGCTATAGAATTTCAGTCTGTTGCTGTGCCTCCATCCGCATTTCATCTAATTCATTCAACTGTAACACTCATTCATGCTTTGATTCATCCAAATTGATCCCAACTTCCAACGCTGTTCGCCAGGTGCAAAACTCAAACTCCACAGGTAACAGTGGCTTCTTCCCAAAGACCAGCTCATAGGGAGAGAAACTAGTAGTTGTTTTCCAGGTCATGTTGTAGGCCCAGATGGCCTCAAGAAGCTTTGGTACCCAATTCTTTCTATTAGCATTGACCACCTTAGTGAGAATATTCTCAAGCTCTCAATTGGTTACCTCCACTTGCCCATTGGATTGGGGGTGATATGGTGATGATTTTTGGTGCCTGATTCTATAGATTCCTAAGAAAGATTCAATCATATTTGAAACAAATTGAGGACCTTGATCAGATACAATGACCCTTGGTGCTCCAAATCACAGTAATATCCGGTTGTAGAGAAAATCAGCAACAACATCTTCATTGACAGATGCCAATGCTTGAACTTCAGCCCATTTGGTGACATAGTCCGTGCATACCAAGAGATACTCCTTCCAAAAAGATGGAGGATCAAATGGTCCAACAAAATCAATACCCCATTTCTCAAATGGTCCTAGAACCAACTGAGGGTTCAGAGGTATTTCCGTAGAAAGTGTAGGTTTTCCCATTCGTTGGCATGCATCACACTACCACACATACTTTTTAACAGTCTTATGGAGGGAAGGCCAATAGTACCCTGCTCCAAGGATCTTGTGAATTGTTCATTTCACTGAATAATTTCCACCTCCAGGCTCATCATGACATGCTCGCAGTATGTCATGTACCTCATCCTCTTGAACACACCTGAGAAGAACCATGTCAGGACAACATTTAAATAAGAATCCGTTACACCATTTGTATGTCGCACTATTTGTAACCAATCGCCTTCTTTCCTTATGAGTAAAATAAGCAGGAAACTTCCCTGATGTTAAATAATTTGTGAGATCAGCGAACCAAGGAGTCTTAGTGGAGATAGAAAACAAGTGTTCATCGGGAAATTGATCTTGGACTGCTTTGTCATCACCTGAAACATTTATTCTGGAAAGAAATTCAGTAACAACTTTAGATTTCCCAGGCTTATCTATAATAGTGAGATTGAATTCTTGCAACAAGAGTAACCAGTGAATGAGCCTTCCACCAACCACTGGTTTGTTCATCAAATATCGAATGGCAGAGTGGTCAGTGTAAACAAAATTTTTATATCCAGTGATGTAATGATGAAATTTATTCAAAGCATATACCACAGCCAAAAACTCTTTTTCTGTAGTAGTGTAATTCTTTTCCGTAGGAGTCAGATTTTTGCTGATAAAATAAATTGCATACATATGATCTTCTGAGTCTTTTTGTCCAAGGACAACGCCCATGGCTATATTAGAAGCATCAGTGTGGATATGGAAAGGTTGTCCCCAGTCAGGGCCACGTAAGACAGGGGCTGTTGTCATCTTTTCTTTGATAGAATTCAAATGCCTGTTGACACTGAGAAGACCATTCAAAAACACAATCTTTGGTTAGCAATGAAAACATTGGGGTGGTAATTTTGCTAAAATCTTTTATGAATCGACGGTAATAACGTGCATGGCCAAGGAAACTTTTGATGTCAGTCTGATTAGCTGGTGTAGGTAATTGGGTGATGACTGATATCTTTTTGGGATCCACCTTTATACCTTGGGCTGAAACATGGTGACCTAAGACAATTCCTTGATCAACCATCATTAGACATTTTTCATGACTCAGAGATAGTTGGTGTTGTTCACATCGACTGAGTACTTTCTCAAGATTATTCAAAGATTCATCAAAATTGGATCCATGGATAGTGAAATCATCCATATAAACCTCAACACAGTCGTTAGCAAGATCTACAAAAATGGCCAAGACTGCCCGCTGAAATGTGGTAGGGGCATTACAAATCCCAAAAGGTAAGACTCTGTAAGCGAATGTACCCCAAGGGCACGTAAAAGTAGTCTTATCCTGATCAGCAGGGGCAATACTAATTTGATTATACCCACTAAACCCATCCAAGAAAGAGAAATATTTCTTACCAGCCAAATTGTCCAGGACTTGGTCAATGAAAGGCAGGGGAAAATAATCTTTCTTGGTGGCTTTGTTAAGTTCCCTGTAATCAACACATATTCGCCACTTACCATTCTTCTTGGGAACAATAACTAATGGGGAAACCCACTGACTATCAGATATAGGATAGATGAAACCTACCTTTAGGAGCTTTTCAATCTCAGTTTTGACTATGTCTCTCAATGCTGGATTGATTCTTCGTTGCGGCTGCCTTATAGGTTTGACATCATCAGTGTAAATATGATGTGTATAGATGCTAGGATGAATTCCTTTCATATTAGTGTAATCCCAAGAAAAATCATGAGAATGTTTCTTCAGAACCTCAAGCACCCTAGCTTCTTGATTGACGTCTAAGTCACTTCCTATAGTCAGATCTCTACCCATACTGACAAGCACCTGCTTAGTATCATCCGCAAGAGCAAGCTCTGTACTAGTGATAAAAGAATTCAATGGGAAAACATGGGGCTGAAGCATGTGTAGGATGGATATGTTATCAAAAGACAAAACCTTAGTTAAAGGACAATAGAAATTAGGAACTAAATGTTTCAGAATTATAAGCATAGAGTTTCCTACCAGACTCAGCAGAGGTAATGTCTTCTGCCGATATTCCAAATTCTATAGAAGTAGTGTTGATTTCCGTAGTTGCAGAGTCCTTAGAATCAGTCAGCACATAAGACTCTGTAGCTTCCGTCATATGATTGTGTACTGCAATAGTGGCCAAAAAAGAAGAATTCAAAGAGTTAGCATCCAAAGAATCCACCCATACTTGGTCACAATTGTTCGTATAAGGCTGGGCAGGAGGATATAATGAAATGTGTTTGGATTTCTGCCCATTTAGAATTGTCATGTTGCCTGACCTACAGTCAATGTAAGCAACAACCGTAGCCAGCCAAGGTCTTCCCAAGATGACTGGATATCCCAACTTCCGAGCTTTAGGCTGCAAAACCATGAAATCAACTGGGTACTCCCATGATTCAACAGTGACCATTATATCTTCAACCACACCATCAGGTACAACAATGGATTGATCTGCTAACTGCAGAACAATGTTGGTTGGTTGAATTCCTATCAAGGATAGTTGGTTAAACATTTCTATTGTGATGACATTAATAGCAGCACCAAGATCCACCAAAACATTAGATATTGACTGGTTGTTTATACAAATAGTAATGACAAGGCTCCCAGGATCCCCATATTTTGGTGAGATGAGGGTGCCAGCAACTAAATCAGCCAAATTCCCTTCAACTCTGACAGTCTTTGGGTATTTCTTTTTTCTTCCTGGTGTCTTTATACATTCATTTCATAATGGTTTGGTTTAGTTCAGGGATGGCCCTTATTGCACATAGCAGTGGAACCTCAATATGCACTTTTTTCAATTCCTGAACTAGTTTTTTTTCATCTTCAATCCGAGTGTCCTATAATCACTCAGGGAAAGGGGTTGTAGTTGGTTTGGGTATTTGATCATCTTGTTCATCTAGCATTGGTGAAGAACCAGTGTTACCTTCAAGTTTTTCTTCCTTATTGGCATCATCAGGTAGTTCTGTGATAACAACAGGAGGGTTCAATATTTTACCAGATCGTAATCGTAAATTACCAATAGTGTTAACCTGCATGGTGTTACCTGCGTCTATGTCATCAATCAAAGCTGTCTGTTGATTTTTAGGATTGGCTACTGGCTGAGCTTGAAGTTGTGTTTGTGTTGCTTGTCCTTGATTTTGGTAGGCTTGAGGTGGAGGCATTAAAGCTTGTTGTGGCTACTGGAACCTATGTTGTTGATTATTGTTCTGTGGTGGTGCCCAGGACTGATTTTGGCTAAAATTTTGTTGAGGACCCCACTACTGATTGTGCCAAGGATTGGCTGTGGGTGGTGGAGCCCAACCTGGCTGAGTGTAGGGATTTTTCCAAGGTGGTGGATATGGATAAGTCATCCAGTTTGAGTTTTCCCACTCAGGTTGTCCCCAAGAAGACTGAGAGGCCTGATTTGGCCATGGCATTCTCCAGGGATTCTGAGTTGGTCTAGATGGGAACCCACCCTGATTGTTTGGTCTTTGGACAAAATTTAATTCAGCACTTGTTTGAGAGATGGCATTCAAACCTCCCTTCAATTGTGGTAGAAGTGTGCAATGTTTAGTGTCATGGTCAGTAACTTCACAGATTAAGCACATATCTGTGACATCCAAAGGACATTCTCTCAAGGGGTGTCTCTTCCGACATTTAGGGCAATACATGTCCAATGGTTCTTTAGCAGGGGTGGATTTTTCCTTGAGTCCATCTATGGTGGATGTTAATTGTAGCATAATTTCTGTTTTCATGTTGGCCATTTCTTCTAGAAGTTCAGAGGTACCCAAAGACTTGGATGTTTGTTTCCTTCTTATTCCTCCACATGTTCTAGAATATCTTCTACATAGCTCAGTAATTTGTTCCATGGTAAGCTTATGCATGTCTCCACCTCCCATGAGATGGAGAGAATCCTTGGTTTCCTCATCCAGTCCTTTCAGAAAGACTATTTTAGTGATGTCCTGCATGTAACTTATACCCACTACATTTATGGAGAAAGAGGAATCTATCTAGATAATCCTCTAGATTCTCATCTTCCTTTTGTCATATTTGGAATAACTCCTCCTTCCTATCCCTTCCTCTACAATAGTCTTGGTATTTATCCAGGAAGGCTGTTTCCATGGCTTCCTAGGAGTTAATGGAGTTAGATGGTAACCCCATAAACCATCTCATAGCAGAATCTTTGAGAGTGGAGGGAAATAATTTGAGTTTTTGATTGTCAGTTCGGTAATCATATGTCTGGCATAGGATTTTAAATTCAAACAGAAACTGATCAGGGTCTTCTTTGGTCATTCCTCAAAAGAGGGGGAGGATGGATGGTGAGATGTTTTTCATGGGTGCATCCTCATTTGCATCGAGGACAATGGGGTATGTAAATTTTCATCCTAAAGGTTGTTCTTCAGTATTCCCAAGATCCCCCATTGTAGAATGATGTGAAGAGGATACAAGAATGCTCAGAAAAGGTTCTAGGCATGGAATTGGAATCTGTATCACTCTCAGTGTTTCTCTCTTGTGAAGTGTCTAAAGAGATTTGTTGAATATTGTGTGCTATAAATCTCCCTTGGTTATCTCATGACCTATGCATCCAGGTTGGTTGGTTTAAATCGAGGTCCGAGAGAACTACTGGTTTCCTATATGAACTCTATTAACACCCATAACATATGGAATAAAATAATGGAGCTTATGGTTATGTAATCCCCGAAAATGGAACCAAAAATTATGGGTCATTGTATTCGTCCAATCATTTAACTAACATAATCTTTGTCAGTGTCATTATAAACCAGGGCTGTGTCCTAGGCAATATGCAATGGAGTTCTAGGAGAACCAGTTATGTGTTGAGTTTGTTGGGGGGTTGCTTAGCTTTAGTGGCTATTCTACAGAAGTGCAGTTAAAATCTATAGAAATTAAATAAGAGTCTACGGAATTCAACTGTTTGCAATGAAATGGATTTCAACAACTAATCTTCTACTGTAAAGTAAAATACGCACACACTTATTCTTAACAATTTAAACCATAACTGAATAACTGGAATTTTCAGCAGAAAGCAAGATTGTTCATGAACTAAATTTGCATAAAAAAAGCATCTACTTTAAGTGAAAAGCAATAATGGAGAAAACAGGGACAGTTAATCAAAGCATGCATGCAAAAACTCATCAAATGATAATTGCAGTAAAACTAATCGAAGGACTGTATGCATGAAAAACTCAAAGTAACCTCGTATCTCCTCGGTCGAGTGGGCCCTTGCTCTTCCTCAGGATAGAGTGATGAACAAATTCTAATTCTCAAAATATTTTAGCTTTCATTAACTTCAAAATGAGTTCATAACATATCAAAAAATAAATCCAGAACAGTATGCAGATAATCTTCTTCGATAATCAAAAAAGTAGGTACCCCAGTTCTGAAGACAAAGTCTTCATATAGATAATGTTGGTTACAAGATCCGCCATATCAGGTGGCATAAAACATTGTCCATCAAATATCAATTAAAAACTCATAGATTCCTACGGGCTGTTAGATTCAAACCCAAGCTAATAGGTCAATTCGATGGAAACAGTCTTCAACCGCATGCTTCAAACTCAGGCTTCTTATCCACCAGTAACTTCCATGATTCCCTGCACACATCATCACATTTGATCTCATATAATTCAGTTAGTAGGATGCTCATGTGATAAACGGTTTTCATAAATAATAGCAAGGAAAAATGTATGAACCTACTAAGACATGACTACACAAAACATCCCCATATACTAATAAGTCATATCACAAAGATTATTTCCGGTCTGAAGAAATGATATAAATGAGCCAAGCAATGCATTCATCATTGGCCCCCCAAGTTCATGCACTTACCCAATTATCAAGCTTAAAATAAATCCATACCTGCTGATTATGTTCTCTCATAAAAATATAGTAGTTATCACTACAATGCAATCCTTTGTAGGTGGTGCCTCTGCCCATCTTGTGAAGTAATCAGTGCAAGTATTGATATATTGTGAGTCAGTCCTTCACGTAGCTGGAGAAATTGGCCCTACAAATTTGATTGCCAATTTTTCAAATGGTTGAGCATTGGATATTGGCCACAAAGGCATTTCATCCCTCTTTCCAGGTTTTCCAAGGCACTATAAATGGTCATAGGCCTTGCAACACTCAATACAATCCTATTAGATTGTTTCCCACCAAAGCCCTTACATTAGAATCTTCAGCGCGATAGCATTCCTTGCATAGTGTCCTCCTACAATCCCACCATGTACTTCCTCCATAATTTTCACATGCTCATGTTCCAATACACATTAGAATAGAACCTCATCATGTCCTAACTTATACAGATCTCCACTAATCAATATGTAGGGTGTGGCATGTATTGCTAATTGCTTCCTCTCCACAGCCTTCATCACTTCTGACGCAACACCAGTTTTCAAGAATACAACGATATCTTCTAATTCTAAGGGTGCATGCTACAACCTAAATAGTTTCCCATCCAAAATGGTTTCCTTAATGCTTTGCGTGTCATCCCCTGAGTCAATCCTTGATAAGTGGTCATGCCTTGAATTTCTCTCCCCTAGTTTTACAACCACCATGAACTCAAACTCTTGGAATAATAGGACCCAACGACATATACGCCCTTGTAAAATGGGCTTGTTCACCAAGTATTTCAATTCCATGTGGTATCTATAGAATATAAAGGGTGTTTCCAATAGGTATTGTCTAAAATTACGCAATAGGTAGATCATTGACAATTCCTCACACTCAGTAGTGGTATAATTCTATTTTTCTGGTGTCAACTTCCTACTTGCAAAAATAAAAGGGGCGATCAACAATCCCTTCACCAGGATGTGCTAGTAGTTCTCCTATGGTTGTTCCTGAGGCATCAACTTGTACATCGAAAGGCTTATCCCAAGAAGGAAAACATAGTATTGGCACAGTGACAAGTCTATCCTTCAAAGTTTCAAACGCCTTCTGTTGTGCCTCTCCCCAATGAAAGGCACTCTTGTGCTTTAGTAATTCCTCCAAGGGCACGATGATGTTGGCATACCCATCGATGAATTTTCTATAGTACCCCATATGTCCAAGGAATCCATGCACTGTGATTTTAATAGTAGGATCCCCCAATCTTACAATAACTGCAACTTTGGTAAGATCCACTAGTAAGCCTTCCTTACATATAATATGTCCCAACAATGTTCCAAATGGAGTAGAAAAGACATGTTTATTAATGTTGAGGTATATCCTCAACTACCAACATATCTCAAACATTAGCCTCAAATTGTCACAATGGTCCTTCACTAGCCCATACACTGTCCAGTCATCTAGGTAGACTTGAAGAAATTTATGGATAAAATATTAGAATGCTTGTACCATGATGCGCGAGAACACAATAGGTGCATTATTTAGTCCAAAAGGCATGACCGTATAGGTAAAGATTCCCCACTCAGTGAAGAAATTTGTCTTTCTCTGGTCTTCCTTTGCAATCCTAACTTACTGATACTCTAAGAACCCATCTGTGAAAGAGTAGACCTCGCACTCGGCTACTCTCTCCAGAATTTATTTAGTAAATGGGGTTGGGAAAGGATTGATGACACACACTACATTCAAGTCCATGTAGTCAACATAGATCCTTATTCTTCCATCCTTCTTGATATTGATGACCATTTGGCTTATCCATTCGGACTCCTCCACAACCTCAATGATATCAGATGATATCATCTTGTCTATTTCCTCCTTGACCCATACACACAAATTCATATTCATCCGATAAGACCTCTTCTGAATCTGACATGAACCTTCCTTCAACTTGATCCTCATCTCCCCCAAGGAATGGTGGATGCCTTTGAGTTCATGGTACCCATGAGGGAACAAATCCTGGAACTTGTAAAACATATAAATGACCTTTGAAACTTCTTTTTCTAACCAATAGTCTCCAATGATAGCTTTGTTATGTTTTATCTCTATCCCAATAGTTTAGGAGGCTCTCGCGATATGTTTCCCACCATCACGTTACGGTCCTGAGCAAGTTATAACTGAGCATACTTCTCCTTTTGTACTCATTTTTCCACAAATTCTCCATTTCTCGTAATAAATCATCAGTGATTTCCCCTCCGGAGTAACTTGGTAGCTTCTTTCTTCCTAGGTGCTTGACAGAGTGCACCTTTTTCACCCTTATTACAGATCCTCTTAATTTTTTCCCAATTATCTCATAATTCTCATACACCCAATTGTCACATGATATGCTAGTTGTATCACTGATCGACTGAGCATCTTCAAATTGGATGACTCCTTCTATAGGATGAATTACCTCAAGATCTCTGATAGAGTGCACATAGCTTCTGTCGAGGACTTCCTCTCCTAAAGGCTCAATATAGGGCACTGATTTTCCATCTATCAAGGGGATGATGAATCGTTCCTCCTTGTTCTAAGAAATTATATACCCCTTTTTAAACCATAGGTCAATATTGTTCTTATAACACCAAGGGCGCCCAAGTAATGCTAGGAAATTTTCCACCTCGGCGAGTGCCAAGACTTCAAATTCCCTAGTGAACTTATCCCCTTGAATAGTGATAACCACATATTTCAAGACTATAATGGGCATTTCCTTTGTATTTTTTGCCATATACAACACATTCGAAGATGGATGTAATGTAGGCCTTCCTATTTGATGTAATGCATCCAAGGTGAGAACATTAACCTCCACTATTGTGTTGATGAGGATATTTCTCATAAGCCACCCATCAACAATTTCCTTCAATGTAATATCTTTATCATAGTCAAGGCTATGAGGAGGAAGATTTACATGTAGAACCTATCTTTCACTCTCTCTCCCGGCGTGTGGTACCTTCTCCATTAACCATTCTCCTAGCAATAGAATAATATTCTCCTACCTTAACATTTTACACACTTCCATGACCTCATCTAGATCCTTCTATGGAGCCTCAACATTCTTCCTTTACTCCAACTGCCTTGACTTCTCCTTTAGACATTAGATTTCTCCTTACAAACTCTGAATCACATCCATAGTCTCTTGATACACTTCCTTTGGATGAGTAGGGTCTAGATACTTACCATGTACCACTTCTTCCCTAACAACTAGTTTTTGTCTTGGCATCTCCCTTGCACACACAACTTCTACTCACATTGTCACTAGTATATGTTCTAATCCTGACTCGTGTGCCACTCTTAGCATCCAATGAGGGCCAGCCTTCTTTATACCTAATATCCTAGTGCCTTTTTATTTCTAGTGTTTTTTGGCAAATATGTTTAAAAAACTCAGGGAACTCCTCGTACTTATGTTTCTTTCCGCACCATGAGCACTACAATAGATCAAGAAACTCATGCTTATAATGCTCTGTAGACCCAGAGTTATAACAATTTTCTCATGAGAACTCACTTCTTCCTCCACTGTGGTTATTGCAACCAAAAAATCCTTCACAAAAACCCCTTCCATGTGCTCCTCCATTTACGTGCCCTTCATAGCGACGATCATCATCCTTAGAAATACTTGTAGGACTAATCTAGCACACACCAAGATCAATAACATCATGAATCTAGTCAATCAGTCTATAATCCTTGGTATCATGGGTCGTAGAGGTAAAAATATTGAAATATCAAGAAAAATTATTGTGGATTGAGCCCTGTAGTAGAGGACACCTATTTCCATCATGATCCCCATAGAAAATCTCAAATTCTACCACCATGGTGCGTACCATCTTCCAAGGGAAACTATCCTTTACATGCCCTTCCACTTCACAGTCTATACACCAAAGACCACTACGAACATCATGCACTGAATTTGTTAACAGCTTCTCTAAGTAATTCACCATTTCAGAAATTTGAGCCTCTAGGAAAGGGCTAACACCAGTATCAATGCTCCCAACAGCCTCAATGTGCAGGGCAGCTTCTAAGGCCTTAAGAAGCTCTGTGAAAGTCTTGTGTGACATTTCCATTCTAAACAGTGTTATCAATCCTCCAAAAAACCATTGAGCATGTTGAGAAGGGTGAATGTTATAAGATAGTTTCGACAAGAGAGTCTTGAATCATGTGTCATACTCCCGTACACTTTTTCGATTCCTTGTTAGATCTCCTTCAAAGCGTTGATGATTTTTTACTCAAACTAAGGGATATGGAACTTTGCTAGGAAGGTGTTCTTTAATGCAATGTAATCCACAACCATCTACTAGGGGTCATACTTACGGTACCATCTATACACATGTCCTTGCAACGTTGTTACAAACTGACTTGCATTTCACTCTGGGGTAGTGATCCCCTTCGCGCGCCATAACAATTCACACTCATGCACATGCTCTACAACATATTCAATACCTTTGTAGTCTAGAAAATGCAAAGACATCTAAAATAATACTTATGGATGTGGTTGAGGCCCTTTTCCACTTGACTCAGAACCTTGGTTTCCTCCCATGTTTCCTCCACCACCAGATACACTAGACCCACCAGGTCTTATTCCTCCTATCCCACTAGATCCACTAGGTCCACCAGGTCCTCCATCTCCTGTACCACTAGATCCACCACCTGTATCCAATAAATGGCCTGAAGTGGTCGCGCCTAGTGCCCCTGACATCCCACTAAACTACATGTTGATGGTTTGTGATATTATCTTGCTGCCCGTTTTGTGTCCTGCACCACTTCCAGACATGATACCCAAACCTTGTGTACACGTTGTCCAAAATTTCCTCCAAATACATGAATGGTTTGCGTATCCATGGATGTCCCAAATGAGAAATTATATCTCCTAGATGCAGATCAATTACTCCTACTGATACCAACTAGGTTAATAATACTTCTTCCTTGATTTGGAAAACCAAGCACTAGGGGTTGGTCACCAAGTGGGTTAAGATGCGCACCAACAGATCTCTTTTCTCCATACAATGAACTCTCATTAGAAGCTGAAGGGGATTCTCTCCCATGCTTGCCAAGATGGGGTAGCACAGACTGATCAGGTTCCACATCCTCTGCTTGAACCTAAACTTCTTCCCGCAATGTCTACCTCAATAGATCCATCACAACTGTAACCTCGCGTTGTCTATCCATTTTCATTTCATGAGCTTCACTATACTGTAGTCGTCTCTCTTCTCTTTCTTTTTTTAGCCACAATCTCCATCATCTTCCACCACCCTAGCTTCCTCTCCCAACACTCAAATAATCTTATCTAGCCATAGGGAATGCCTCTAAACTTAGGGTATTGATCAAGATCTTTATAACCAAAGGGATAACATGTAAAAAATGATCCTCTAGGCTCCCTCAGAAACTTGAACTCAACAACCTCTAGGAAAGAATACGTAGAAATGGCTTATTCCAAAGTATAACTAGTCATGAATCCTTTTCACTAGTGATTAACAATATGCGTCCAAGTCATATATCCATCCTGCAGCCTTTGGTAATCATCTTGGTCCATACGCATGATCTATAGTACCAAATCGATCTAGATGCATATGCTAAAAGTGATTCATACAACTCGACTGGAAAATAACAAAAGAATGTCTCATACAACTCATGATGCAGATGCTCTTCTACCCATCTACATGTATTGAACTTAAGTCCGGTACTAAACCCTTGAACAAACTCATCCTCCTTGCTTTTAAACCATGAATTGACACTTTCCAAGGTAAAGGGATCTATCATCACACATCAAAGGAACCCAAATATATATCATTTCTCACACAACAATTTTGAAAAGAGGTCCCGGTAATGGAACTAACATGCTGTCATTTTTATGCCCCTCGAACAATAGTCTAATCCCATGCACGTCAGCCTATCACCCAACGGGTATAGGGTTCTCACTCGAGGCACATGCGGGAAGGGTTCTCACCTGAGGCACATGCGGGCATCGAGCCCCTCCTTTACGTGAGTTGTGTGAGAATACATTATTTACAATAGATTTAGATATAGCAAAGAAAAGAACCATGCATTCATTCTGAGAACTTAGGATGAGTTATTATACCAATGCATCCATTCAGAGAACAAAAGAAAAGTATAAAAAAAAATACATAATTTATTCATAACACAAAGGAAATACACTAGGGTTTATACTCATGAAAAACATATATTCATTAGAATGGAACCTTATATTCATTTTAATCAGTTTAATAACCACATTACATTCATTAAGACCATAACAAACCAATATAACAATGCAGATTAGAGTCATGCATCAGGAACCTAAGCTATGATTTCTTCACATTAAAAAAACCCATTATAGACCCATCCCCTAGACATTCCATTTCACCTATAGTCCTCCTAACGAGGACCTTAACCCATAGAACCCATTATTATCTCTACAGAGCTTCACTTTTCCAAACACTATATGATGCCCCCTTTGATCCTCTTTCTTCTACCTGAGTATATCTATATATAGCTTTAGCCTCCACCCCGCCATGCCTTTTTAAGGTAATAGATCATTTTCTAATTTTCCAAGTGGTCCTCCAATGGATCATACTCCCTTTGATCTGAACTCTCCATTCTTTACAATGATGTATTTCTGGATCCTTCCATCGCATGCATAGAATATTCCTTTCTTGACCATATAGCTGTTAGGCTGACACCTTATCCACTCTGCATGCTAGATGGGTCATAATTTTCTCATGTGCTTCCAGGGAAACCGAATATGGCTAAGTCCCAAAACATTTCTTTCCTTGTGTGCATGTTGTGTGTTCTGCCAAACCCTTCTAAAACCCTGTCCTATGCATTTTCTCCCCGTGCACCCTTCTTCAAATAGGCCTCGCACACCCACGTGCCTTCTTATACTTAGCCAATATTCTG
Source organism: Taxus chinensis (assembly GCA_019776745.2). Taxonomy (NCBI): domain Eukaryota; kingdom Viridiplantae; phylum Streptophyta; class Pinopsida; order Cupressales; family Taxaceae; genus Taxus; species Taxus chinensis. The sequence continues at coordinate 594,942,109 of CM034148.1, read as the reverse complement.
GGGCCCAAAAATGTACATGGAAGGGCTTATCCCAAGAAGGAAGTGTAATATGGGTACAATGATAAACCTATTATTCATTGCTTCAAATGCCATCTGTTACGCCTCTTGCTAATGAAATGTACTTTTTTACTTTAGCAATTCCTCTAACAACATGGCAATCTTGGCATACCCCCTTGATAAATTTCTAGTAATACCTTGTATGCCCAAGGAATCCACATACCATGCTCTATCTTATAGGATCCCCTAATCCCACAACAACGAAAACTTTGGAAGGATCCACTAGCAAGCCTTCTTTACATATGATATGTCCCAATAGGGTGCCAAATGGAGTAGCGAAAACACATTTTTATTATTGAGAGATATACTCAACTACCGACATCTCTATAACATTAGCCTCATATTATCACAATGGTCCCTCACCAATCCATATATTATCCATTCATCTAGGTAGACTTGAAGAAACTTATAGATGAAGTCTTGAAATGCCCGAACCACAATGTACGAAAATACTGCAGGCACATTCTTTAGTCTAAAAGGCATGACTATATAGGAAAAAATTCCCCATTCAGTGGTGAAAGTTATCTTTTCTTGGTCCTCCTTTGTAATTCTAACCTAATGATATCCTGAGAAATCCATCTGTGAAAGCATATATCTTACGTCTGGTTACTCCTAGAATCTCCTAAGTGAAAGGCGTTGGAAAAGGATAAATGACACACACCACATTCAAATCCCTATAATCAATGCAAATCCTTATCCTCCCATCATTCTTAATGTTGATGACCATAAAACTTATCCACTTTGATTCCTCAATAACCTCAATGATTCTTGATGTCATCATCGTGTCAATCTCCTCCTTGACCTTAACTCATAGATTCATATTCATTCGATAAGGTCTCTTTTGAATTGGGCGTACACCTTCCTTTACTTTGATCTGCATCTCTCCTATAGACTTGGTGAACTCCTTTAAGCTCATGGTACCCTACATGGAAACAAATATTTAAATTCATGCAATAGATCAATAATATTTGAAACCTCCCTTTCTTTCAAGTAATATCCAATAGTAGCTTCTTTAGGTTCTGCCTCAGAGCCAATGTTAACCTTCTTGGTTTTTAGGGGTTCATGGTAGGTGTGCACTTTCTCATCAGCACTATCCATAACCTCACATGTACTAATAATATGGTTAACATATAAGTTTTCCACCTCTTCACCATCTATCACACAGACCAACTTTCGTTTCTCTTTTTCCATGCAAGCGTACTCAAGTTATACTTCCTCTGATTCTTCCTCATCGTAGTGTGCTTCCAAGTAAGGTTCTCCAAAAAAATAGTATTATATCCTCTTCCATGGCACTATCTCCCATAGTTAGGTTCTTAAGAACCTGCAACGCATTGTTGACCAATGGATTAGTACTCTGATACTCAAAATATTGAATGAGATCAGCCATCAATTCCTGTCAGTTTCCTATCTTACAACATAACTATGAATGAATGTACCATGTGTGCTCGCAACCTTGTAGGGTGGAGTAAATATTATGCACCCATAAAGATAGAGGAAAGGATTATGCACCTTCCATCTAGGCATTCTCACATGCCTGGACGTGAAACAAGGTGGGTTCCTTCCCATGATAGTCTTGTATAGTAGTAGGTGTACTACTTCAGAGAAACCTAACAGAGATCATGATTCTCACCTCATGCCACTCTAGAAGGTTATCTTGATGGGTTTCCCACCAATGTGCTATGGTCCTGAGAAAATCATACCTAAGAATACTTCTCCTTTCAATCTCACATCTCCATTGGGTCTCCATTGCTCACAGGAAAACATCAGGGTTGTCTCCCCTAGTGTAACTCAGAAACTATTTTCCTCCCAAGTGTCTGACTTAGTGCATCTTTATTAATCTTATCACAGATCCTCTTAACTACCTTTCGACTAACTTATAAATCCCATGGGCCTAATTGTCACATGCCACACTAGTTATATCACTTATAGATTGACCATCTTCCCACTGAATAATGCCTTATTTTGTTGGTTGCACAACCTCATGGTCCCTGATAGTACACACACAGATTATGTATATGCCTTCTTCTCCCAAGGGCTCAATATAGGGTCCTGAATTTCCATCCATTAAAGGAATGATAACATGTTCCTACTTGTTCTAAAAACTTATATACCCCTTATTGAAATGTAATTAATTATTGTTCTTATAACACCCAGGGAAACCCAAGTAACACTTTAAAGTTGTCCACCTCAACAAGTGTTAAGACTTCAAAGTCTCTAGTGAATTTCTCCCCTTGGAGAGTGATAACAACATCCTTTAAGACACCAATGGGAATTGCCTTTATCTTGTTAGCCATATACAACACATTTGAAGATGAATGTGATGGGGGCCTTCCCATTTGATTCCATGCATCCAAGGTGAGAACATTAACTTCCACACTTGTGTCAATCAAAATATTACTTAGGATCCATCCATAAAAAACTACATTTAAGGTAATCTCCTTATCATAGTCAAGACTGTGAGGAGGAAGATTAGCATGCAAAACCTACCTCTCGAGATCTCCTCCTGTTCTTGGTACTTTTCCTCTCAGTCACTCTCCTAAAAGAGGGATGATATTCTATTACCATCAGCATCTTGCATACCTCCCTAACTTCATCTAGATCCTTCTGTGGAGCCTTGTCTCTCTTCTTCTTCTCTAACTGCTGCAACTATTCTCTTGTAATATGTGGTCTCTACTTTAGTATATCTCTGATGCGTACAGCCCTTAGCTCATGTCGTCACCAATACAGGTTCTAATTTTGACTCATGTGCCACCCTTGTCATCTACTATGGATCAACTCTCTTTACACTCACCATCCTAACACCTTTATCCTTCCATTGCTTCTGGGTCATGTGTTCAACAATTATGGGCATTCCACATACTTGTGACTTTTCCCACACTAAGAGCACTGAAAGAAATCTAGACACTTGTGTTTTTAATGTTGTGTAGATCCACAGTTATAATAGGTTCTATGAGGAAATTCACTTCTTCCTCCCCCCGTGATTTCCATGACCTCTAAATCCCCCTCGAAATCCTCTTCCATGACCTCCTCCATCTGCATGCCCTTTATAATGACAACCATCATCCTTGGAACTATTGGAAACACTAGTCTGGTGCACACCAATATCAATGGAATCATGTATCTTGTCAATCAATCTACAATCCTTGGTGTCATGAGTAGTAGAGGTGAAAAATTTGCAATAGCAAGACACATTCTTACGGATTGCGCGCTATAGAAACGGGAATCTACTTACATTATGATATCCATGGAAAATATCATAGCAACATGACATGCACCAATATTCATGGGAAATTTTCCTTTTGTATGACCCTTGACTTCACAATCCATACACCATAACCCACTATGAGTCTCATGAGCTAAGTTCGCAGACAATTTCTCCAACTGCTTTACCATTGCAATAATTTGGGCTTCTACAGACTAAATCCTATATCAACTCTTCCAACTACTTCAATGCACAAGGTACCCTCTAAGGCCTCATGTGGATCTGTGAAAGTGCCCTCTTGAATAGTGTGATCAGTCCTATGATGAAATACTAAGCATGTTACGAAGGGTGAATGTCATAAGATAACTTGGATAAGAGAGTCCTGAAACATGTTTCATACTCTTGTACACTATTCGACATACCTTGTTGAAAATCCTTCAATGTGTTGATGCTTTTATGTTCAAACTCAGTGATGTGGAGCTCTGCTAAAAAGGAATTATGTAGTACAATGTAATCTACCACTGTCTAGTGTGTATCATACTTCATGTACCAACTATATGTATGCCCTTGCAATGTAGTTGCAAACTGATTGGCCTTTTGTTTTGGTGTAGTGATACCCTTCAAATGTTATAGAAACTCACATTTATACACATTTTCTGTGGTGTCTTCCACACCTTTATAATTAGGCCAATGAAAAAACGTCTCAAAAATACCTGTTGAGGTTGTTGAGGCCCTTTCCCACCATATCAAGAACCTTTGCCTCCTCAAATATTTCCACCCACCCTCTAGTACCACTAGATCCACTAGTTCCAACTCCAAATTCTCCTCCTGTCGTAGCTAAGGGACCTAACAAATTTGTGCCCTATGATCCCACCATTTCATTAAACTGCACACTGATAGTTTGCAAAGTTGACCCACTCCCAGATGTGTTTCCTGTGCCAGTTCCAAACGTGATACCAAAACTTTGTGAACCCACATATTTCCCAAATGTCGTACCAGACAAGATACCTCTGGAGACAAGAAATGAATGTGCAACCATAAATGTACTAAATGAAAAATTATACCTCATAGGTGTCACTCGACTACTAATATCGATACCAACTAGATTATCAAAACTTACCTCATGAACTAGAAAAATAAGCACAAGGGTCTAGTCACTATGTGGGTTAAAATGTGCACCTATGACTCTCCTCCTTTGATCATATGGAAAGATCTCTCCAGAAGCTGAGGGGGTTTCTCTTCCGTACTTTCCAAGATGGGGTAGCTCATACTGCTCATGTTCCATGTCCTCCACATAAACCTCAAATCCTTCCCACAACGTCTACCTCCATAAATCCATCACTCCTACAGCTTCGTGATGTCTTGCTAACTCCCTCTCTTGAGATTCATTATACTTGAGCCACCTATCCTCTCTCTCCATTTACCCCACAAGGTCTGTCATCCTTTACCATGTCAACTTCTATGCCCCACATCTAGAAGGAGTTTTTCCAACCATGAGAAAGGCTTCCAAACTCAAAGCAATAACCAGGATCTTGATAGCCAGTGGAATAACGCACAAGAATGATCCTCTAGGCTCCCTCAAGAACTCAAACTCAAAAATATCTAGGAAATAATACATAGAAATAACATATTCCAAGGTATAACTAGTCAACAAACCCTCTCCACCAGTGATTAACAACACGAGTCCATGTCAGATCAGCATCCTACAACTACTGATATTCCTCCTGGGTCTAAAAATGAGGGCTTTAGTACCGAATTGACCTAGATGCTTATGATAAAATTCATTCATACAACTCTACTAGGAAACAATAGAAGAATGTTTCATTAAAAACTTTAATACAAGTGGTCCCCCCATCCATTTACATGCATCAAACTCAAGGCCAGTGTTAAATCTATGAGAAAATTCATCCTTCATGATTTTAAGCCATGCTTCGACAATGTCCAAGGTTAAGTGCTCTATCATCACACCCCAGTCTCACTACATATTTTAAAAGAGGTCTTGGAAATGGAACCAAAATGTAGTCATTTCTTCATGTACCTTCTTTCTACCCCCAATCACGTTAGTCTATCACCCAGTGTGTGTTAGGCACTCACCCAAGGTGCGCGCAGGCATTGAGCCCCTCCTTTATGTGAGCCTTGTGAGAGTGTTCCACCATTGACAAAGAATGAGTTGTAAGAATGGAAATATTGATATTTACTCAAAAATAGAATATACAAATAATAGATCCATACACAAATACATCATAAATGGGAATGAACATGGTAAATAAGCATAATAAAACTAGATCTGACTTAGAATAATATGAATAACACAAGGGTTTACACTTAAGAACATGAATAACCAGAATCTCACATAGATATTGATTTATACACATTTACAGTGGCCTCATTACATCATAAGGGTCATATAGACCAAATAAATTAAGGAATATTATCTTAAACCCTCAAAAAAATACTCTGCAGAGAGAGCTATTAGCTATTCTACCCATTACAACCCTTGTTCATTACCCCAAACCCATGCATATATGCTCAATAGTATCCTTGCAAGTATTTATGTAACACCTTATTACTACTTAAAACCCTCTTTAACCCTTCATTTCCCTAGCACTTTGTTATCACTCTCATCTCCTCTAATTCAGACCCAAGCACTCCTTTAAATAGGATATGGATGAACCACCTTAGTTTACTTCATTAACAAATCACATGCCAATTGGAAGTGTGGTCCTCTATGGTTAAATTCCTATCCCATCTTGCAAACGCCTCCACAACCTATAATGAATATTTCTAGGAATATTCCTTAAATGGAATATTATTTTCTTGACCTCCAAGGCTCCATACTGGAACCTTATCCATTCAACATGCCTACTCGGGATTTTCACATGTTTCTCCTATGAAAAATCCTTCAAAATATGGCTAATTCCCTAAATATTCCTGCTCCCATGCATGCCAACCTCTTCTCCTGTGCACCTTAGCCTTGTGTTTTTTTTTCCTGAGCACCTTCCTTCTTTACTACCTCCTGCATATGCTGACCTCTTCATTGGGAATTAGTCAATTTTGGGGGCCCAATAACACTTTACCTTCTCCAACTGAAATAGGATCCAAGTCTTCTCTTTTTACCTGAATGTTTTCCTTTTCTTTTTTGAACTAGTCATTTGGGTTGAAAATTAACTCCAAAGTCACTAACCCCCTTAGGAAACTTGTTCACCCACAACTGCACTACATGATCCCCGTAATACTGCTCTAATTTATCCCAATTATTGGTAGAGAAATCAACTTCCTCCTATAGGAAATTGATGATCTATTGATCATTCTCAAACACCTGCCAACTTGTGTTGTTTTTTGGGACTATAGGCATAACAACAATCTTGATGTGGGGTTGTGTTTTGTCTCTCTTAATGTTGTCAACAACATCAAATGTTTCCTTGATTACTGAAAGTCTGTCTATAGTCTCGTTCTTCTTTATGGGTATATAAAAAACATTATATGCTTCGAAATATTCAATAAGATTCCATACCTTGTTCTTATAACTCCTAAAAATATCATTTTTGTATTCATGGCATCCTCTAACCTGGTTCATAATCAAATTGCTATTCCCAAACAATTGTAAGTTTTTGATACCTCTTCTTCTATCCTAATGTAGTATGTGGACCAATGCTTCATACTCAGTTGTGTTGTTTGAACAACTAAATTGGAAGAAAAAGGTTGAGTAATACTTGATTCCATGTGGTAGCACCAAAATTTCCCCTCCTCATGCACCTTTCCTACTCATTGAACCATAAAAAAATAACTACCATACTTCAATATTATCCTTGTTCTCTAGATTGGCTATGCTATGAAGAGGTGGATTCTCTTGATGCAAGTGATATATATATAGTTATTCCTCCTCCATCTCCCTATATGGATCAAAAGAATGTCTTTTGTTTTCCCCATTTATCTAATGTCAAATCCAGATTGCCTCTTACTTTAGTACATGTTTCTAGAGTGTTTGGCTAGTCCTCTTGGTAAAAAGATGAGTAGTTGACATTGATCGGGATTAACACATGAGGCTCATATGGAAGTCATAAATTGGTTCCAATCTATTGTAGATTTTTCTCCATATCTAGTTTTGAATTTCATGTGAGACCAATCTACTGACAAATAGCCTCTGATTTTAGCTGTGAGATCCCTTCATAGGAAAAGGGTGAAGAGTGGTGGAAAGTCAATAATTGACACATCCTAAAACACTATGGCATTGAGACACATCTGATTCAAATCCCTTATGATTCCCATTGTTCCTACTACTATTTCATCCAACTATACCACTCCTCTCAATACTTGTTCGTACTTTAAATCCAATTGATATGTTATCTGCTTCGGCATCACCGAGATGATTGCTCCTGAATCGATCATATAATTGTGCACTAAGATATCCCCTACAAGCAGAGATACATAAAATGGTAAAGGCCTCAAATTTTTATTTAGCTGACCTCCTTCTTGATGTAATGCATTTGTGAGAACCTTCTCTCAATTTTTAGATGACTCGTTTGAAGTGGGTCAATTCGTCATAGCTTCTTGCAATAGGTCTCATTGTCCCAGAATAGCTAGTGACTCCCCACATATAAATGCTCACATTATTCTTCTTTATTTTATTAATGATGTTGAATGGAGGTGGAATCTCCTTCTGGTTCCCCTTTCTCGATACAATATTTTTAAAAACTTTAGCTGGTACATGAGCTTCTACAAAAAGTTCCTTGGGCTGACTTTGCACATTCGAGGCTGCTCTTGCATTATTGACTCCCTACTATGTGACATGAGGATAAGAAGTACCTATATTTGATGGATTCCCCTCATCTATATTCCTCTTCTTTGACCATGTGTTTCCTGCTACACCTTGGAAAGGAGGCTGATTAACCCCACAAAATTCTTTTACTTTCCATTTTACTAATGTGGTGTCAGTTTGGGGAGCCTCTTGTGGACTTGCTTGCTGCTGATTTCCCTCTTCAATTATTTCTTAAGACACACATACTGTCTACACCATCAAGTCTTTATTTAGAGCACCATTGAAGAAAGTTTCTTGGTTATGAGGATGATTACAAGAAAAACACCAATTATACTCATACACCATGTTTTTCTGTACCTAAACTAAATCCCTAGATGTTGAAGATTTATTAGGATTGTATGGTTGAAATGGATTAGAAGCTTGGTGTTGTGCTAGATTTTTATTTTGACCAACATTTTGAGCTGGAGCCTTAGTTGACTGATACAGAGGCCTATTTGACTAAGCTTGATATTGGTATGGTCTAAAATTCTGATCTTGTTTCCTTTTGATAGTCACCAACTCATTCTCCAAATTTTGCAATTGCTTCATCACCTCTTGGAGCTCCTTGGACATACTAGAAGAAGTGGAGGATTCACTGTTTCTTTGATTTCTATGAGCTAGAATTGAATTCAAATCAGGTGCTTAACTAGTAATATGATTCCCCATGTCCAGAGAGAGAGGCATAGGTGTCCTTGGCGTAATATTTTTGGCTAGGATCAAGCATTTATTCACTCTTATTATAATGGCATATACTCCTAGTAGAGTTGTTCCTTCCATATACTGAATCATCACATATATATCTCAATTTAAAGCTTTCAAGTAATAGAGGAATGCACCTTCTGCTAATGGTCTCATGGCCATTAGGATCCTATACCATGTCCTTGAAATATTAAGTTGAAATAACCATTTTCTCTTTAGGATCCATCTTAATCGTAGTCATCTCCTCCAAAAGTGACAAGTTGTATGCATTTTCTCCAAACTGGTTACACAGGGTTGAACACAATGCATCCCAGTGTGTAATCAACCCCATTGTTAAGCTCCTAAACAATTACAATGCCTTACCTTTGAGAGAAGAAGCAAGGATCCTGACTATAACATCTGTATCATTGATCTCATGAATTTCACAGACATTCGCAATGTCTTGGATATGATCAATAGGGGTCGTATGATTTTCCATAATGAAGTAGAAAATGATCTTCAACACTACCACTAGAATAAGATTATATGCATTAAGGGAAAGTGAACTGCCAACCATGAAATTAGTAAATGGGTTTGATGGTGGTGGCAGTTGTTGTATATGTGCCATCCTGATTAGCCTGAGGACCCTAGTTGATTGGTGAAATGGCCTACTAGGTGGAGGCATAGACAAGGTCCTATTTAGTGGGGATGGACACCTTCCTCTCCTCCTCCCTATACATAGATACAAATACTCAAAGGTGCCTTCTTTTATCCTTCTTGATTGAGTTTGGATCCTTCTCATATGCTTGAGGGACTTGGGTTGCTACACCACTTATTTCTTGTTCTTTAGAGTCACTAGGTGTGCTTCATGAAACATCCAAAGGCTGAAAAATCACAACAAGAACACACTGGTCTTGCTGCAATGAAAATATGAATATCAAATGCTATGAAAATACTTATAAAATGACCTCTAGTCCCACCAAGTGTGCCAAAACTTTTAGTGTAAAAAAGTATCACCCTAGGATTTATACATTACTAAACCCTACTTTTGACTAGGGATTGTCTCAGGGTGTGGGACCCGCGTGACTAAGACAAGCCTCCAGAGAAGGATGGTTCCTCTACCTACTCCTAATGTTAACACTACACCTACAAAGGAAAAATTTGACTACTCTAAAGCTAACCTAGACTTCCAAGGGATAGGGAAGAGAGATAAATGCATGAAATGTAAATCCTAAGATATGAAGGGTGATAAAACCAAGAAAAGGGGTGAAGAGATTCCTAGTGAGTGAAAATAGGGCGGAAATGAGGTAAGAGAGGGAAGACATAAGTGCCATAGTCTAAAATGCACTCAAGTCTCCATTTTTTGTAGAACACAACAAATCCAGACCCTTTAAAGAATGAGACATGCACAAGATACCTGCAAGTGTAATGGAAAAGTAAAAAAATGCAATTTAACTTGAGTAAGGGCAAAAAATCCACAAAACATCAGTTTTATTTCTCAAAATGGTGCACAATCCATTAAAATTCAAGGAGGCAATAATCCTTCACAAAATGATCATATTTTAGGCCTAAAGCTCACAAATAAGCTTCTGAAACAATTTTGGTAAAGTTCCTCTGTAAATTCTCAAAAAATCCCCTCAAAAAATGAGGGGGTTGAGTACAATTTATAGCAATTTTGGCCTAATTTCTTGTATTAAATTCCTGATAGGTATTTGAACCACCTCAACTATCGCCATTAATGCTCTACTCACAACTTTGGTTGTTGAGTTGTATTTTCATGCTTAAATTCCTAACAGGTAGTTGAAATGTATTTTCACACTTTTCATTACCTACGATCTATGAGCCATCCAACCAGGTGGGGTTGGATGACCATCTATCTTCATTGGCCATACAACCTAAGAATTAATCCACTGGCGGTTGTCTGATTTGTGACCCGTCCAACCAAGTGGGGTTGGATGGATGTTTATCCTCTTTTTGTATGACTGCATCAGTGAACTGCCTATTTAACCAAGTGAGCCATCTAGCCTATGACCGTACATCATCTATCCCAGTGTTTTGAACACCTATGTGATTCATCTGACCTTGGCCATCCAACTTGTTTATGTACGACTCGTCCAACTTGGGTTGGATGAAATTCCATCTTTCCCATTTGTACGTCGATTAATGGGCATGACCATCATGAGTTGTCCAATTAGGAGGGTGGACAACTATCTATCTTAGGCCGAACCTAGGGGTTAGACGACTGTCTAACCAATGGGACATCCAACCCTATCATCCAAAAAAGGGGGTTGGATGATCATCTCTCTTCCGTCCAACCCTATCATCTTCACCCTACACCATCTTGAACACTTGAGCCCGCTAAGCCACCTCACTGCTCCATTTATCTACCTTTTCCCTCGACTTAGTCATCTGTCCCAGTCATCTAACCCAACCATACAACCTAGTCATCCAACCTAGCCATCCAATGTAGTGGTCCAACCAAAGATTCCAACCTAGTTGTCTAACCCAACCATCTAATCTATCTTTCCAACTCAATCGTCCAACCTATTGAAATCTACCTTTTCTTCGATGAGCTTGACCATCAACTCCAACATTCATCACAGTGAGCCATCTCAACATGAGTTAGGACCAAATCGGATGAGCCATAACATGAGCTATCTTTATTTTCTGAGTAGGGTGGAAATTGACAGCCTTTCGCACATCCCCAAACTTGAATAACTAAGTCCATTTATAATGAATCATCCAAATTAACCCAGGGGGTGAATTTGAAATAATAGTGATACTTAACTTATAAATATTATCCCCCTTTTTATTTGCTACATTAATGCAGGAGCATCATCTCTAACATGTAACTATGGTTTGAATCATTCCATTTTCGTTTGAAAGTGTGTTCATAAGTCCTAAAGGTCATTATAAGCCTATCAATGTTGTTAGATTTACTTTGGAAATTCAAAAATTTGAATGGAGCATTTTCCCTCCAAAATGGAAAATTTGAATTGTAAGACCATTTTTGGCTTCATGTAGGTGTTTTGATGCATTATTGGAGCTTACAAGATTTTTAAAGGACAAAGTGAGGCATAACATGAGTGTATTAGGTCCTCTTTAGGGTCTATAAATCATAATATGAGTTTAGAAATTAAGGACTTGGGTCTCTAGCTAATAAATTTGACGTTAAGTATAAAATAACTCATGTGACCAAGAGGTCTAGGTGTTTCATGATGGAAAGGCTATAAATTTCCAAATGTAACACATTTATCCTCATTCCATTCAAATAAGAATCAATGATAAGTTCCAAGAAGGGTTGATGAGGAGAAAACTAGTTACAAACAATTTTGTGCATATTTTCAATCTGTATATGGTATTTGAGATGATATTTGAACCTTATGCATGCATTTATGGAATGATTTATGACTGGTAATGGATATATTCTTGTGTGTTTATGATTATTTGATTTTTTAATTGTTTTATAGAGATACATATGCTCTTTAACAAGACTATACCATCATGTAGTAGCTTATTTGTAGCTTTATGCATGTGAGTTTGTTGAGTGGTTGATATTCTTTTGCATAACATTGACTAAGGAAAACCTATGCATATCATCTAATAAAGGTAAAGGAGAGATATTGAATGAGGTAATAGTTATTATGGTGTTGATATTGTTAGATTATATTGGCTTATGAAGATTGGTTTAATATCCCTTATGGAACTTTGTGCTAGACTATGTGTGTATTGCATGAATAAGGTAGTTTGATGTCCAAAAAGAGTGGATTAATCAATAGGAAGATAAGTAAGGTCGAGAAGATGATTTGGAACCTTTATTTATTTGATTAAAGAAAGTGTATATTGTCTTATAAGTAGAAGTTTTCTTAGATCATTTTGATGACCCTGAAACAATATTCTTATGCATAGTTAGACCACTCAAAATAGCTTGGAATGAAGGAAGTGTTAACTCAAGGAACTATGAATGGTGGAAAGGTTGGTATGGTAATCATCTCTTAGTGATTCTTCATAATCCTTTATAATATAGAAGAAGGAAGAATTTGATTATCTCATCCTATGAAAGATATTGGATACCTTGTTTCTCATATAAAAATAGAGGGTTTTGGGATTAACTTTGAAGTGGAAGACAAGATTAATCCTCACTGGTAATACCTACAAAAATATTATGAAAAAATAGATCTCAGGTATGGTTGTTGTACCTTGAAACGAAATCTTGTTCAATTTATAATGATTTTCCTCCTACTGGGTTTGTAGGGAACTCCATCTAGGGTTTGATGGTTAGAAGCCTTAATGATGGAGTTGGTGATGAAATTTTGAACAAATTATCTTAAAAAAATTATTGCAAGGATTTTGGAGGTTTAAAGTTTGAGCTAGACTATAATTCCCACAGTTCTGGACAGTTGGGTTCATGGTGATAACACAGTTGGAAGAGACTTAATTGCATACTGAGATAGTGAGGTTAGAGAATTTTTTTATGAAAGAATACTGTGTGAAACTTTGCATCCAATTATAATCCCTAAATGGGTTCTAAAAAATTTATTTACCTTGAAGAGTGAGTGAATAAACCTAAAGTTACAAGAGAAACAACCCATACATGGATATAAAAGGACTAGATCAATCACAAAGAGGTTATAGTGAAAAAGGTATTTAGGTAAGGAGTTAGAAGCCCAAATTTGACATACAACATCATTGATGAAAAGTGTATTTGGAGGTGTTTTTATCTTGTAAAGTGGACTTATAGGTTATCCCAACCATGAAATGTCCAAAGACATTGCTCAAGAAGCACAAAAGAGGACAATTTAGTGAAGATGAGTGAGTTGGAGGATTTTGAATGATTTTGGTCATCTTGATGGATGAGATAGCTTGATTAAAGGTTCTAGAGCATGAGGAAATTTTTGGTTAAGCATACAGAGGTCATAAGCTCAAAGTTAGAATTTATTTTAAGAACCACTTCTTGAATGCAAGAATTCATTGAATCCATATGAAACAATTTTGACCAAAATTGAGGTAACTTGTTTATTCTCTTACATTGATTCAATTAGATATATTAAATAGTCATGGATGATTTGTAGGAATAGCTTAAAGATAAATGAAAACATAACTTATGGATTTAAGGGCTAAATTGACTTGTGAAGGAAGTGTTTAAGCCTTGAGAAAAGTGAGTATTTTAGCCTATAAAGCATTGTTTTGTGGAATTTGGGATCAACTAACCATAGTGATTTTTCATAGTTGTTTAGTCTCTACATAATTTTGGTATCATAGTAGAGGATAATAATAAATTGACAAATAATAAGTCAGAGAAGAGAAAGAATTAGTGAAGAGAAGAGAAGTGAAGAGATTTCCAAGATGATGAGTGAAGGGAAGAGCCATGAGAAGCTCTTGAAACTAGTCCAAGGACATGGATATGTGATTCCCAAGTAGATGCAAAGACTAATAGTGGAGAGAGAAGAGATCAAGTCAAATAAACTGAATTATAGGACAAGAGAACAAGAACAATAGATAATATTGGTAATGATGATGTCAAATAAGAAACACTTGATTGAAACAAGGCATGTAAAGAGACACAGTTGAGGGATGTTAGGTCTTATGAATCAGATTTAACAGACGATTGAGATGAAGAATAAACATTAGAAGATGTGGTAAGATTATTATTAGAGCTACTAAGCCACAAAAAGATAGAAAAATAAGATAGATAGAGAGAGAGGAAAAGAAAAGAGGAAAAGATGAAAAAGCTAGAAAGAAAGAGAGTTTTGTGGTTTCAATAAGAGATCACAAGGATTAAACAATATATTAAACATTTTATGGTATCCATGGAAAGATAAAGAGAGAATTGAGGAAAATAAACATGGATAGTGTTGAGAAAGAAGGCTAAGTGGCCAATCAGGTTACTTGTAGAGAAGAGGCAAAGAAAACAGTTGTGAACAATGATAAGGAAAGAGGAAAGAATACCAAGGAATATCGAAAAGAGGATGGAAAATCAAGAAGAAGAGATGGTTAATTAGATGGTGTTGATAGAAGAAAATATTTATAATAAATGAAATTTTAATTAATCAAAACACCATTAAATTTAAAAATTAAAATCATACCATTAAAACATTTACTTAAAATTATTAAATTAAAATAATACAAAATAGGAAAACCATTAAATTAAATTCACAAGGGTTACAATAATAAAAGGGGATGAGGAACTCCACATAATCACATACTAAAATAAAATCAAAAGGAAATAAATCATTAATAAATTTAAAATAAAAGGTTAAAATCAAAAGGGGAAAAAAGACCACATGAGGGTTAAAATAATTAAAACATTATCAAAAAACAAAACGGGCCACTTATACATTTACAATGTTGGATGAAAAATCAATTAAAGGGGGTTGAATCAGTTTCTTTATAAACTTTTACTTCAGTTATATTTATGCATTCATCAAACCACCATCATATGAGCAATGTTAACATAGTCAAGCAAACCATCCAAACAACTTATCAACCATTCAAATGAGCATGCAACAATAGAGAACACATGAACACAATATTTAGGTGGGAAACCCTCAAGGGGAAGAAAAAAAATTGAAATTTTCTTATATATTAAAAAATTCAAGATTTAGTGAAGCACCAACTCCACAAGGAGCACCAACCCCTAATTTAGCTAGCACCATGTAGATTTTAATAAGCAAAAATTTTCAAAGAGGCACCAACCCCCTAAGTTATCAAACACCAATATGAATTTAACAAGAAAAAATTGCAAGGAGGCACCAACCCCTTATATTTTTAGTGAAACAATAACTCCACAAGGAATACTAAGCACTGAATCATCCACCCAAGAATGTTTTCCACCTCTTCTTGTTACCATATCAACAAATAATGGACTACTTTTCTGTTCTTCTCTCTTTTGATCTTCTTCTTCTTGGTATACTCTCAAAATATAATATATCATTCACCTCAACATGATTTCAATATACTATCACACATCATTATCCTCAAACTTCCATACACTTACTCTGCTTCTCTTGGATACACAAAAAATTGACTTTCTTGCCTACTTGCTCTTTCTTCTTGACTAGGTCATATGCATGCAAAAACTAGTATTCATTACTTTTACAATGTTATTAATGAATTAATTACACTCTTTATATGATCTAAAATACCTTAGGATTATTCAACACTCACACTCAACCTTTATCTCACACTTCTCCACATCCACTCTTCTAACTCAAATAAGCCTAATCAACCTTGCTTATGTACACGACTAAAGTGAACACACCTCATAGGTCATCCATGTACACTTAGGTTGAAAATTATAGATAAAATTACATCTAATAAACATGAAAATTTTATAACATTAATTCCATTAGGTCTACAATATCTCCATTAGGTCATTTGATTCAATAAGAATCAAGAAGACCTATTTATTATATTTGGTCTATATGAAGATATGAATCCTTGGAATTACATGATCATCTCCAAAGCTCAAGAAGAATTAAAAAAAAAATTCAATAAGCTATTCTTAACTCCTCCATTCATAGAAATATCTATAACTTCATTTCACACAATGAAATCACCTTGAGAACATGATTGTCCTATTAAGTCCTCAAGAAGTATTTTTCAATAATTAAGCTTATACCACTTTGAAAGACTTCACAAATCTGAATGAAACATTCTAAATGATACTACATGAATTCATTAACATCACCCAATGCATTAAAATATTCAACTCAAAGTACAAAGTCTCAAGAACAAATCTTCTCCAAGCATACTCAAAACTGTCCAAAAACTAGTCATGAGAAATATACTTGGTTAGCCACATAAAGGTTACAAATTATATAAAAATCATTATAGTAATGTATTATAGGTCCATGACATCATGAAACATCCATTTTTTCAACTATTCCTTTGCAAAATGTGACTGCTACAAAAAAATATTCAGAAATAAGCCTTTTTATGTGGGGTACACTCATCCATATGACAAGCCAAAACCACTTGGAGAAATTTGGGAGAGTCCTATACATTATCCAATCATCATATAAGAAAATAAATTCACTTCAGAGCCCATTTGAGCAAGATATTACATATCAACATGAAACTAGGAAGGGTTTTATGCATTTTTTGGTGTTAATGATTGTTTATAAAGCTATGTTATTCAAACCCAAAAATAATGCCTAGAAATATTATTTAGGATATGAAAAAAACATATACCAAAGAGCTTAGGTTCCCATGTAGAAGCTTCATGTACCAATGAGCATCACAAAGTTGACCTTGAGCTGGGAAACACCATTTTCAAGAACTTGATTTGACCAAAAATGCAATATATTTCTTGTTCTTTCAACTTATGACTTGAAACTTGGTATAAAAATCTGAAAAAACATGACAACACTTATCTCCTTTGCTCACACTTGTATAATGACACTGAAAAATGATCAAACTTCCTCATTAGGCCATGATTTTTCACCTTGTTTGTTCTTCTAGCTAGGAAATGAACTTCTTACATATGTTCATGCAATCTAAACCATATCCTCATGCTCAAATAACTTTCACATAACTATGATAGCTCATTCTTCTTCCATTCCATACTTCATGACTAGACCATGACTAGGCTTATCAAGCACATGAATACTCTTCAAATATGACCTTGATAACCTAAGTTGTATTCAAATTATCGCTTTGTCCTGGAAAACCTCTGACATCAATGAATCATCATGTTTGAACTCAAAAAAAGAACTCAATAACTCTTCATCTCATCCTTTGGCATCAATAGGCCATCATGATAACAAATTCTTCATGACACCAATCATGCACACCATCAACTTGAAGTAAATTACAACATTTCAACAATATCCCCATTTTTCATCCATGGAGAACACATTGATGTCATACTAAAAAATGAAATCACTTAAAAATTATACTTACTTTACATTTAATCATTCTCCCTTTATGGTACTTACATGTGCCATCTACTCATTCTCCCCCTTTAACATAAATGACAAATGAAAAGCCTTTTTCTTAAAATAAATTGTAATTATGAACAATAAAATGTTGACACCAAATTCTTGATACCAACACACTCACCTTAGGACCATGGAGAGAAAATACCAATTTTAGGAAACAAAACATGCTCCCCCTTAGATGAAAATTATACCAAAATTTATTATTCATGACCACATTGCTAGAAGCACAATGAATTGAGAGGGGGTGAGTTAATCATATTATAATTTTTACTTCATTTACCAAACCATGCATTCATCATTTAGTTTGTCCATTCATCATGCATAACCATATGACCTTATTAAGATATGTAACATTCAATAAAAAGAGCATGAAACGAGATACACAAAACATGAACACTATATGTAAGTGGTAAAACCTCAAGGGGAGGAAAACCCACTGAAAATTTTCTTATATTACATAAAATAAAATTGATTTAGTGAAGCACAAACTTCACAAGGATCACTAACCCTATTAGGAGCACCAACCCCTAATTTAGTGAAGCACCAACTTCACAAGGAGGATAAAACCCCAAAATATGATCAAGAAATAACTCAACCACCTTTATATGAATATATTTTATGTAAAGTTTCTACCATAACTAATGAAGATCTAAAATTCAGCTCACACACCTTCAAACCCTCTTCAAACCCTCTTTCTCCTAACTAAATCAAAATTATATTTTCATGAACTAATTTGGATGAAAACCCTTGCAAAAATTCTCTTAAACCTTATTCATAATATCACACACATCCTCAGCTCTATCTTTATGCCCTTAATTCAGTGAAGCACCAACTTCACAAGGAGGATAAAACCCCAAAATATGATCAAGAAATAACTCAACCACCTTTATATGAATATATTTTATGTAAAGTTTCTACCATAACTAATGAAGATCTAAAATTCAGCTCACACACCTTCAAACCCTCTTCAAACCCTCTTTCTCCTAACTAAATCAAAATTATATTTTCATGAACTAATTTGGATGAAAACCCTTGCAAAAATTCTCTTAAACCTTATTCATAATATCACACACATCCTCAGCTCTATCTTTATGCCCTTAATTCACTTTTACTTCCTTATCTATGTCGCATTTTTCCCTCTAACTTCACTAGTTCAAAATTGAACCAAAACACTCACTTTATATGCTTCTTAATTCATAAAAATAACCTAATTCATTCCATACCAAGGATATCAACAAATAAAACTTAAAAATATTATAAAAAATTCATAATATGGACCCATGTAGGTTGGTTGTGCACCAAGACACCTAAACAAGCAAAAAATGGCTCAAAACTCCAGCATCAAGCTCATCCAGGACCTACAAACTCATCATCATGATTATTAAATCCTCCAAAGGACTCAAACACGTATAATAATCATCCATTTTGACACATTACCTTGCTTCAATCATTTTCTTCATAACTTTATCAAGTAAGCTCATTTTCTACTCAAAACAGTTGTTTCCAGAAACTAGTATTCAAAAAATAAGTTGAAGATCACACCAAATCACCTCAACTATGCCATGTAACAACTCATTGCAAATTCACTTAACTTTAGAACACATAAATTCTTTCTTTAACTCATGAAACATCCATCAAAGCAAACCACACCTCTTTTACCCTTCACTAAAATGAACTACCTAGAAAATAATTTTGGAAAATCAACTAGATTACACTCTTTCTATCACTTTAAATGCCTCTAAATTCCTTAAATAATAACAAAATTAATCCCTCTTCACTCTACAATATATATCAAGCATCTGCAAAGGCAAACCATGAGTCTTCTACATCAATCTTCTAGCGAAAGCAGTCCTATCCCGAAATAGTCAAAATTTATCTTCAGAAAATGAGTTGGTTAACCTAAAAAAACACCTCATCAATATTAAAAACATATACCATTATAAATTCCTCTGAATAAAATTTCTATAACATCTTACATTTTCTTCTAACTCCAAGTGGAAGGTCTTCAACTAGGTCAATCTCTGTAACTGCTCAAAACTACCTTTTCAACCCCAAAGACCAGTCTTCATAAATAGGGCACACTTTTACCTCTATGAATTCAACCATGACCTTAAAATATCATGTAAATATAGTAAAACTCCTAATATCTGATCAATTTTGATTTATTTATTGGGTTCAATGGAATAATTTTCCATAAACTAAAAAATATTTAGAGACTTGTATGTTTGAGTGGGGTCCACATACTATCCCAAGATCTATCATATATTTATATAAATTTGGAGGAGTTCTCTACAACATATAACCATAATAATAAAAAATAAATCCATTCTAGGCACTTACAAATAATATATTCTCCATCTCTTTTGAGCTAGCGTTTAACTAGGGTTTTAAACCACTTTACCTTCTTAACAATCGTTCATAAAAACTTGACAATAAAACCACCTCATTATTTTTGGAAAATATTCTTAGATAAATGGAAAACATCCACCAAAAACTTTTGGTCTCATGTAAAGCACACAATTCACAATGAGCATCTGAAGGCTCACTTTTAGTACAAAAATAAACTCTAGAGGTTTTACCAAAAATGATGTATCTTATATAATATTATTAACTTTAACATGAAACTTTTCATTAAACATCATAAAAACATCCTATAACTATCCATACTCACCATATAGCTCAAATATTTTTTAAACTATCTATAAACATCAAATTACCTATGATATTCTACCTTGGCTTCACCTTCTTTCTTCCCAAGGACCATGAAACACGACCAAAACACTAATAATTGTCCTAAAAATAATCATAAATTCTATGTATACTATCAACATACTACTACCATGCTTCAAAAATACTTATCAGCTCCAAAACTCATACCTCCATACCAATATGCATGCTCTAGTATTAGGAATAGTCCTAGAATGACCTTACTCAAGCCATACATCCCATGAACTAACCACGACGACTCATTAAAGAATAATTAACACATTTAACACACCTCTAATACCATGTATGAAATTATGACACCATTCATTCAACTTAGGAGGACTCATAAGTTATGACCATGCACACTAAACCATGCTCCAGAACACAATACGACTTCACAAAACATAACACTAGCAAACAACCTTTGTGTTTGAACTTTGACTAACACCTTATAGAAAATGATATGAAACCATGACACCATTTTCCATCAATGGACTTGACATAAATGACAACACTAAGAAATAATGGCCAAAAATATCCCCCTTTGTCATTAATGGAACCCACCTTTAGAAACATTGATGGAGACCAACAAGACAAAACACACCTACAATACCTCTTTTCCATGTTTCTGATGCTTCTGTCCCCCTTTGAAATCTATGAAAAAGGATATAATGATAAAAATACATGTAAAATGAAAACACTCAACATAACACAATGGAAATAATGCAAAGGACACAATTTCTTGCTCAAATGACTCCCTCTTGGACTGTACTTTCTCTTCTTTGACTTCAACAACAACATATGATGATCCATGGACCTGAATATGAGCTTTCACTTAGCTCCCCATGAACTGATATCCTCCTAGTTATTCTTCAAACATTTTTACAAACTTATTCTTGGTCTATACCATGCTATAAAATAAACAAACTCTACCTCTATCTCTATCATAACCTTATTTAGGACTAAGATCCCTAAAGCACATTCTCAATCTAAAAATGAAAGTTTTCTCCATGCATTGTGAGCACACATACCTCATGAAACTCCAATCTATGCATCCCCCAGGAAAGAAATTATCAACATCTAATTAAAAATTAAATAATAAGGGATCATACCTTGATATAATGTAATAAAGGTATACCAACACAAATGCCTCAGTCATTAAGTCACTTCTTTAGTGTACTCTACCTCTTTGTGTCAAAGTAACAACATTCTTCATCAAGAAATTGATTCCCTTGCAATATTTCTATCACATAATTCATAAATCTATCTTACTTACCTTTTATGTCGTATGTACCCTGATGGAAGAGTAACACTAACTCTCCCTACCTCTAGAAACCTTCTCAGGCCTATAATAGTCCCTTTTCTCCTTCTTCACAGTCTATAGTACCTTAACAAAACACAAAAAATCACTCAAAAATTCAAGGTATCACTATCTCACCCTACAAACATACTTAGTTACCCCTTCCTGAGGTTTTAAGAGAACATATCCTACCCCTTAACACATACCATGATGAAAACCTCATAAAATGTTCATACTCAACATGCATTCATCCCCTTGCAACATTGTACCATCTCTAAGTAATGAGAATCAAAGTCATACCTTGGGTGGAAGAACCTTCCAAGACTCACTTGACCTTCAATAGTATGAGTTCACATCTTCAAACCTTAGCGATCTCTGTCATATTCTATCATTGATTCTTACCCTTCATACATACTTCAAGTAAAGTGAACCTTCAAGGAGTATTCTTACAATCAAAATCTTGGGTTATAGATCACAGACCAGGTTAATCAAATTTTCTATGCCAAATATACATTTACCTTGACATGATCAATAACCTTAACATCTTTTATACTTGATTTATTTGTTTTCAAAATCTTTTCATAGATTTCAGACCTTATTGTGAATTTAAATACCTTCAATTTTTTTTACATGGAATGAAGTAGACAATATTGGAAACATGCATTAAAAAACCTTATTCATGATCTTCTCACAGAGTGCCAAGCCATACCTTCTTCAAATCTTATAGATTCAATCAACACACTTGATCTTCTTTAAGCCTTGCTTCAAAAATTTTAAACCTAAGTTAAGAACTAAATGAAAACCTTGTAGACTCAGCCACTACAATAACATACTTGGCTATCTTCATAACACCTTCTTGACATAGTGTTAACATCACAATCTTGTTCATTCAATGTATTGGATCAGAATAGCCTTGATACTGACCTTAAATATAAACCCTTGTGAGTGAGAGCATGTTTCATCATATTTTGAGGAACACAGATTCATGGTAGCATCAATTAGTGCATACCTCTATCTCATAAATCTATAATTCATTCAAGGTTTCAACAATACAACCTGGATGCTTCATAATTGTTCCAATATTTCTGATGAACAAAATCAAGATCTCAACCCCATAAATTTTTTTATATAATGCTCATATACATAGCTCATACCTTACTCCAACTCTTTGAAGTAAACACAGACCTATACATATCTTCATGAACAAAACACACAAATTATTACACTGACCTTACTCTATTATAGATTATGACCAAATCATTGGAGAAAAATTTACCTTCTCATAACATTATTACAACAAAAATGACTTGAGGGCTTAGACACAAAGCTTATTGAGATCATGTTTCTCAAATTTAAACAATACTTACAAATTTCAATGAAAAATACTTTTTCTTCAAGAAACCACCATGAACTTCACACAAATTTCATACTTTTCAACAATTTACAAACAATCCTTGAGGTTTTCAATATGATTGTTAGTGATTCTTCATGCAGAATATAGAAATCGATTTTATACACAACTCAAATTCCTATGACATCCTTTGATCTAGATGAGATTATTCAATACTAACCTTGCAAGAACCTTGTTATTTTTCAACCTTGAGTTCATCATACTTCACCCTGTACTTGAAGCATTTTCATTCTAAACTAACATGCTTTGCCCAGAATTTGTCTTCTTGGTTCCTCTTAAATTTATTCAATTGATACCCTATTGTTAAGCACTACCAAGAATACCCTAATTACCTGGATCTTTGACCTAATCAACATTCATCATCCATTTTCCATCCTTCTTCATCATCTCCTAACTCCCCCTAGGAGTGTGCATATGAACTTCTTGATCTTTCATAGATGAATCAATCTACTATCAAACTTCAAGAAATGATGTATCTACAGAATATTCATATGGATTCATCAAGGTTCACATCAATTTAAACTTATATATCCTTAATAAGACCTTATTTTCACTGTCACAGACCACAGTGATCTATAATATGATCAATGGAGACCTTCAACCTTAGTGAGAACATGGACCTACAAGACCTTCAAAATTCTCTTGATCAGAGCTTCAATTCTTCCTTTTAGAGTCCTGTAAGATAATACTTACTAACCCTATCTCAATAGGCTTCATTCAACCATTTCTCTACCACACAAACATCTAACACACCTTATCTATCTAATGAACTTTTCATAGTTTGTAAACATATCTTCAACTAAAGAATGACCTCTTGACCTCCTTCATGAGCATATACAACCATGATGATCTAATTCAAACCATTTTACATACATGTCATAATAGATATAGAAACCTTCAAATCATTTTATCACCTTCATATCACTGATCAAAGAGAAAAAACATACATGGAGAGCACTATTATGTGACAAGGTCCACTTTACAAAACTAAATTTGTTTTTACATCTAGGACAAAGAACTAGAACTCTTCATTTACTGAAATAATTGTTATAGAATCAAATTTAACCTAATGAGATAATAACTTCATGCTTCATACATATATACTATTTCATTCTCCAACTGTACTTGTCCTTCATTAACATTCACATCAAAATAGAGATCAGTTGACACAATAGTAGAGACCTCAAACTCTTATGACCAAAGAATGATAGAATTGAAAAAGTTCCTAACACAGATCAAACTCTTTTATAGAATCAAACCAAAAAATAGAGATATCATATCTTTAAAGGTTTCAAAAACATACATAAACTTCCAAAAATTCTACAATCAAGATATAACAAGCTTGGAATTATTCTTATACTTTAAAAAAACTAGAGAGATTATGTAATCCTTTGTCACAATTGAGACACACTTCATTTATTTCTCATTAGGATAATCAATCAGAAATCTCAACACTCCTGGACTCAGAAATTTTATGGATGATCAAGACTCACATATTTCACAACTAAGAATCAAACATATTTCAACAAGACATGACTGAAACCACCTATGCAAACCTTAACAAAACATATCCTTCAATAAACCTTTCACAATATTGATCACTATTCATATGAGCTCATGAAACTAACTGTTGACAATAACAGAGACCTTATTAGACCAAAATCAAAGCAAAAATTCAAGAGAAATATAAATTTTGACTCCTTCAAACTCAATCTTGGTATGATTATACTTTCACATCTTGGTATGATAGACTCTCACTTAGAACTAGACTTTTGGCTTGATGAATAAGGAAAAGAAGAAAACACACAGACTTAGACTCAAATTTTCTTATTGAACTAGACACCTTACTAACCTACAAGGAATCCTAAACTTAGATATTATGGATAATCATATATCATACCTTATCAGTTTTTATGTATCCCAAATGCATATCCTTCTCAAATTGTAATGAATTCCTTAATCTGATTTGAGATTAAGTGACTTGTATTCCTCCTTTTATGAAATAAAACCTTCTTTGAAAAACTTCATTTGATCACTATTCAAACTAAACACCTCTAATTTTGAAGCATCCTTCTTGTCATATCTTTATTCTTGAACACTCATATTCTACATATAGGAATGATAATTAGTTCTTTTGGCCAAATTTTCTTGAACAACCATCTTGTTAGCCTTAGGATCTGACATGAGACTTATTTTCCTCTTGAATAATATTACATATCGGTCTTAAAACCTACTGTCGACTCTTGGAGATTCATGTTAGTGACATAATCTAGCAATGTGTCCCTGTTTGTTACACTTGTAGCACACAACACCCTTCCAACTTCTAGGCTCATACACACTAAGGTTACAACCACGATCCTTAGCATTTTTTCCATACTCACAACATATATAAAATTCACCTTTGAAGATACTCTCATAATTTTTAGAAGACCTTTTATAGTCTCTAGCTCTGTGACAAAAATAATGACAAATATATCAATAGCCATTGAATGAAGCACCATACCTAGATGCATTAGGTCATCTAATAGGATCAAACCTTCTTAAATCAGTACTCTTTGTCTCCTTCTTGACTGCTTGAAAACTTGGTCTAGCTTTGTCATCATTCTCCTCTTTATTTTCTTTGAAACCTATGTCTATTTTGTCACTGGCATCCCTTTGACTCTCTAAGATCTCATCAAGATATTGAGAAATATTCTCCAATTTTTCATACATCTTCAATCTACTGGATGCACCTTCTAAATTAGATTATAGGGATTTCAAATTTTCTTTATACCGTAAACAAGCTTCTTCTTTGTCCTTTAGATATTTAGACGGCTCTCTCAACTTTTGATTCCAAACCCTTGATGGCTTGACCATGCTCCATCTCCATGTAATTAATCTGATATTGTAAGATTTGAATCAAGGTTTCTAAAACTTCATATTTCTTCCTTAAAGAATCTTCAACACCTAAAGAATTACCCATGTTTGTGCTTCAAGAGGATCTCTTTCAAGTTGTCAAACTCACTTCACAAGGACTAGATATGGTACTAATTATTGAAAGTACAATTGACTGAGGGGGGGTGAATCAGTCCTACAATAATTTTTACTTCATTTACTAAACCATGCATTCATAATTTATGTTTTCCATTCATCATACATAACCATGCGAACTTATTAAGATATGTAACATGTAATCACAAGAGCATGAAATGAGATACACAACACATGAAAACCATATGTAAGTGGGAAACCCTCAACGAAAATAAAACCCACTGAAACTCTACTTATATTACACAAAGAAAATATATTTAGTGAAGCACCAACTTCACAAGGAGCACCAACCCTACAAGGAGCAACAACCCCTAGTTTAGGGAAGCACCGACTCTGCAAGGAGGATACAACCCCCTAAGATGATCAAGCACTAATATAAACACCTTTAGATGAATATATATGATGTAATGTCACTACCAAAATTGATGGAGATCACAAATTCAGCTCACACACCTTTAAACCCTCTTCAAAACATCTTTCTCATAACTCACTCAAACTTGGAATTTCATGAATTGATTTAGCTGCAAACCCTTACACACATGATCTTCAACCTTCTTCAAAATTTCACACACAACCTCAACTCTATCTTGATGCCCTTAATCCACTTTTACTTCCTCATCTAGGTCAAAATTTCCCCTTTAATTATTGGTGTGTGTGACTTGCCTCGTCATCCTAGGGGGTATTTTCCACATTATGTGGTGAGTTATCTTTCTTAGTGAGTTCATAGATCTTAAAAATTATATGACAAGTGACATATTTCATCATAGAATCTATCATATGTGTCAGTGGCATCATAGGGGTTACATTCCATTTTTGGAATTGTAACTCCTCTTTACCTCTTGAAGGGAATAATTATCTAGGCATGGGAGTTACACAACACTCCTATATGTACCCTCATTTTTTTGATCTATGAGAATGAGTAGAAAATTTTTGCCTCACGCATGATTTTACATTGTTGCTCAATTCTTACTAATTACTTAGAGCATCTCATCACCACTGAAGTACAACCTCTTCAATGTGCACAAGGTTCCATATTGATCCTCATCAAACACTCTCACATGGTATCATATACCTGTTCATAAACATGCACTCAGTATCTTTGGGTTACTAATTACTTCTAGTTTCATCATTATCATTCCTCATGAAATTTTTCATTCAATTTATTTGGAATCTTTCCAATTGGTATTAACAACTTGTTGTTTGGAGTTTGTGCATTTTTTAGGGTTTTTGTATGTGTAGGTTTTCAAATTTCACTACTGGATTTAGCTAGTTGTAGTTATATTTAGTGGAATTTTTTTTTTGAGGTAGGTTCTATTTTCGGTCTAATCAGTTCTTTTTAATTAAAAGTGACTTTTTTAGAAATCTAGTTTTAAAACCCTTTCTGGCCTTTTTCCTTCCTGGCTTACTCTCTGGTCAACCCTTCATGTCTCCTTCCTTCCCCTGGAGAGATCTAAAGTGAGCTCTTTTCCCAGGAAATCTAAATTTTTCATTGGGCGAGTTGGACATCTTGTGGCATTGAGTTGTGTTCGTTGCATTGCTTTTCACATTGTTTGACTAGGTTCATCCTTGCATTTGAGTTGGTGAGCTCTTGTGGTCGAGCTAGTTCTTTTGCATTGGTTCTTTGCATTACCTTATTTTTTCATGGTAGGGTTGTTCATTACATTCTCTACTAAATTGGTTGGGTTATCGAGTTACCATGTTGGGTTTTTTGCATTGTGTTGCATTTTTTTTTGGGTGTGTCTAAGCTATTGATCTTGGTTTTTCTTTGTTTGAGTTATCCACATTTGTATCGGGTTCTCTGTTTCCTTCGCCCTTTCATGATTTTTTTTGGCTGCATCTAGTCTTTAACTTGTGTTTTTTTTGCATTCATTTTTGGATTGCGCATTTGTGTCAAGTTAACACATGTACCCTTACTATTGATCTATGATATCTTAGCCACTTCTTGGTCACCCTGTGTATAACCCTACCCTTAAAGAGAACCTTCCCATGCATTCCTTTGAGTCACATTGAATGCCACTACCTGCATCATTCAACCATTCAACCATGTTTTTTTTAGCAAGCATCCCGCCAACCTCAAACCACTCCCCGTCCCCCATTGAGTCATCATGAATTGCCTCTCCCAATCCCCTCCACATGCTCCCCTCCCCTCTTACCTTATCATCATAGACCAAGCCATGCCCGCCATTTGACCATCCTCTCCCACTCATTTTTTCAAAAAGCCTTTTTAATATTAAGTGGGGTGTGTAGTCATTTTTAATCAAATGTGGGGTTTGGGTTTATAAGTATAAGATGGGTGTTTTTTAAAAAGGGGTGGGTTTATATTATAAGTTTAGGTCTTTGTCTATTTGATTTAAACTAGGAACTAATTTTTTTCTAAGGTGATTAGTTTAATTAACCTTTTAAAGATATTTAATTGTTTTAAATTAGGCATCTAATTATTTAATAATCTCCTTAATTCTAATTAGTAGTTAATTTTTTGTCTAATTTAACATTTTCTATATTCGCTTCTTAGCCTTTTATTATCTAAAATTAGTATAATTGGCATTTTTTAAAGTGCAATTTTAAGCATTATTGGGTGATTTTTTCTACTGATCTATTATTGGAGTGTGTTGTAGCATTTATAGAAGTGTTTTGCCTTCTGAGAGTTCTCACTATGTCCTGATGGTCCTCTAGACTCATTTCGAGTTAGGTTTTACATTATATCACCCTTTTTATTACTTACAGACTAGTGAGCATGCCCGTCATAGTCTTATGGTAAGGGATTTTCTGTTGCAACATGAGATGATATTTCTCAAAAAGGATTGTATTTTCTCCCTTCTCTTGTTTTTTTTTCTCATTTTGTGCTTGTTTATGGTGTTGATCTGCTGCGATAAAAAAAACTTGATTGTGTTCTCCACTCTTATGTGTTTTTACATTGGTTTCAAGGTGAATGAATGAATTTCTCTCAACACATAGTCACATCTGACTGTAATCAGTGCACTAAACTATAAAGTTCCAAATTCAGGTGGTGTTAATCTTTTTTGGGGTGTTTGTATTTCTTTCTATTTCCTTCTGCATTCCTTATTTTTTTTCTCTTCATTATGGATTCCTCTTAAATACATTTTCTCACACCATTCAATCTATTTGAATGGAGATCTACAATGGTTATGGTATTAAATAGTAAAATTTTGTTCTGTATCACTATGGGTTTAGAGATTGAACTTGATGATGAACCTGAAAAATCTAAGTGGTTGAACCGATGTGACAAAGCCTTGGGTCTTCTTTGTATGTCCATTTCTCTAGACTTTCTCTTCCACATTGAGTCATCCAAAACACCTGATGGAGATTGGAAAGTTCTTGACGAGATGTTAAAAAAACAAGATAACATGAGAGTACACAAGTTGGAGAATGAACTACTAGGGTTAAACCCTATTGACTTTGAAAATCTACGGGTCTTATTATCAAATTTCATCCACACTAGATTGCACATAAAGGAATGAATAATGGAGAAGAAATATTCTCAATTGATCTAATAGATTCTTTCTACGTTATTTTTGTTATGCAAATGTGCAACAAGGAAATCAACAATTTCCAAGCATGACAACTATACCCCTGTGTTAATTTTTTCAAGTCCTACCATTCCTAGGCACCCCGAGTCTGTCCATTCAGTCCAAGTGAACTCCCAATTTACGTTATCTCATCCCCATAGGTGATTTAGGAAACTCCATTCATTCCCCTAGGTGATTTTAGGAGCTCATTTGCAAGCTACATGCAGTTGTGGGAAGGGTTATCACTGGCCTTCCTAGGGTTGGAGTAACCCCATGGAGCAGAGAAGAAGAGCCTAAGAAGATGTGGAGGTGATTCAAAGGTCTTGGGATATCATGGAAATTATTTAGGAATATTTTGGAAGGGCTCAGAGAAGTTGGGGTAGTTTTGCCAAAATTAGGGTTCACAAGCCTAGTCAGTGCACATGCCAAAACAACCAGTGAGATTCAGAAGGTGATTATGGGAGCTCTAGATGGAGTTAGGATAAAAAATAAGTATCATTGGAAAGAAAATTCCAAGCCCTAATATATGGTGAAATAATTTTTTCACAACACTTTTTCGTATTAGGTCTATAGGTAGTTTTTCTTAGGCATAGGTAAAGTATCAAATCAAAAACACACTTTTTTAGGGATCAAATGGAAGAATCAAGACATGATAACCCCACCATTGGATTCAAAAGGTCATTTAAAGTTAGGATCATATAATGTTTTTCTGAAAAATTCCATTGAGAGCTCAAGTTATCATCGTCGCAAGTTGTCCTCTTGGAGTGAGTTCGGGACTTAGCCAAATTTTGGAAGGACATGTGTCAGCTCCAGGAGCTTGGCAGGATTTTGTGTCCTTGAAGTCCCTAAGGGCTAGGAACATCAACCTTGAAAAAATATTCCCATCCCCCCATGTGACCTTTGGAACCCAATGCGACCACCAGGATTGTCATTTTAGCCCCCAGGTGCAATTTAGAGCTCAAATCCCCTACCGTCAAATCTCCGCCACGTGTTAGCTCTAGGATCACCATGGAATTTTATGTTCCACACGTCCCTCACATGTCAGTGACATCAAATGTTCAAAAATGTGTGCAGACCTCTAAGGGATATTTTTGGTCACCCATGTGACCCACTTCCAGCCCCTCAATGTTGATTTCCTAGCTCTCACTCCCTGCCATCGGATCACTGCCACGTGTCACCTTCTTGCTCATTGTGGAAATTGATGCCCCTCATGTCCCTTTGAGGTGATGGACCTTAGGGACATAAAAATGGTCCCATCTTCTTCTATTTATTTTTTGAATAATTTAAATCTGGCACTTAGTCATTATTTTCCCCCATTCTTCTTCATAGCTTCATACCTTGTCATGGATTTGTTCAAGATTGTCTAGACACCTGGTCCACCATTCTTGCTTCAAACCAGATCTACCACAAAAAATAAACACTCAAATCCATAAAAAATCATAGGTATTAGGTGAAGGATTGATAAAAATGTTGAAGAAATGAAGAACGAGGAGAAAATTAATATTTTTTTGCCAGATAACCATGAAGTCACCTAATTGAAAAATCTTCATATCTTGGAAGATACAAATTTGATTGAGGTTCCATCTTTTGCAGACTTCCAAAATTTTCAAGATGATCAAGAAGAAATAAACAGGAGGTTGAATGGTTCCCTAAAACATTTTCTTCAACAAAATCCCCATTACATGCATCGGTTCACGTTTGTCAGATTTCCCATCAATCTGGCAATGGAAAAAAACTAAAAAAATGCACACTGACTCCAAATAAAAAACCTATCGCAATGAAGTTATTTTCATAAGAAATGGAAACAAAAATGAGACCTGTAAATTTCAAGCTCCATTAATGGCCACCATGGCAGCTCCGAGCCCAAAGCCACTGCCAGGCAAAAATTTTAAATTTTTTTCCAAGAATTTTAGTGGGTGAAATCAAGTGAAATTCGGAGGACGTGGATGCAATGATGAGATGAGTCTAAAAAAATATCTGTCGTAAACCAAGCTATGGAAGCTCACTTTCTAAAAATAGTAAGGTTTCCTATACAGACTCACTATGTTTGGAAATTTGTCATCAAAAGTGGCTATGACAAAGGTAGTGTGCACGGGATTGAATGAGGGAGTTCATCACATCACGATGGTAAAGAAGAGGCAAAAATCACCTCTCACTAAAAATAGTAATCCTTCCATCTAGACACTTACTATTAATAGTAAGTTACACTCAAAGGGCAATTTTAGTACAATGGGACATAGAGGGATGATCATTCAAGTCAAAACCCTCATTCAAGATCATCTATAGGAATTGCTCATAAGGAATCTGAGACTCATCTCAAGGAATTCAAAAATGTCTGTCGACACTCACTCGATTGTTCATGTCATAGGTAAATCATACGCAAGGTCAGAATTGTGGTCATTGGTAGAACAATTCATTCAACTCGATAAGCGTCTGTGAGAAAAGATAAATGAATATATTAGGGTATAAAGAGTTTAGAGATGTAGAGTTCACTTCAATGGAACACCTCATCAGATCATCTAGAGATGTGGGCTTCATCGAAGGCAAATTATTTGTCATCAGTGTTTCTTCCCCCTTCTTCTTCCTTCTTTCTCTCCTCTCTTCTCTCCCCCTACGTTATCTCTCCTCCATGTTCTAATTCTTTGTTGGGAGTGAACTTTTTAGATTTCCTTTGATAAAATTAAAAAAATAAATTTTATTCTTCTAATGTAAACGTCACCTTTATGTTATAAAAGGGACTTAATATTGTCTTAGGAAGTTGAAAATTTTTAAGTTACATGAGGACATATAAAAAGCCATTGGGGGTAGATGATGAGTCATCTCTCATTCTGTAAATTCTAAAGCCATTCTCTTTTCGAAAGTTGGGAAATTGATCTTGTAAACTCAAGAGTGCATTGTACTTAGTGAAATTAAAGGAGATAGCCATTTCCTTCTACTTTCCTTTGATCTCAAATTTCTTCCATTCTCATACTATGTACAACTTTGGTTGAAGCAATCAATATAAGAAGAAGGAGTTTCTAGCTTTATTTGATTTAGGGGTTTCTTGATACTTTGTGATCAATAAATTCTATTTGGTCTTGTTGTTATTTGTAGAGTTATTTCTTCTCATGAATGCATGTGTTGAAGTTTCTGACTAGTGTGTGTAGGAATCTAATTTTCTAACTGCAACATTAGTTCTCCTACCTCTTTTCTCACTCCCATTTCCCACTTTTCAGATAAAGTCTTCTGTAGCAAGAGATTGCTATCTTTTCTGCAGGGTCAGATCCCCAGACACAAGGCCACCAGGAAAATACACCTTTACTCATGCATGCACATATGACGGCTGCACCAGTTAAGTAGAGGGACTTATATTCCCAGAGCGTTGACAAGAAATTGAAAAGTTTGTCCACCCGACAAATTTTCTCACCAACAGTTTTTAGCACCCGTCGTGGGAAAAATTTAGAAGCATCTGCACCCAAAATACAACCTCAAGGTCCAAAAGTTTTAAAAAATGAAATATTGAAAAAACAAAAAAAGAGTTCATGAAAATCCATTGGTGAAGGCTACACTATCATTTTCTTATAAGAAACCTTTCATATTCCATAGTGTCTTTTCATATTCCTATAGAATATTTTTTTAGTGTTATAATATGAAGAAGAATTTGATGGAGTAAAATTTGAAGAGGAAAGAATCGTAGACAAGATAAAAAGACCCTAATCCATTATTCCATGTGGAAGAAATATAGGCCCACTTGCTCTTGAACCTCCTCCTCATGAGCTACCAACAAGTTCCCGCAAGAACTTTCCAAAGTGCTACGCCCTTAACCTATTGTTTGTATTAGGATATGAGTAGCTGACTTGTGGCTTACCATATCATTTTATTATATCATTTATACTTTCTCATGCTTATTAGGTCGGTATTGGTGTTGGCCATAACATATGAATAGTATGTATAGGGGATTTTAGGTAGTAGTTCATCATCATTTGGAGCATTTGAGTCTTATTGTATGGTTTGGAGGTTGCCCCCTCGAAGTGAAAAATCTATTCTTATTACATATTGAGATCATTATTCTGGAATATTGTGTTATTTGGTGTTATATTTCTGCTCATGGTCTGAATTATACAAGTAATTTCATTACAAGTGGTATCAGAGCTGCGATCTGGGCCAAAATTAGGGCAAAAACCCTAATATTTTGTTTCCACCATCTATTGTGAACCAAAGCAAATTGGTGGGAGATATTTTTACCAAAGTTGAAAAACATTTCAAGTAAGATTCCCTTAAAATTTAAGACTTTTTTGATTTTTTTTTCAAAATTTATCACAAATTTAGGGTTTTTCATAAAATCACTCCCTAGGGTGCAAATTGTGGAATTTTTTCAAATTCGTTACATTTTCGGAAAGCAAAAAAAATTATTTGGGCTTTGTTCTTTAAGTTCTTTTATATTTGGCTAAATTCATATTGAAATATGAACTCCTAAAATTTTATTGTGACCCCTACATCCTACTATTTTGGGCATCATGGTGGGGCCTTCCACAAGAGGAAAAAAGAATCCCATCACTCCAGGTAAAACTCCAGAAAAGGATGAGGTAGTAGTTGAGGAGTTGGAGATAAAAGATATAACTACAGATTCCTTAGGGTTATGGTTTACTTTGATAGACCACAAAGTAAGCCACCTTGAGTTTAACTTGAGAGACCTCGAATCTCGGGTGGCTAGCAAAGAAGATGTGGATAGGATTGGCAAAATATTGGAGGATTTCATGCAAAACTTCAGTATGTATATGATGGGTAATCATACTTATGTCAATCAAGGTGGATCCTCAGGTCAACATAATAGACACATGAGCTAGAGTGGATCTTCAAGTGTGCACAATCCAAATACGAGCACTCTGTAGACCCATACTATGTTTCCAAAAGTGGAGATGTGTAATTTTGATGGAAAGGATCCAATCAATTGGATCAACCAAATGGATAATTTTTTTTAACTACATTAGATTCCACCAGGACAAAAGGTGACCATGGCAGCTTTGTATCTCGAACCTGACCAATTCGTCTAGTATCGATGGTTATATGCTCAAAGGCAGAAGAGTGGTCTCAATGTTACATGGATAGTGTTCACTGAAGAGTTGCAATTACACTATAGTTCTAGTGTGTAATTACTTTATCCAATTAGCAAAATTGAGACAGATATGATCTGTTAAGGATTACATTCATCACTTCCAAAACCTTTCTCTACGAGTGGAAAATATTACTAAAGAGAATCTGAATGACCTATTTCTTGGGGGTCTTAAGGATCACATTGAGCATGAGGTGCATATGTTTAATCCTCATAAGGTTTCTGATTCAATGATTATGGAAAGAAGGGTAGAGGAGAAATTTGTTTCAAGTAGGAGACAACATTTCACTTATACCAGAGATTGCAACACCTTGGCCCCAGCACTCCCTCGACCAGTTACATTGACACCTTAACAAATTGAAGAAAAAAGAGAAAAAGTTTTATGTTTTAACTGTGACAGTAAATTTGTACCATGACATAAATGTGCTGAAAATAAGTTGTTCTACATTGATGGGCCTAGTGAAGATGAAGAGAAGGATGAAGATTCAGAGTCAAAGGTATTGGTTGAGCCAGAGGAGGAGTCAATAGATTCTCATCCAACAATCTCATGCCATGTAATTTCAGGTATTAGCACCCCCCAAACCCTAAAGGTGGTTGGATTCCTAAAAAAATAGAGGGTCATAGTGTTGATTTATTCAGGAAGTACTCACAACTTTATCAATCACAAGTTAGCAGTGCGCCTAAACTGCTTCACTTATCCAGCTCCTGAATGTCAAGTAATGATTGCTGATGTAGGTACTGTTACTTGTTCTGAAAAATTCCATAGCATTAATCTTGCCATGGGAGATTACATACTAAATAGTCCCATGTATGCCATTTCTATGGGAGGAGCAGACATTGTGTTAGGGGTTCAATGGCTTACCACTTTGGGAAAAATTGAGATGAACTTCCAAGACTTGTTAATGCGATTTCACTCTAAAGGAAGGAATTTTGAGCTAAGAGGCTTAAGAGAAAAGTCTCCACAAATAGTAATTTCTCATCAGATGCACAAAATTCTAAAAAAGGGTGCAGAGGGATTTGTGGCATAACTATTTTCATTGGAGGCTCATCATTCTAAGGACATTATACCATCAAATATGCAAGTAGTGTTGGATACACACTCTATTGTATTTAAAAATATACTAAAGGGCTTACCTCCAAAGAGAGATCATGATCATGCTATTCAGTTATTACCAGGAAGTCAACTGCCTAAGATTAGACCTTATAGGTACCCATATGTGCAAAAGAGTGAAATTGAAAATATTGTACAAGAGATGTTGGAAGCAAGAATTATCCGTCATAGTCAGAGTGATTATTCTTCTCTAGTAGTGATGGTACGGAAGAAAGATGACATGTGACACATGTGTCCTAATTATAGGGAACTTAATAAGTACACAATCAAAAATAAGTTTCCTATTCCTGTAATTGATGATTTGCTTGATGAGCTGCATGGTGTTGTTTATTTTACAAAGTTTGATCTTCGTTCAGGATACCACCAAATTAGAATCAAGGATGAGGATGTTCATAAAACTACCTTTTGGACACATGAAGGCCATTATGAAGTCCTGGTAATGCCTTTTGGACTCACAAATGCACCTTCTACATTTCAAAGTTTGATGAATTCTATTTTTAATTCATTCCTGCAGAAGTTTGTCTTAGTGTTTTTTGATGATATATTAATTTATAGCAAAACATGGGAGGAACATTTGCATCATGTAAATAAGGTTTTGGAAACCCTTGAGCAACATCAAATTTATGCAAATCCCTCTAAGTTTTCTTTTGGACTCAAGGAGGTTGAATATTTGGGTCACATTGTCTCTCATGAAGGGGTTAAAGTGGATCCTAATAAGATCAAAGCCATGATGGAGTGGAAGGTTCCAAAAACCCTAAAGAATCTACAAGGATTTTTGGGGCTTACAGGTTATTACCGAAGATTCATAAGGCGTTATGGAAGCATATATACACCTCTCGTAGCTTTATTAAAGAAGGACTCCTTCCATTGGAGTGAGGATGCAACCAAAGCATTTGAGCAACTAAAGGAGGCCATGTGCACCACTCTAGTCTTGGCTACTCCATATTTTTCCAAAACATTCATTGTTGAATGTGATGCATTAGGGGTGGGTATGGGGGAAATTCTCATGCAAGAAGGTTGTCCAATTTCCTTTTTGAGCCTTCAATTCAAAGGTAAGAATATTTCCAAGCTGACTTATGAGAAGGAAATGCTAGCCATACTTCATGAAGTAAAGCAATTGAGACCATATCTCATAGGAAGACACTTTGAAGTGAAGACATATCATGATAGTCTGAAATACTTCTTAGAGTAGTGTTTATCATCTGAAGAACAACAAAAATGGGTCTCCAAGATGTTGGGATATGATTTTGAGATTGTCTATAAGAAAGGGAAGGATAATGTAGTTGTGGATGCTATATCGTGGAAAGATGAATCAACTACAGCCTTGTTATGTGCCATATCCATATTACAGGAAGATTGGATAGATGAGGCAAGGTCCGAATGGAGAAATGACCCAACCACACAAAACCTCATTCATCATCTCCAGAATGATCCAAGCATGTCTGAAAAATTTGTATTGAAAGGGGATGCTTTATGGTATAAAGATAGATTATATCTATGTAAGAACTCCACTCTTAAAAATTGGATTCTATATGAGCTTCACTCTTCTCCAGTAGGGGGGCACTCTGAATTCTTGAAGACTTATCATCAAGTCAAACAAGATTTCTTTTGGGAAGGTCTCAAAGGGGATGTCCAAAAATTTGTGGCAGAGTGCATGGTTTGTCCGCAAAATAAGGGTGAAATAGTTCAATCCCCAGGTCTTCTACAACCTCTATCTATTCCTAGCTAGTGGTGGGAGGAGGTTTCCATGGACTTTATCATAGGATTACCTAAATTTGAAGGAAAAAATTTCATCATGTTTGTGGTGGATAGACTCACAAAATATGCTCATTTTTGTGCCTTGGCACACCCATTTGCTGTAAGCACGGTAGCAACAACCTTCATGGACATAGTTCAGAAGCTTCATGGGACACCAAAGATTATAGTAAGTGATCGAGACCCTATATTTACTAGTAATTTTTGGACTGATTTATTCTCATGTTTGGGTACTCAGTTAGCTCATAGCTCTTCTTATCATCCCTAGTCTGATGGGTAAATAGAAGTTGTAAATAAGTGTTTGGAGGGATATCTTCATTGCTCTATGTCAGATAAAAAAGCAAGATGGGTCCAACGGTTACCACTTGCATAATGGTGGTATAACACTTCCATACTTCATCTAAAATGTCTCCTTTTTTGGCACTCTATGGGTACCATCCACCATCCATCACATCATCATTGAGAGGTCAACCGCGGGTTAGAGCAGTAGAAGAACACATTCAATATCAATAAGAGGTCCTCTCTAGTCTCAAGGAGAGCTTGGTCATGGCACAAAACCACATGAAGCAACAGGCTGATCAACATCACACAAAAAGGAATTTTGAAGTCGGTGATTTGGTTTTTGTTCAATTACAACCATATAAGAAAATTTATTTGAAACAAAAACAAAAGGATAACAAAATTTAACCGAAGTATTATGGCCCCTATCAAGTATTGCAAAAGATTGGTATTGTAGCATACAAATTAGAACTTCCACAATCAACCAAAATACATCCAGTCTTTCATTTTTCTTTCCTGAAGAAAGTAATTAGACAGAGAGTATCAGCCCAAATAGTGTTAACTGAGCTCGATGAGGAGGGAAGAGTCATCTTGGAAATGAATGCATCCTTCAAACACACACTAACAGATTGAGGACACGGGTTATTACTAAGTACCTGATCAATTGGAATAATATGGACAATGAAGATGCAACATGGGAAGATATGACATTCCTACAGTAGCACCCAGAGCTTCTCAACATTAGGGACAATGTTACTTTGAAGGGGAAGGGCATGTTACGCCCTTAACCTATTTCTTGTATTAGGATATGAGTAGTCGACTTATGGCTTACCATATCATTTTATTATATCATTTATACTTTCTCATGCTTGGTAGGTCAGCCTTGGTGTTTGCCATAACATATGAATAGTATATATAGGGGATTATAGGTAGTATTTCATCATCATTTGGAGCATTTGAGTCTTATTGTATGGTTTGGAGGTTTCCCCCTCGAAGTGGAAAAGCTATTCTAATTTCATATCGAGATCATTATTCTAGAATATTGTGTTATTTGGTGTTATATTTCTGCTCATGATCTGAATTATACAAGTAATTTCATTACACAAAGTTCAAAGGTGATGGCACATAACTCCCTGAAGAGCACATATCGGCCTTCACCACATCATGTGGGATTCATGGTGTCCAACATGAAGATGTCACTATAATATTTTTCACAGAGTCTCTCCAAGAAAAAGAAGTGGAATGGTTCTACCTCCTACTTTCTAATCCATCACTTGTTGGAATGCCATTAAAAGGAATTTTGAGGAAAGATTTAGATTTACTGAGGAATGTCAAGACCTCCTTGTTTAATTAGCACAAATAAAGAAAGGAGAAAATGAAACTTTGACAGAATTTGTGGCTTGTTTTGACCAGTTGCTTTGCATGATACCTGAAGAGGATTTTCCATCTAAAAAAAATGTTAAGAGATTATTCATCAATGCTCAATCACCGGAGGTAGGATTTCTTCTATGAAGAGTTTAAACAAGGAACATTGTATAAGCACAAAGCATGTCCATTGAACTTGATGACGATATCATCCTCTCTAGAAAGATCAAGAATCAGTCAAAGGGAAAGACACAACATCCTAGAGATGAGAGAACAGATCCATCACTAAAAACATTGGTGAATGAGATGATGTCATTGAAGAGGGAAATATTTGAACGAGTTTCTTCTCAAATAAGCAACAAAAATTAGATTACAAGAACACCCTGAAGGCTTGCATTGGAGAACCCACCTATCAATGAAAATTGTAGGAGTAAGGGAAATGAAGAGGAGATTGAACTAGAAAGTGAAGGTGGTGATTTCCTAGAAAGTGATGAGTTTGATAATGATACAAAAATCAGATTCTATGATTATTTTGGAGGTGATGAAGAAGATGCATCCAGTTTCTCATGTGCGGTATTCACTCATTCTTAGTATGATAAAGGAACATCTCCATCCACTTTTGTAAAGAAAAAAAATATTGAATATCCTCCTATGGAGACTCCACAAAAATAAAAATCAGTTAGGGATATCCGATCTCACCCTCCATGGAGTCTACATTTTTTAATCCTGATCCTGTAGTAAGTAAGAAGGCTCCTGCAATCCCAAGTAAGTATTTCAATGCCTCTTCCAAGTCTAAATATAAATCTAACCCTATAAATCCATGGATTATACATTTTTGAAGCTTGATCCTGTAGTAAGTAAGAAGGCTCCTGAAATCCCAAGTATTTCAATGCCTCTTCCAAGTCTAAATATAAATCTACCTCTATAAAATCTAGTACTTTGAAAGCTCCTAATATACCTTTCAAAATACCTTCCATTCCCCAAAAATATACTCCTACTTCTAAACCTGTCTTAAATCCAAAAGAAGTCCCTTCATCACCTTTGCCCGCATCTACTCTTTTTGATTTCATAGAATATGCGAACAAATCCAAATTCCAAATTACTGAAACAGAATATTTGCGGACTCATCCTGGATAATTTGAGAGGTTCATCCGATATATCAAGAGTGGTATTCTAACACCCAATGTTGTAACTTCTAATTCTAAAGCCATGTTGCCAAACCCACCTATGCATCCCTCATAGAACATTCTTTACTTAAGTGCATCCAAGAATGACAAGGTCGATCCTTTCTACGTCTCCCTTCTTATTGGAGAATATGTACTGAATAATTACATAATAGATTGTGATGCCTCAGATAATGTTATGCCTTTAAAGGTCGCTAAGGCTCTTAAACTCACCATGACTCCACCCGGTGGCTCTTGTTACTCTTTGGAGTCAAAAGAGGTCCCACTTGTAGGGATGGTCAAAGATGCATAGGTGGCTCTCTCCATATTTATAGATAAGAAAGTTTCAATGATGATTTTGGTAGCAGATGTCCCAGCCTCATTTGGAATATTGCTGATTAGAAGTTTCTACCGAGACTTGGGAGAGAAAATTCAGATGAATTGGTCATCTGCAACCATACTAAAAAAATCATCTTATGTGTTTATCCATGATGAGGAGTTATTCTCATTCCCATTTGGGGATGAAGATGACCTTAGTCAAGACATCTATGAAGAGACAAGACCATCTTGTGATGAACCCATGAAAGGTTTGAAAGAACTACCTGTAAAAGAATTGCTTAGAGCTGCAGAAGAAATTGAATACCCTGAGATTAATCTTGAACTCCTGATGTAATCTATGAACCTACAAGATAAGGACGAATCTTATTTGAAAGATTCAATCAATGTAAAGGTTGGCCATGTTGAAACAAAGAAAGATGAGAAATATGATGCCCCCTTGAGCCAATGCGTGATAGATGCAAAGATGAAATATAGATATTTTCTTTCCCATTTGAAGAATAATAATATTTCCATGATGAAGAAATTGAAACAAGGAGTTTTGAGGCCTTTGAAGCTGAAAATCCTTTTGATGAAGGATTGATAGAATGTAGTAATTCCCAAGATAATGAATTAATCCCTCTAGATAGTTTCCTTGAGATGCAAAATAAATATTCTTTGAAGGTATAAAAAGATGAGATGAAGGAAGTAACAAAGGAGCTCTTTGTGCAAGGAATATTAGATGTAGTGGAAGTTGCGGAAGACCTTGAGATGATTCTTGATCTCTTAACTCATTTCATAGCCATACAAGACAATTATGAGGTCACTTCCAATCCTTCCATCAGTACTCAAGTACCTCACAATGGAGTAGAGAAAAAGGATAAGTCTGAGGTTCCTTGTGGAAATAAGGTCAATAAGTATAGACTTGGGAAAGAAAATAATTCTGAATGTTCAAGTAATTTAAATGAAAATTAGCCCTGGGGCAGCGATAGCATGCTCACTGAAGAATCAGTTATGTGGATAAATACGAAAGGAAACTAGCACTATGAAATTGATTTCAAAGAACATGAAGGAAATGGAATTTATAAGCGAAGGCTTGAGCATCAAAAATCTCATGTAGGATCACTCCTACAAAGTGTACATAAAAATGTCAAAACACCTGGTTTTTATAAGCAGATGAGAAGAGGAGACTACTTTCTAGAACCAGTCAACAGATTTGCAGAACATCATCATTCGGTGTTGCCTCTTCAGGGGTAACTTTTGAGGAATAAAAAATGCTTCAATGAAAGCGGGTTATCCCCCACCTTGTACCATAGGTGATTGTTAGTTGTGTTTCCCTTTTTTTTTTGTCGTGTGTTTCCTTTCTACCATTTTGTGTGTGTGTATTTTTCCTGCTTTGATTCCTTATCTCTCATAAAATGTACATGACTCTACAGGACCCAATGGATAAGGCACTAGTCAACATATCATATGGTCTAAAATCAAGATTTTGGATTCCTCATGTCATGTCTTCGTTACACTTAGTTCATGTCATGTCCCCAAGCTAGAGCCAACTATTTTCATACAAATGTGTAACAAGGAAATCAACAATTTCCAAGTATGACAATTATAACCTTGTGTTAATTTTTTCAAGTCCTACCATTCCAAGGCACCCCAGGTCTATCCATCCAGTCCAAGTGACCCCCTAATTAACATTATCTCATCCCCCTAGGTGATTTAGGAAATTCCATTAATTCCCCCTAGGTTATTTTAGGAGCTCATTTGCAATCTACATGCAGTTTTGGGAAGGGCTATCACTGGCCTTACTAGGGCTGGAGAAACCCCATGAAGTAGATAAGAAGAGAATAAGTGGATGTGGAGGTGATTCAAAGGTCTTGAGACATCATGGAAATGATTCAGGAAGATTTTGGAAGGGCTCGGAGAAGTTGTGGTAGTTTTGCCAAAATTAGGGTTCACAAGCCTAATCAGTGCACATGAAAAATAGCCATTGAGATTCGAAAGGTGATTTCAAGATATCTAGATGGAGTCAAGAGAAAAATTAAACATCTCTAGAAATATGATTCCAAGACTTACAAGATGGTTAAATCATCTTTTTCACAACACTTTCGCGCAATAGGTTTGCAGGTAGTTTTTCTCAGGCACAAGTGGAGTATCAAATAAAAAATCCACCTTTTCACAAAACAAATGAAATAATAAATACATGATACCCCCACCATTGGATTATAAATTCCATTTTAGGTTAGGATCATATAAAAATGTTCCAAAAACATCCATTGGGAGCTCAAGTTATCATCGTCGCAAGTTGTCCTCTTAGAACGAGTTCGAGACTTAGCCAAATTTTGGGAGGACACATGTCAACTCCAGGAGTCTAACATGATTTTTTGTCCCTAAGGTCCCTCAAGGTCAGGGACATCAACCTTGGAAAAATGTTCCCAGCTCCCATCTGACCTTTGGAACCCCATGCGACCATACGGATTGTCATTTCAACAACCGAGTGCAATTTGGAGCTCAAATCCCCTTTCATCAGATCTCTTCCAAATGTCAACTCCATGATCTCCATGGAACTCAATATCCCTCACATCCCTCTAATATTAGGGACATAAAACCTTGAAAAATGCACCCAGCCCTCTAAGTGATATCTTTGGTCACCTATGTGACACGCTTCCAGCCCCTTAGTGTTGATTTCCTAGCTCTCACTCCCTATCATTGGATCACTGCCACGTGTCGCCTTATTGATCACCATGGAAATTTATGTCCGTCACGTCCCTTTGAGGTGAGGGACGTTAGGAACATAAAAATTTTCCCAACCTCTTCTCTGTATTTTTTGAATAATTTAAATCTAACAATTAGTCGTTATTTCACCCCCATTCTTCTTCACAGCTTCATACCTTGTCATGGCTTTGTTCATGATATTCCAGACACCTGGTCCACCATTGTTGCTCAAAACAAGATCTGCCACAACAAATAAAAAATCAAATCCATGAAAATACATAGGTCTTAGGTGAAGGATTAATCAATAATGTTGAAGAAATGAAGAATGAGGAGAAAATGAATTTTTTTTGCCAAATAACCATGAAGTCACCCAATCAAAAAATATTCATATCTTGCAAGATATAAGTTGGATTGAGGTTACGTCTTTTTTAGAACTCCAAATTTTTCAAGACAATCAAGAAGAAACAAACGTGAGGTTGAATGGTGCCTTGAAACATTTTCTCCAACAAAATCCCCATTTTTTGCATGGGCTCACGTTTGTTAGATTTCCCATCAATTCGACAATGGAAACA
This sequence comes from Taxus chinensis, assembly GCA_019776745.2. Classification (NCBI taxonomy): domain Eukaryota; kingdom Viridiplantae; phylum Streptophyta; class Pinopsida; order Cupressales; family Taxaceae; genus Taxus; species Taxus chinensis. The sequence goes on along the minus strand of CM034148.1, from coordinate 594,898,094 downwards.
AGCTAAAATATTGCACACAAACTCCAAATAAAAAACCTATCACAATGGAGTTGTTTTCATAAAAAACAAAGACAAAAACTAGACCTACAAATTTTGAGCTCCATTAATGGCCACTATGACAGCTCTGTGCCCAAAGCCACTGCTAGGCAAATAGTGTAAATTTTATATCCAAGAATTCTAGTGGGAAAAATAAATTGAAATTCAGAGGATGTGACCACGATGATGATTCGAGTCTAAAAAAATATGTTCCATCGCAAACCAAGCTGTGGAAGGCCACTTTCTAAAAATAGTAAGTTTTCCTATACAAAATCACTATGTTTGGAAAGTCGTCATCAAAAGTGGCTATGACAAGGTAGTGTGCACAGGATTGAATGAGTGAGTTCATCACATCACGATGGTCAAGAAGAGGAAAAATCACCTCTCGCTAAAAATAGTAATCCTTCCATCTGGACACTTAATATTTATAATAAGTTATACTCAAAGGGAAGTTTTGGCACAATGGGACATAGAGGGATGATCATTTAGGTAAAAACAATCATTCATGATCATCCATGGGAATTTCTCATAAGGAATCTGAAACTCATCTCAGGGAATTTAAAAGTGTCTTTCGACACTCACTCGATGGTTCGTGTCATAGGTATATCATACGTAGGGTCAAAATTGTGATCATCATTAGAACAATTCATTCAACTTGACAAGTGTCTCTGAGCGAAGATGAATGAATCTCTTAGGGTATAAAGAGTTTGGAGATGTAGAGTTTACTTCAGTGGAATGCCTCATCAAATCATCTAGAAGGAGATGTGGGCTTCATCGAAGGTAGATTATTCATCATCAGTGTTTCTTCCCCCTTATTCTTTCATCTTTCTCTCCTCTCTTTTCTCCCCCTACTTTCTCTCTCCTTCATGTTCTAATTCTTCATTGGGGGTGCAATTTTTAGATGTCCTTTAATGAAATTAAAAAATAAACTCTATGCTTATAATGTAATAGTCACCTTTATTTTATAAAAAGAGACTTAATATTCTCCTAGGAAGTTGAAAAGTTTTAAGTTACACGAGGACATATGAAAATCCATTGGGGGGTAGATGATGAGTCATCTCTCATTCTATAAATTATAAAGTCATTCTCTTTTCGAAAGTTGGGAAATTGATCTTGTAAACTGTTATCAGCTAATTTTGATTTTACAAAATTATTAAAAAAATGAAAAATTTGAAAATTTTCCAAAGTGTTACTTTGTGTGGTTCATTGCCCTCATCACGATCGTCTCATTTTTGTGATCATTTCAGTCTTCGTTTTGTCCTTTTTGGGAAAGAAATCTTCCCACCAGGATTTAAATCACGTTAAAATACATTAAAACAATTAATTAATTGCTTCTTGTTTGATAAAATTGATTGAGAAGTATTTAATTAAATAAATATAAATTAAAAGTTCATTCAACAAATTTTTATTTCCAGGGAAGTAAGCTTACGCTTCCAACTGCCGGGAAGCCAATCTGGCTTTCCAAACCCTGATTTCCCCTTTCCTGGCAATCTTCTTCAATTTTCCCACACTTGGGATTTTCTCTACCAATTGCCAAATCATGGATTGGCTAATAGGCAGGAAATTAACCAATTTCCCACATGGGGAAACTGAACAGGGATTTCCAACTCGCTTTGCCATTCCCGTTGGCAATTTTCCGTTGCTTTCCCCATTTCCCCCTGACACTTAAGCCACTACCTGGGAAGAGAGGAAGTTAGATTAATCCCATAACTGACTCTGTCAAAACCATTGAAAAAAGTCATGCAAAGCGTTGCTTCTTATTTCTTATGAAAGAAGTAATATTTTATCACATTCCACAATATTGTGAACGCCATTATGAAGAAGAAATATAAGAGGTTTTATGTGAAAAGAGAGAACACAACCATTGGGATAGCCAAAGAAGGAGAACTCCACGCATGTAAAGGGAAATAAGGAACAGTTAAAATTTCCCACACAAGAAAAAAAAGGAAGAGAAGAGGCATAAGGAGCTGCATAGTTTTTACACAGTGAGAAAACAAAAATTCCTTTTCCACGCATTGGGAAAAGGTTGCACCCAGCTGGAGGAATAGACCAATTTTGAAATATTTAAAACAAAAAAAATAATTCCATGCGCCAGAATAAAGAAGGAGTTTTCAATAAAATAAAGATTTAAAACTTGTTTTCCACACGTGAGAAGAAGTGGAACAGTTTTTTAAAACAAAACATAATTTTTTCAAATAAAAAGGCCATGCATTGGGTAGAGGAGGCAACCAGTAAAGGAAAAACATTTCCCATGCAATCTTCACATGCCTAGGAAAGGGGAATAGATTTCCATGCACGTCCAAGGAGAATCCACGCACCAGGGATAGAAAAGAAATATAGTTCAAACGCATTTGGGAGGAGGCACCAGGGGAATGTAAAACAGTTTTTAAATAAACGAAGAATAGAAACAGTCTAAAGGCAATACACATACCCAAGAAAAGTCTCCTAATTGTTATACTCTACCTTACATTGATCCGTAATTTTCCAACCAGCTTGGTTATCAATGAAATTGAGCCCCTTTTGAATAGATGTAAAAAGACTTGATATAGCATTTATTTGTCTCATGTATGGCTTCAAATTTAGAGATGTGTTGCATTAGTTTTATTATGGATAGGGATGGCTCTCCGCCCCAATTCAAATCCCTCCAACACTAAAGGTGATAGTCTCCACCACACGGTTGGCATCTCTATTGTGTAGCAGTGCATCTACGGCCATCCACCGGCCATTACAGGCCCTCGCGTGCCCTCTAATCCATAGGTCAGCCTCCTCACAAATTCTTGGCAAGTTCGGTTATGTATGAACCATATTTGCCTCAGGACAATAATGGAATGGATGTTGTCTGTGTGGCTTTAGAGAGATCAAAGGAGAGACTGCAGAAAGGTGTATTTCCAGCATTTGATTATGTTGAAATGTGTACGCTTGGAGAAATTATCAGTCGAGATATACTTGAAAGGAGTTCTGATGTCCTTGGAGTAGCAAGAATGGGCTATGGAAAGACACTTCTGTAGAAACTATAGCAATTGTAGTTGAATGCTCTACCTAGCGTGGAATTGGAAGGAATATGTCAAACTCACAGGATTGGCATGGCATTATCTCCACCAACGGTGCATTGACACTCATGAATGTAAAGTCCCTACGCTAAAATGGTGCCTATATCCATTCATTGCCAATTATCATGAGTTTAATTTACTTTTGGTAAGAATAAATTGAAAACCAAAAGTCAAATTTTCAAAATATAAAAGTAAAATCTTGTGTATGGTAGCCCATGTGGTAAAAATTAAAATGGAGGATCACTAGGCAAGGAGTGCAGATGAAATTGAATTTTGACACTGCACCCATTTGAGGCTCACCTTGGAGCAGATGATCACCCTCAAAGTCAGTGAGTCCACGCATGATGTCATTGAAGATGGCTCCAACATGATTGATCTTACATTCGATCCAGCTGCCACATCTTCATCACTCAAGATTGATTGATCATTGTATCACTAGAGACACCGATCCAACGAGTACATGAGGTAAGTATTGCTTGGTTTTAAGAGGAGTTGGCTCATCACAACTACAGAGAATCACAGGTAGTGGAAAGAAAAGACTCCTCCTGTCACCCCCAAATCATCTGGAAGGTCTGGAAAATAATACCAAGTGGAGGAGGGAAAGTAGCGCATCTCAGAGATTTCTTAGTCCAGTCATCATTCATCTTTGCATGATCTCCCTAGATCTCTAGGTCTAATTGACAACTCAACACTGCAATTCAGAGTATCAGATAAGGCACAAGCACTTGAAATCTTACACAATTTTTGGAGGTGGAACTCGCCAATGAAGTATCACAGAATATACCAGCCCAACTTGTGGAAGCAGTTACAACTTCTCAACCACAATTTGATGATTCAGTTCTTTCCCTGCCTGAATTTGAAGAACCAACATAAATTGAGGAAATGGCGGTGGCATCTCTCTCACGAAAAGAAGATCTAATTTTAGCAACACCCAAAGGTGATCCCCTTCAGTGTGATGAAGATCATTTCCCAACGAACATGAGAACCATGTATAATGAGGTACTTGGAGAGGTTCCCACCTGGCTACAAGATATCTTGAAGAATTGAAATAGGGTCGTCAAGCCAATAGTGATAAACTTTGAAGCAATTGCGTAAATTTTAAAATCCATCACTCCAAAAAAGACCAAATACTATGCTAAGGTGTGCGTCAACAAATTCATAAATCACTTCGATGATATTTCAACACCACTCGTTCACAATGGGGCAAAGGAGATGGATTTACAAGACTCTGAAGTCTCACGAATTCTACTTGAGAATGCCAACACTTCGAGATGGTGACAAAGACAAAAGACATAAATCTAGGAGGTGAATTACAATTTTGGCTCTTGGAGATCTTCTCAATGGAAAAAGACCAGAAGCTATATTCTGACAAACCAAGGTGGCGTAACGACTACGGTCTCACGAAAAATGAATAATTCACCATGGAAAGGTACTTGGAGCATATGGAGAATTATGAATGTGAATACAAATGAAGACAAACTTTCTCACACCATAATATTGCTTAGACAGAGGGGTGGATGAATTGCTCAAGTTTCAAGCTCAACACTCTTGTCATTTGGAGGATTGCAGAGCACGGTTAATGAGTTCATTTTTGTATGATCAGGATAGTTGGACTCTTGGTCCAATGGATAAGGAACTAATCCTAGGTGTCTTGATCTAGGTGGCGCATTGTTGACTAGGATGTCTATGTGTGCGTCCAAGTCATTTAAGTGGGGTCCACATGTGCCCATTTCTGTTAATGACTTTTAAACTTAAGTGGTTTCTATTTTTAGTCACTTTTTGATAAGGTTGTTGAAAAAGACAAAGGTCACTTAAGTGCCTTATTTAATGATCATGTAAAACCCTAACTACTTTGTAACCAACTTTTGGGTTATAAAAGGAAGTGAGGGGCTCATTTGTAAAGGGTGATTTTGAGAGAGGAGAAGAAAATGACTTTTGTGCAAGCTTTGTTTCAGGAAGAAACTTTGTGTTCTTTTGTGAAAAACATTTTGGAGTTAATGGAATATGAACTTTGTGTCTCATTCATTGTCTCTTGTAACATTTGATGTTCTTATGTTCATTAGATGTTAGGTGTTTTGAATCTTGCATGCAAATATTATCTTTGATCTTATTGTCAACATTATTAATCAGTTTTTCTAGTTCACAGTGATCAAGCTCTAATTATCTACTTGCTCATGTGTGTTCCCTTTTACACATTCTTGTTTGGCTAACTCAAACTCCATTTTATTTGTGTTTGTTATTCATCTTTCCTCTTCATGCAATATTAGGCTCTTTTTTACCTAACTCTTGCATGTTCTTTTAGTTCATTCCATTCCACTCCTTTCCTTCATTCCATTCCATCTCCTTCATTCACTTTTCTTTCCATTGATGTTCCAAAACACCCCCCACATACAATTTTGAATGTATAGATGTAAATACAGTTTTGGTTTTCAATAAAGGCAGGCTCACCTTCATTGTGGAGGGACTTCGTTCCCACACTGTTGCATGTCATTTGCATGTGTGTAAATCCATATGCTAACATTTTTTTGTGACTCTATTGGGGATTCATAAATCGTTAACCAGTGCTTGGTTAAATCTTTATGACTATCCCCTCTACACAAGCTCCAGTTCTTCAACTGAACCTTGTGCCTGACAAAGATTTCTAAGGAGACATTGCAGCCAACCTTCGAGTAGTAGCTTGGGAAAACCGTGAAAGGTTGCAGCAATTTTTGGCTGTTGATAGAGCCATTGAAAGAGAAATCTACATCGAAGACCTTAGAAGAAGAGTACCCACACTTGTGGCCAGAAGACCTCTTGGACACATGCTAACCGTTGTTCACCGACGCGTTCTTCTTCCACAAAGGTAATAATTTGTATGACTATTATAGGTAACCCACCTATCTTGCAACCAAATATTGTTTTTGCAGATACTCAAGAAGACATATCATTAGATTTGAGGCAAGATATTTGGGAAAAGCGCACATGAGTAACCATCATTTTCATCTCGCTGCATCAGTACTAGATAACGAAGAAGAGAAAATGTGAGAGTTACTAGAGTTATTCAGGCGTAAATAGCTCAAGAAAGAGAGTGAAGAGAAAAGGCTAGAGCTGGTTGAAACATGCCAGTGATCCCTTCACCATAAATATCCCAAACTGGAAGGAAAGAGGTTTACGTGAGGAGAAAAAAGCTAAAGGTCGACCTGACCCCACTTTTGACTTTCAAGGAAAATTTGGTTTCAAGTTATCTCCTCTAAAGAAGAACACACCTCGTAGATCTACAAGCCTTGCATCAAGTCCTGAAAGAGCAAGCAAGGAAGGAATCACTACCAGTCAAGCACTTGTCCTTGCTCACGTTGTTTTACCTTCGCATACCACCTTTCCTCAAATGGAAGCCAATGTACCATGGGGAAATGCCATAGGCCCATGGGCCTTACCTGCTCGACATGAACTCCCATGAGGATCAAGAAAGATTCTTCCCAAGTTCAACGGAGATGGGAAGACATCACCAAATGATCATATTTCTACCTTCTTCACTGCATGTGTTGCTTTTTCGGTAGAATATGAAGATGTTGCTATTCATCTCTTCGTCGAAAACATTGCATGATGTTGCTACAAATTGGTTTCATCATCTACCCAATGGATGTATCACAAATTGGAATGATATGAAAAATAAGTTTGAAAATTGATTCAAGATAGCAGAAGATGAACATGCTCTTCTTGCCCAACTATCTCAGGTGAAGAAAGAGCCAATAGAACCCATGAGGAATTTTTTGGCTAAATTCAACAAGATGGTGAACAAAGTTCCTGCCAGGATTCATCCAAACCTTGATGGACAAAAATGTTTCTTTATTAACGCACAACAACTAGAAGTGTGCTATCAGATGAGAAGGGATAGGGTGGATACTTTAGAACTTGCTCAATATTTAGCCATAGAAATTGAAGATGACTTAATCATGGTAGGAAAATTCAAGAAAAATTCCCTCAAAGGAAAGAGTCAAGAAACTCCCAACGCTTCAGAAACTATACTCACTAAGTTGGCTAATGATGTGCTGGCTTTGAAAAAGAAAGTTGCTCAAAGTAGTAAACCTGCTCCTTACAAAGACATCCCGAAAAAAGGATACGTTCCCAACAAAGCTAGGATTGCAGGCACTCCAACAAGGCTTGCTATTGAAGCAGCTCCTGCAACTAATTCCAAATGTGATGTCATTGAAGAAAGTGATGATGAGATTGAAGTTGTCGAGGTTGATGAGGAAGAGCTAGATTCTGAGACATCTGAACCTGAAGTTGAAGATCCTGAGGGGGAAAGTAATAATCACTTCTTTGAGTACCGTTATGATGAGGAAGATGAATATGAAGAAATTATAGAAGATATGAATAGTCAATCTTTCACCATTTTCACACGCTCTTAGAAAAAGGAGTAGGATACCACTAAGGCAGGAGATAAAGAGGTTTCCAAGGAAACTCCCAAAGAATCCAATACAAATGAGGCTCCTAAAGAGTTCAAGACGACTGAGGTTTCAAAGGTCAAGACTATCTTAAAGAAAGGAGGGCCTTTGTTAGATCAATCAGTTGGTAAACCAACTACGAAGAAAGCTTCTTCTTCCACATCAAGTGTCAACCAAGCCCAAGGCCAAGGTCAAAAGTGTGCCATCATCAAGTTCGAAAGAACCTATATCTAAGAATTCAAGTATGATTACTTTTCCTAAATTTGATATCATTGATCATATCAATAAAACAAAAATTTCCATGTCATGGGCAGAGTACTTGAAATCCAACAAGGATCAGCTCGAGAAATTGGTCCAGTTTATCAAAGGTGACTCTACTGTTCATTCCTCCAAAGGAATTCTGAAAACTCCCAAAGATGGGATTACTCAAAATATTATGGTGGCCACTACACCTTCAAATGAAAAGATCTAACCTTTCTTTGTGTCCTTTCTAATCAACAGATGCAAATTAAGTAATTGCATTATAGACTCTCGAGCCTCGGATAATGTGATGTCAGAAAAAGTAGCACATGCTCTTGGTTTGACTTGTACAAGAACATTCGGATCATGTTACTCCATGGAAACCAAGCAAGTTCCTCTAATTAGGTAGATTAAAGATGCCCAAATGGTTTTAGCCAAATTCCCTCAAAAGAGAGTTAAGGTAACTATTCTAGTTGCTGATATTCCCGCCTCGTATGGAATGTTGTTGAGCAAGAAATTTTGTAGGGATTTGGGTGGTGAGATTCAAATGGACTGGTCTCATGCCATGATTCCTATCAATGGAGAAATGAAAAATCTTATGCCGAAGCTCAGGAAAAGTTCACAGTAACTAAAACTGAAGATCCTCGCACACAGATCCTTTTCCAAGGCTCAAGTATGGGTAATTATATGATGACTGTAGAAATTCATACCCCTGAGATCACTTGCCAAGATTCCAATGAGATCTGGACTCTTGAGTTTGATGGAAGTTGTTGTTTGACAGGCTCTGGTGCAGGAGTGGTGCTCATATCCCCAAATGGTAAAATATTTCCTTTTTCCTACAAACTTGAATTTTCAAATACTAATAACACTGTAGAGTATGAGGCATTAATCCTTGGCCTTCAAGCTGCAGAGGAGAAAGGGATAAAAATTTGGAAGTCTTTGGGGATGCGGAATTGATCGTGAAACAGGTAAGAAATCAGTTCCAAGTAAAGAATGATCATTTGAGACACTACAGAAATAAAGTGTGGGACGTAATTGAAGTTTTCGATGCACTTTTTCCATAAAATATGTCCCTCATGAAAAGAATGAAAAAGTGGATTCTCTAGCAGTCTCAGCTTCATTAATGATTCCTCATTCAGAATTTGATCAAGTCAAATACACCATTGAAATGGTTTTTAGGCCAAGTGTTCCTGACAATGCAGAAAATTGGCAAGTATTTAATGATGATCAACAAATTATTGCCTTCTTGGAAAAGAGAGAAAATTTTGAACAATTGTACTTTGAAGGAAGTGATTCTACTTTTCATGAATCAACTACCTCACCCATTCAGGAAGGAGTTGAGAACAAAGATCTTGGTGATGGCATCATTCAACTCAAAGGAAATAAAATTCCCAAAGGATTGGTTTCACTTGAAGAACTTTTTGACAAACATGACAGGTTTATCAAAGAGAAAGAGTAGGCAAGACCTACGAATTCTACTGACTATGAGCATGTTAATATCAGTACCAAGGATAAACCTCACCTGATCAATATTGGTAAGTGTTGCTCACCTGAGGAGCGCAGGAAATTCATAAGTCTACTTACCAAATATTCTGATGTTTTGGCTTATTCATACGAAGACTTGAAGTCTTTCCAACCCAGGGAAATGGAGCATGCCATACCCTTGAAGCCTGGTGCAGTTCCATTCAGGAAGAAGAAAAGACAATATAATCCCAAGATTGTAGGGACAATATTTCATGAAGTTCAAAAGATGCTAGATGCACGAATAGTGTTTCCTATTCGACATTCAACCTGGATAGCTAATATTGTACCGGTTCACAAGAAAAATGGAGAAATTAGGATTTACGTGGATTTCCGCAATCTTAATTAGGCTTCCTTCAAGCATTATCGAAATTGAAAACGGGTTGTTCCCCGTATGTACATAGGTAATTAGGATTTTGGTTTGTTTGTTTCCCTATTTTTCGGTCTCCTCTCTTGTGTCACCCCATTTTTGTGCCCCATCATTTTGACATCATGTTCATGACTATTTTGGTCTGGGTCCATTGCTACGTCCATGAAGTCCTTGTCCCCAATCAGAGCCAGCTGTTATCAGCTAATTTTGACTTTGACAAATTATTAAAAAATAATAAAAATGAAAAATTTGAAAATTTTCCAAAGTGTTACTTTGTGTGGTTCATTGCCCTCATTGCGATCGTCTCATTTTTGTGATCGTTTCGGTCTTCGTTTCATCCTTTTCGGGCAAGAACTCTTCCTGCCAGGCTTTAAATCGCATTAAAATACATTAAAACAATTAATTAATATTTAATTAATTAATTGCTTCTTGTTTGATTAAATTATTTTTAAATCACTTGAGAAGTATTTAATTAAATAAATATAAATTAAAAGTTCATTCGACAAATTTTTATTGCCGGGGAAGTAAGCTTACGCTTCCAACTACCGGGAAGCCAATTTGGCTTCCCGAACCTGGATTTCCCCTTTCCTGGCAATCTTCTTCAATTTTCCCACACATGGGATTTTCTCTGCCAATTGCCAAATCATGGATTGGCTAACGGGCAAGAAATTCCCCAATTTCCCACATGGGGAAATTGAATGGGGATTGCCAACCCACTTTGCCATTCCCATTGGCAATTTTCTGTTGCTTTCCCCATTTCCCCCTGGCACTTAAGCCACTACCCGATAAGAGAGGAAGTTTAGATTAATCCCATAACTGACTCCATCAAACCCGTTGGAAAAATTCATGCGAAGCTTTGCTTCTTATTTCTTCTGAAGGAAGTAATATTTTATCACATTCCACAATATTGTGAATGCCATTGTGAAGAATAAATACAAGAGAATTTTATGCAAAAAGAGAGAACACAGCCATTGGGACAGCCAAAGAAGGAGAACTCCATGCATGAAAGGGAAATAAGGAACAGTTAAAATTTCCCATGCAATAAAAAAAAGGAAGAGAAGAGGCCTAAGTAGCTGCATTTTTGCAAAAAGAAAACAAAAATTCCTTTTCCATGCATTTGGTGAAGGAAAAGGCCAGCCAAGGAAAGAAAAGTTTTGAAAGTTTACGCCAAACCAAAATAAAATCCCATGTACTAGCCAAAATAAAGGAGGATCCAAAAAATAAACAAAGAAAAATTATTTTCCATGTATTGAGAAAAGGCCGCGCCCAGCTTTTTAAAATTAAACATAATTTTTTCAATATAAAAAATAAATCATTCTCCAGAGGAGGCAGCCAGGGAAAGGAAAAACATAGTCCCAAGCTTTTTGAAAAATATCAGTCCAAATTTAAATTTTTCATGCAGGGTGGAGGATAGACAAGACATACAGAAGGACAAACTATTTTTCATGCATCAGAGGAATAGTATAAAGCAAAACAGTTTTTCAAATGCAAGGAAATAGAATGCATACGTCTTGGGAATAAGCAAATACCCAAGAAAAGGCCATGCTTCTTTTTGAGACCTACCTTACATGGATAGGAGAATTTTCCACGCATTGGTTAAAGGAAAATAGAAATAGATGTAAAAAGACTTAATAAAGAATTTGTCCACGCATACTTCGGAAAGAGATGTGTTGAAAAATGGAAGGGAGGCTTCACAGCAATTCAAATCCCACGCAACAAAAAGTGAAGTCTCCACACACACGGTTGGCAGTGTAGCAAAGGACAACGGCCATCCACTAGCCATGGCCCAGCAAAGGAAAAGCTCACGCATTCTTGGAAGCAGTTGTGTAGAACCAATTTTACAAAGGAAGAGTTGAGTGAATTTAGAGAGCAAAGCTCACCCCAGAGGTATGGTCCACATAGATAGAGGGCTCGGAGATGATCCATTTTGGAGAAAGCACAACAATGGACCCAACAGGAGAAAATGTCCATGCAATATTAAAGAACTGAGCTGGAAAGACAAGTATGATCATGAGAGCTTGTGCCCAAACCAGGTTACTTTCCATCAATGGAGGTCAAGGGATTTGTCTCCATACAAAGAATGCAGTCACCAATTTTTCTTGATGAACTTAGGAAAATGGGAGGCCATTGTTGGAATCAACGCTAGCAAATAAACCAGTCGAGTCAATTGCACAAGAGAAATTTTCGGTGGATCAAAGAACAATCAAGGTCACAAAGAGGTGAAACATTCGAGGCAAATTGGATATATCAACTTGGTAGAAAAGGGTGCGATGTATAATTGAAGTTCCAAGTTGCTTTTAGAGGTCACCTTGAAAATAGATCACTCATCAAAGTCACGGGGCTCAAAAAATGCATGATCATGGTTCCATACATGATTGATATTGGCCAGCTTCCGCAGGCTTCATAGCTCAACAGATGGATTGATCAAATTGTGTATCAAGAGACATTGACCGACAAATAAGTTAGGAGCTGTAAGATATCAGCTTGGTTTCAAGTGGAGGTGGAAAAGAGAAGGAGAACATGTTGCAGAGGAACGATTCTCGAATGAAGGTAAGATGAAAAAATGAAGGGCTTGGATCATCTTCATCAACTCAGTATTGCAAGTTCAACATGATGATCTCACAGATCAAATAGGTAGTGGATATGATCCTCCTGTCACATCATTCATGAAGGTCTAAGTCATAACTAAACACCAAGTGGAGGAGGGGAAGGAGCACATCTCAAGAATTTCTCATTCTAGTCATCATTCATCTTTGCATGATTTTCCTAATTCTTCAGGCCTAATCAACAACACAACACTATAATTCAGAGCATTGAGTTTAGGCACAAGCACCTGTAATCTATATCACACAATTTCTAGAGGTGGAACTCACTAATGAAGTACCTCAAAATATACCAGCCCAACTTATGGAAGTAGTCACAACTTCTCAACCAAAATTTGATGATCTGGTTCTTTCCCTGCCTACATTTGAAGAACCACCACAAATGGAGAAAATGGCGACAACATCTCTCTCACAACAAGAAGATCCAATTTCAGCAACACCTGAAGGTGATCCCCTTTAGCATGAAGATCAATTCCCAATGAACACGAGAACCATGTATAATGAGGTACTTGGAGAGGTTCCCACCTAGCTACATGATATCTTTAAGAATTGAAAGAGGGTCATCAAGCCAATAGTGATAAACTTGGAAGCGATCGTGTCAATGTTAGAATCCATCACTCCAAAAAAGACCAAATACTACGCTAAGGTGTGTGTCAATGAATTCATAAATCACTTCGATGATATTTCAACACCACTCATTCACAATGGGGCAAAGGAGATGGATTTCCAAGACTCTGAAGTCTCATGAATTCTGCTCAGGAGATCCAACACTTTGAGGATGGTGACAAAGACAAAGGACATAACTCCAGGAGGTGAATTGTAATTTTGGCTCCTGGAAGATCTTCTCAATGGTGAAAGACCAAAAGCTGGATTCTGACAAACCAAGGTGGCGTAATGACTATGGTCTCATGACAAATGAATAATTCACCATGGAAAGGTACTTCAGAGCATGTGGAGAATTGTGCATAATTGTGAATGTGAATACAAATGAAGACAAACTTTCTTACACCAGAATATTGCTCAGACAGAGGGGTGGATGAATTTCTCAAGTTTCAAGCTCAACACTCTTGTCATTTGGAGGATTGTAGAGCATGGTCAATGAGTTCATTCCTGTACGATGGGATAGGTGGACTCTTGGCCCAATGGATAAGGCACTGATCCTAGGTGTCTTGATCTAGGTGGCATATTGTTGACTAGGATGTCTATGTGTGCATCCAAGTCATTTAAGTGGGGTCCACATGTACCCATTTATTTTATTTATGTATTTTTCCTTAAATGACTTTTTAACTTAAGTGGTTTCTATTTTTAGTCACTTTTTAAAAGTTGGTTGAAAAAGTCAAAGTCACTTAAGTGCCCTATTTAATGATCATGTAAAACCCTAACTACTTTGTAACCAACTTTTGGGTTATAAAAGGAAGTGAGGGGCTCATTTGTAAAGGGTGACTTTGAGAGAGGAGAAGAAAATACTTTTTGTGCAAGCTTTGTTTCAGGAAGAAACTTTGTGTTATTTTGTGAAAAACATTTTGGAGTTAATGAAATACGAACTTTGTGTCTCATTCATTGTCTCTTGTAACATTTGATGTTCTTATGTTCATTAGATGTTAGGTGTTTGAATCTTGCATGCAAATATTATCTTTGATCTTATTGTCAACATTATTAATCAGTTGTTCTAGTTCACAGTGATCAAGCTCTGATTATCTACTTGCTCATGTGTGTTCCCTTTTACACGTTCTTGTTTGGCTAACTCAAACTCCGTTTTATTTGTGTTAGTTATTCATCTTTCCTCTTCATGCAATATTAGGCTCTATTTTTACCTAACTCTTGCATGTTCTTTCAGTTCATTCCATTCCATTTCACTCCTTTCCTTCATTCCATTCCATCTCCTTCATTCACTTTTCTTTCCATTGATGTTCCAAAACACCCCCCACATACAATTTTGAATGTATAGAATGTAAATATAGTTTTGGTTTTCAATAAAGGCAGCCTCACCTTCATTGAGGAGGGACTTCATTTCCCACACTGTTGCATGTCATTTGCATGCGTGCAAATCGTCTTGTTGTTATTTGTAGAGTTTTTTCTTCTCATGAATTCATGTGTTGAAGTTTCTAACTAGTATGTGCAGGAATCTGATTTTATACCTGCAACATTAGTTCTCCTACCTCTTTCTCACTCCCCTTTCCCACTCTTCAGACAAATTATTCCCTAGCAAGAGATTGCTATATTTTCCGCAGGGTCAGTGGAGTGCCCCTATTGGATCCTTGACCACAAGGCCACCAAGAAAATCCACCTTTACTTGCGCATGCATTTATGACAGCTATACTGGTTAAGTAGAGGGACTTAGATTCCCAGAGCATTGGTAAGAAATCCACAAGTTTTTCCACCCAAAAAATTTTCTCACCAATAGTTAAGTCCTAAATACTTTGTCTTCATTTTGAATTTCTGTGCCGCGAAATATTTCCTGGGTAGTATTTGGAAAATGCCCTCATTTGATATTTTTTCATCCCAACTCATTTGAGAATAGGAAAAACTCATTCAAATGAGGACTCTAAAATCCAAATCACATGTCATTATGGAAAGTAAGGGTAAGGAAAAGAAAGTTGAAAATAAGAAAGAGAAAAATGATCAACCCAAGAAGGAAACCAAGACCAACCAAGCCCAAACCCAACCTAACACAACTGCTTTGAATTTTGAGATTAAAGTGAAGAAGGAAAATTGTTAGTGTTTCTATTGCAATAATTATTTCCATGAAGAGAATCAATGTATGAGAAAACAAATCAATCACTTAACTTATTTAATTGATAAAAATAAAATAAGTGTTCGCAGGTCTATTAAACAGGATTCTCCGAAGGCCGAGTCTTCCAAGAAAAGGAGTCTAAATCTAAGAAGAAAAAAGGAAAGGACCTTGTAGCTAGAACAACTCTTTCATCAATGTGGATTATCAATTTCAGTTCCTCTCACCACATGGCATCTTTGAATGTTGAGTTTCCCAACATAGAACCATGTGACATGTCCCAAATCACATTGGGTGATGACATTGCAACGTCATTTTTTGGTAGTGGATCAGTATAGATAAATGGTGGAACATTTAACTAAGTGTTGAGTGTTCCCAATATCTCTACCAATATCTTATTAGTTTAAAAAATCACTCACCTTGGCGAAGTAATGTGATTGGAATTTTTTCCTAACTCGGTGATCATTTGTGAGATTCACTCTAACTCCATATTGGATGAGGGAAAGATAGATCATCTTTTACGGTTATAAACATTTTCCCACTTTACTTATGATTCTCTGCACTTTGAGGTTTTTATAATCTCTGATTAAAATTATAACTCATCATATGATGACGTTGTTGAGAGGTTTCCTCCTCTTCATCTTCATGATGCTCCTTCTCCTCCAGACCCTCATGCTTTAGAGCCTTCCAATTCTGACAGTAGTGATGATGAGTACTTTGTCCCTTATCACTCAAGTGAAGAATATTTCAACTCTAAGTTTGATCCTCCTATTTCTCATTGGGATAGGTTGAATTTACAAAGTCTTGGAGATCCTTCAGATGAGATACGTACTCACTCAGAGTTTGTTAGAACCCACTCCTTCTTCGACTCTGCTTCGAACCCTCAGTATTTCTGGGAGGCTTCTGGGATTCCTAAGTGGGATTCTATCATGGATGAGGAGTATTCCTCACTCATGAAGAATGATACTTGGGATCTCACCCCTCTTCTTTAAAGGGAGAAAAATAGTTTAGCGTAAGTAGGTATATCAAACAAAGTCTGGTGCCGATGGAGAAGTCCATAAGTATAAGGTGTGAATATTGGTTAAGGTTTTTTCCTACATAGCTGGGGTTGATTACTTGGAAACCTTTACTCCAGTTGCAAATATGAATTTCATTAAACTAACTTTCACCATCACTACCGTCAATAGATGGAAAGTCCACCAAATGGACGTTAAGAGTACCTTCCTTCATGGGTACCTAGAGGAAGCTATATACATGAAACAACCTTTGGATTATGTCCATGATTCCTCTATCATTTAAAAGTTAAAAAATTCCCTCTATGGAATTAAACAAGTCCATCGGGCTATGTACTCCAAGATGGAATCCTTTCTTCTTACATCAAGGTTCACTTGGTGTCACTTTAACCCAAATGTTTAGATTATGCGGTAGGATGAATCCATGCTAATCCTCATTCTGTATGTGGATGAATTTCTTTTATCACATGAATTTGTTCCTCTATCATTGATTATGTGAAGATTGCCTTGGACAAAAAGTTCTCCATGTCTTACTTGGGCCTTCTTCATTACTTTTTTGGGGATCCATATTTCACAATCTGACTTGAGAATTATTAATTTTTAGCTTAAGTGCTCCCTTTATTTTCTTGATCGGTTTCACAAGTATTATTTTAAGCCTTCTCCTACTCCATTCCTTTTGAGGTTAAGTTAGTTTTTATTCCTATACTCCCTTAGTTGATGGTACCCTTTATCGACATTTGGTGGGGAGCTTGATTTACCTAACTCACACTTGGTTGGATCTATCATATGTTGTTGGGATCGTGTCTAGATTTATGAAGGACTCATGAGTTTCATTAGAAATTAGGGAAGAAAATCCTTCACTATGTTTGTGGCACTCATACAAATGAAATTCACTACTTATAAGGGATAGAGATTGACTTGGTCAGATATACAGACTCTGATTTGGCTGGTGAGGTAGATCATCATAAATATACCTCAAGCTATAGTTTCTCTCCTAGTTTAGGTCCTTTCAGTTGGTCTAGAAAAAATATGAATGTAATTATCATATCATCTACAAAGGGGGAGTATAGAGGAGTAGTTAATGCTGCCACATAAGTTGTTTGGTTACAGGGTGTCTTGACGAAGTTTGGTGTTCACTTTCGGCAACCTACCATTATCTAATGTGACAACATGTGCACCATATAGATCTTCCAAAATCTGGTTCAACATTAGTGGAAGAAGCACATTGAGATCCACATGCACTCCATTCAGTAGCTAATTCATAAAGGCATCATTGACTTGCAGTATTGTTAAACATATAACCAGGTTGCATATATATTCACCAAGCGCTTCACTGAGGTGAAGTTTCTTCACATGTGGTCTCTTCTTGGGGCAAGGTATGCTGCAGCTACCCATATTATTTTTGGATTTTAGTCCTTCTCCTCTTCTTCTTTCAAGATATATGTTGTTTGTACAAGGGAACCTTATCAGGTATTTAGTTTTTGGGCCCCATCGACACATCTTTCTTAGTTGTCTAGGGGAGTTCTCTTTCTATTTTGACTTTCCATTAACTCTACCTTAGATTTAATAAAGGGGGGTGTTGGTTTGTGTGACTTTCCTCATCATCCTATGGGGTCTCGTCCACATCACGTGATGAGTCATCTTGTTTAGTGAGTTCATACGTCTTAGGAGTTATATGACAAGTGGAAGATATTGTCATAGAATCTGTCATTATCATATGTGTCAATAACGTCATAGGATTTGAATTCCCTATTTATAATTGTAACTCCTCTTTCCCTCTTAAAGGGAATTAGTTTCTAGGCACGAGAGTTACACAACACTCTTATATGTACCCTCATTATTTTGATTTATGAGAATGCGTAGACTATTTTTTCCTCACGCACGATTTTCCATTATTTCTCAATGATTTCTGATTACTTAGATAATATCTTCACCACTAAATAAAAAACCTATTTTATATGCATAGGGTTCTATATTGATCCTCATTGAACACTCTCGCACTAACTTCATTAGTTTAAAATTGAACCAAAACACTCACTTTATATGCTTCTTAATTCAAAAACATAACATAAGTCAGTCCATACCAAGGATCTCGACCATTAAAATTTAAAAATATAACAAAATATTCATAAAAACTCATAATATGGACCCATATAGGTTTTTCGTGCACCAAGACACCTAAACAAGCCAAAAATGGCTCAAAACCCCATCACCAAGTTCATCCACGACCTCCAAACTCATCACCGTGATTATCCAAGCCTCCAAAGTCCTAAAACATGTAAAATACATCATAAAAACATCATCCATGCTTGCACATTACCTTAAACTATTAATTTTATTCATAACTCTATAAATTAGGATCATTTCCTATTCAAAACAGTTGTTTCCAGGAACTAGTCTTCACAAAACAAGCTCAAGATCACACCAAATCACCTCAAATATGTCATGTAGCCACTCATTGGAAATCCAAAAACCTTTAAAACACATCCATGATTTCTATAACTCATGGAAAATCCATCAATGAAAACCACACCTATTTTAATCTTCACCAAATTGAACTTCCCAGAAATCAATTTTGGAAACTCAACTAGTTTGATGAGTCTTCAACATTAATCTTGTAGCCAAAGCAATTATGTCCTAAAAAATTCAAACTTGGTATTCAAAAAATGAGTTGGTTCACCTATCAAAACACCTCATTAAGAGAAAAACCATATACCATTGGAAATGTATATGAATATTCTTTCCATAACATCTTACATTTCCTTCCAACTCTAAGTGGAATTCAACTAGGTCAATCTCTACAACTACTCAAAACAACCTTTTCAACCCCAAAGACTAGTCATCATAGATAGGGAACAGTTTTCCCTCTAGGACTTCAACCATTACCTGAAACTATCATGGAAATCTATTAAAACTCCAACCTCTAATCAATGTTGATTTATTCATTGTGTTCAATGGAATACTTTTCTGTAAACTAAAAATATTTAGAAACTTACATGTTTGAGTGGGGTCCACATAATTTCACAAGATCCATCATACCTTTATGGAAATATTAAGGAGTCCTCTATAACTTAAAAACATCATAATAACAAAATGAATCAATTCTGGACACTTACTAAGAATATATTATCCATCGCTTTTCAACTAGGTTTTAACTAGGGTTTTAAACCACTTTACCCTCTTAACGATCATTCATAAAAAAATGACAATAAAAAAATCTCATTATTTTTGGAAAATATTCTAAGATCAATGTAAAAACATCCCAAAAACCTATAGTTCCCATGTAAATCACACAATTCACAAGAAGCATCTGAAGGTCCATTTTTAGCACCAAAAACACACTCTAGAAAACACAGTTTTACCAAAAATGATGTATCTAGCATAATATTATTCACTTTGACCTAAAACTTGTCATGAAGCATCATGAAAAATCCTATAACATTTCATAATTTCCATTTAGATCAAATATGTATAAAAATCTCTAGCCACAATGACTTACATGTGTTATCATGCCTTGTCTTCACCTTCTTGCTTCCCAAGGACCATGGAACACCACCAAAATATTGAGAACTATATTGAAAACCATACATTCCAAGTAAACTATCACCATGTTACTACCATAATTTATAATAATTAATATCTCCAAAACTCATACCTCCATACCATTATGTGTGCTCTAGGACTAGGAATATGTCTAGAATGACCTGACTCAAGCCATACATCCCATGAAATAGCCATGAAAACTCATTAAAGACTCATTAACAACAGTAATAAACCTCTAGGACCATTATTAACTTATGAAACCCTTCATTCAACTTTGGAGGACTCATACTATGACCATGCACACTGAACCATGCTCTAGACACCATAAGACTTCACCAAACATGACACTACCAATCAACCTTTATGTTTGACCTTTGACTAAAACCTCATGGAGACTGATATGACACCATGATGCCATTTTCCATCAATGGAATTGACATCAATGATAACACTAATAAACAATGGCCAACACATACATGTTCTTTTCCATCTTCTAATTTCTATCTTTAAAAGCATACTAAGAACTCATCATACATGGAAGCAATGGTTGGAAAAATCAAACAAACATGGAAGATCAAACTTGACAAGTCTTGATTCAACACCTCATATAGCCAACACGATCCCGCTAAGCCATATAATCCTTTTTGAGCCATACATAGGATGAAAAGTTCCAAATGTTTTTATTAAATATCCAAACTTAGCTAGAAACACTTATCAGTAAAGGATATTGTTCCAAGGGAATAATCTAGGCCATCATGATTATTCAATCTTTGTCCATATGATACCCTAGGTTAATATACCTCCTACAAGTCATTATCACTAAACCAAGACTTCATTCATCCTCTTCTTCACATTTCATAAGCCACCAGACTTCATCATGCATCTTCATAACACCAATTAGGTTTCTAAGCTAGAATAAGGATCCTTCATGATATTTTCCATCTATATCAGGCCTATAAGATCAAACTCAACATACTAATTTTTCATGATCATACCCATATTTATGTGTTCATGTGAATTTATAATCAAGACCTCACAAGCATTTCTATAGGTCCATTTAGGTCTTCATGCTACTCACAACCATATAGGCTCTAAAATTAAGAACATATTAGTCTTACAGACCATTCTATTCCTCTTATATGTCTCAGACGTATAATAGGTCACCAAACACAACACTAAGCTCCAAACATGCTTATAACACTCTTCAACTAGTATATCTACCTAAAATACTTCATAAAATCTTCTTGATTCTCATAACATAGCTCTATGAATGTAACAAAATGTCATATATATAACCAAAAATTTATCACAACTACTAACCTTCTCAAAACTACTTAAAGTATTCAACATGACTGCATACCTTAACACACTCTTCAAACAGTCTATTTACCAACCAAACCTTCATTCAATTTCTCTATGTAATTCACCCAACAATACAAATTCATGAATGATTGAAGATAACAAAACATGAAATGCATACCTTGATCATCTTCACATTGTTCATTGAGTCTTCACATGCATACTTCACTATGAAAGACTCTATCATACATCTACCTTCTTCAAAACATGCCGGTCCAACATATACTATAGACATCTATGCACAATGAGCACTACATTATTCATGCTAATGAGAAACTCTGCACCTATACCCTACATACCCATATTTGACCTCAGTTATCCTTCTTATTCATGAGATACAACCTAAGATTGTATACACATATGCCTTGATACTTTTGAGAACATAGACACACAACACATCATGATGATACCTGTAATGAACAACGCAAAAACCTTACTGATTTTCATGATTTTATTGTGCACACACAAATTTAAGTAACCTTTGACCTATTTTATTTCCTCCAACTATATAATTATGACCTCAAGAAAACTTATTTGGATCCATTTTTATCTTCAATTCATTCAAAACCATAAAGGCTATAGGGCTAACAAAAAAATATTGATCTTATAGACCAATCTCTTTAATCATCTTGATTGTCCTTCTCATAACTGTACTAAGGTCTTCAACAAGGATGAAAAACACATCAAAACACAACCATACTTATAATGAAGACACCCCATGATTCTTAGGAAAATTAGAAAAACATGAACTCAGGAGATTCCTATATCTCCATCACCTTGCAATATTGAGATTGATAGTCCTTATTTAGAATACTTTTGGTCTTTATTGGTACACCTGGATTGATGGATGTATCATCCTCATTCTTCTTCTCTATATATTTTTTTAAGGACACTTGACACTCTTGAAACTCTTCAACTTTTGGTTCATGTTCTATATTGGAAAACATGACATCTTGTCTTGTAGATGATACAAAGATAATTTAGTGGATAGAGTTTCCATAAATATCCAAAAATCAGTATAGTACATTAGAAGAATCTGACATATTTCCATCACCTATTTGAAAGCGAAAAATGGACTCCATTTGAGAAAGATATAGTCTACAAAAGTTCCCAGTTAGAGGATCAAAATGAGGGGTAGTAGACCAATTGGACTGTGACACGTGGTAGTGCAAAAATGATAAAATTGGTAAAAATGTGTTTTTTGGTTTTCTCAGCTAGGGGTCAAGACACTCTTTTTAAAGGGGTAACCTTTTCCCTCTATATCTTCATATTACCATTGTCAAGATTTTGTTTATATATTCCTATGTATGTTTCCACACCATACATGTGGGATTTAATATCATTGTAAGTTTAAAATATTACAATGAATTTTTTACCATCCATGGACATGCCAATTCTGGGTGCCACATCGTTGAGTTATCTTATCCAACTCACCCTCTAGGTCAACTCCTAATCCCGCTCAACTCACTTTCCAACCAAATCATCTTGCCCAACAACCACCCACCAAAACTCCAACTCCCCACTGCCAAATTGACTCACCATCCTTGATGCCCATATACCCACAGACCACCTCTATGTGTCCAAGAAAAGTGGCTTGATATCCAACTCATCATAACCACTAAGTTCAATTTAAATAACACCACCATCCACTCACCTAAAATGTGGGATAAAGGTCCCAAGAAAGGTAAATGTTTGGTTAGTGGAGGTTGGGGGAATTGACCTCCTAACTAATCACTTACTAAAAAATATCCCATCCATTAGACCAAGTGAGTGAACCAACTCTATAAATGAATGAATTTATATTTAAACAAGGTCACTGAGATGACTCTGTTTTTGGGTATAAAAGAGCAGTTTTAGAAAACTAAATTTTTAAGCAACTTGGGAGCATTTTTAGAACTTGGTGTAATTTGTAAATTTTTCCATAATTCTGAGATGTTCTTGGTGCATATATTACTTTCCCATTTCGGAGTTTTTTTTATATCATTTTAAGGCATGAAATTTTCTTGTTGACAGAGAATGAAGGGAAGAGATTTTGTAAGTGCTTTAAGAAGGTGGAGGATGCATAATGATCATTTTTCAAAGTCTTTTGAAGGTATGAGGTCATGAATTTGTAGGTTTTGGATCTATTATTGTTTATTGTAAGTTTTATTATACTTGCAATTGGGACATTTCTAATAGATTGGTTCGAATAAACCCAAAAACAAAGGCATTTTCTGAACTCCGTAAACAATTTTGGTGTCATATTATGTGATTTTATTGCATTATGATTTATAATCATTTTCCACATTATTTAAATCAAATTTAGTTCAGATAAGAATATTATAATCAATTAACGACACTTAAGAAAAATCGGGTAAATTAAATCGGGATGGTTTTGATCAAGCCGTGAGTAAAGTATATTTTGGTAATCTTTATAATCAGTTATGGATCAGTTTATGACTGTTAAAATTCAAATTTTGATAATTTTTAGATTCATTTGTAATCATGAAAGATGATAAGTAATTGATCATGTTGTAAACTAAGAAAACAATAGGGGGTCTATTATCATTTACAGATCAATTTTTGGTATCAAATCTAGTCAAATTTAGTGGGTTTCTTTCAGTTGCATTTAGTATCGGTTTAGTTATATAACTCCCTCATATTTACAGACATCATTGGCTTGATCTTCCATTTATAATGTGCATTTTTTGAGAATTATAGGTTGTTTACAAGTGGCCATGGGGAAAGCCTTGAAAAGAGGGAGGCTGGAAGAGATTAAAAGCATCAACAAACATATTCAGGATGAGAATTATTTCCTTATATGCAAGATCTAATCTCTTGAAGATAAAATTGAATGCTTGAAACCAGAGCTAGAAACCAAGGATGAGATCTTGATAAAATTATAGTTTGGTGGGAAGAAGAAGGATTTTCCTTCCACTTGAGATGTAAAAATTATGACTGATGAGTGCACTATAAGTTTTTCACCGTGCATTTCTTCCTCCACTTCAGATTTATATTTAGATTTAGGTAATGCTTTTGGTGAATTTGAAAAACATACTGAGGGAGTTGGATCTAAATTATTGCTTAAAATGGGGTTTTATGGAAGAGCCCTTAATAATAATGGCCAAGGTATTTATAATTCAATACAGGTAGAGGATCATCCTCATTTTTATTTTAGTGTGGGAATGGAAATTGGAGAGTGCTCTAAGAACGCTAAAGGGATACAAGCTTCTGACATCAAATTGAATACCTCACTAGTCTTGTAGGAATATTCTTTGTAGGAAATTGTTGATTCATCGTCACAGGATGAAAGGTGTGAGAAATTTCAGAGAAGAGGTAATGAGATAACACTTCCTCATTATTACATAAATCATATTCATAAACATAAGGGGAATTGTAAAAATTTTGATGATGCATTCTTTGATTTTAAACAATATGGATTGGATATTCACAAAATTATGTATGATTTTCCATGCATGTTTTGTGGGTTAAGTAATCATGATGTTCCCTATTGTTGGAAGAAAAATTATTTTTTGTAGAAGTGGTTTCTTGATGAGCTCAATTCTAAATACCAATCTCTTCATTCAAAGGTGAGAAATTCCACTTAGATTTCCTCTCCAAGGAAGAGGGATTTTTGCACTCATTGTTGTATGAGTGGAAACTGGGTTAAGAAGTGTTGGAGACTTAATCCATATCAAAATATTAAGACGAAGATGGAATATAAGTCTGTTACAAGTGTAAATGAAATTATTAATCCACCACCAGCTGATGAGTCAACCCAGGTATTAACAGAGGAAATAAAACCAACTAAAAAGGAAAGTCCATTAAAATGGGTTAGTAAACAAATCCTTAGCTTTATCTTTGCATAGTTGATGATTTTTGATGGCATATAAATAATTCATAGATTTTGGTTATATGGGATTTTGTTTTATGTTGAAATGAAATATTTTCCCATGTTATTTTAGATTTGATTTTGGAGTTTATATTCATGAGACGAACTAAGAGACAAGTTCATCATGCTTAGTTATCTTCTTATATTTAAAAATTTGAACATACTCCATTTGAATCTCTTATTTAGAATTTTGATTTCCTATTACATTTTGGGTAAAATGAATTAAACTCATATTTTTAGCCTTGGATATTTTTGATAGTAGTTTACGTAGGTGTTAGGTACATTGACAGTGTTCATTTTTCCATACTTGCATTTTATATTAACTGTTGGTTTGGGAATGCATTTATTTTTGGCATGTACATGATGGATGCATTTTAAGATCCATATTTTGGGCAGTGTTTGTAATTTTAATCATAATGTAAAATTTCATTATTTTCATTCACATGTTTTTTAAGACCCATGTGGGAAATAAATGTGATTTATAAATATGGTTACAACATTAGAATGCATTTTGATTACTTACAAACATATTTGTAGTTGTAGTGATTTGGTAGTTTCATAAGGTCAATGGAGATTAGCCTATTTTTAGGTATTTTGGTTTCTATTTATTATTGATCTATTTTGGGTGTGATTGTATTTGTAGAGATTGGCCATGTCATAGGGAGTTATTTGATAGTTTCCTCTTTTTGGCATTTGATTGTCTATTTTTAAACTGATCAATTTTTTTATGGAAGTTGCATTCACCGTGTTTGACATCTCTACAAGGATTCAGTTAGACATTCACCTATCATGGGTATTTATTTTCCTTTTCAAAATAATCTATGTTGTTTGTAGATGTTGGCAGAATCACAGGGAATCAGTCAGACTCTAGATTCTTATTGGTATGTAGATTTTCCATTTTAAACTGATCAATTTGGTGATATTATTTTCAATAATTTGTAAGAAATTTTTGCCTACAATGTTATTTCTAAGGATCATGTGTGTTTGTGATATATATGAAGATGATGGGCAGTTTCAGTGGGTGAAAACAACTTTTTTTGGAATAAAAGCCTTCTCAGTGGGGAGATGTGATACAAATATTAGTTCAGTAGAAAAAGTTTCCATAAATCTCCCAAAATCATTACAGTATGGTAGAAGACCCTGAGATATTTCCGTCACCTATTTGAAAGTGAAAATGAACTACGTTTGAGTAAGGTATCATCCACAGAGGTTCCCAGATGAAGGATTAAAATGAGGGACATTTGACCAATCAGACTGTGACATGTGGCAATGTAACAATTATAATATTGGTAAAAGGTTGTTTTTTGGTTCTTACCTCCAGTCTTTGAAACTCAAGTTCAGATAAGTGGGCTCTGATATTTACTAGCTGGGGGCCCTCACCTAAGTTTGACACATTATTTTTTCATAGGGGTGCCTTTTCCTCCATATCTTCATATTACTATTATCAAGCTTTTATTTATATGTCTCTGTATGTTTCCACACCATACATGTGGGATTTAAGATCATTTTAATTTTAAGCTATTACTATGCATTTTTTACCACGAACTTAATTTACAAGTATGTGTTTCACCTCATCAAGCTATATTAACCAACTCGACCACTATCTCAACTTATAATCCTACTTAACTCACCTGCCAACCGATTCATCTCACCCAAAAACCAACCACTGACACTCCAAATCCCCACTGCCAACTTGACTTGTCATCCTTAGCACCCATATACTCACTGACCACCTCTAGTGGAAAATAAAAAGTAACTTGACAACCAACTCATCATAACCTCTAAGCCCAATTTAAACAACATCACCACCCGCCTCACACAAAATGTGTGATAAAGGTCCTAATTAAGGTAAAAAGTTGGTCAGTAGAGGTTGGGGGAATAGACCCCCTAACTGGTCACTTACTAGAAAATATCCCAACCATTAGAACAAGTAGTGGAGCCAAATCTGTAAATGGCCGAATTTGTATTTAAACAAGGTCACTGAGATGACTGTATCTTTGGAGATAACATAGCAGTTTTAGAAAATGAAAGTTTTGAGAAACTTGGAAGCATTTTTAGAACTTGGTGTAAACTTAAAAGTTGTCCAAAATTTTGAGATGTTATTGTTCCATGTAATACTTTCTCATTTTAGATTTTTGTTGGAGCTCAAAATTTCACCCATCCCAGATCAAGTTCAACTAGGTCATTGAGGGAACATGGGACTGTATCAAAGTTGTGGGATCTTATGCGCTTAAGACAGACCTCTAGAGAAGGTCTGTTCCTCTACCTATTTCTACTGCTACATATACTCCTACTACTGAAATAAAATCATATACTAATCATGCCAAGGGACCAGAGTTAGAAAGATGCATGGAAATGGAAATCTAATCTAAGGGAAGCGATAAAACAAGAAAGAAGGGGGATGAACATAATCAAATTTGAGTGAAAATGAAGGAAATGTGCATAGGGAGGGCATGAATGTGTACCACAATATGAAACATGATCAAACATCCATTTTCATGAGACACAATGTAAAGAGAACCTATGAGGGACCTGAATATGTATAACAACCTACCAACATAAAAAAAAGGCCAAGAAGATGTAATAAATATAGTCAAGGCAGAGAATAACCATAAAAAAATTTTATTACTTCCAAATAATGCACAATTGATTATAATGGTAGAAGAGGCAAGTATCCACATATAGTGAACTAGATCTAAAGGTTTGTAACTCAAAATTGCAAGACAATACCTAGATAATACACTTGTAGTGCCAACCCAAAATCATGTCCCAAAAGAAATTTATCAAATGGTATTGTGTGGGGCTGGTTGGGAGGAAGGAGACAAATCTTTGAGTGACACCGATCATCCTGGGGACTTTTAAATTTAATAATGAATTTTGTTCACCCTACCACCGAACCTTAACCATTATTCTCTACCGGGCACACTTGTTTTATTCTTTATTTCTTTGGATCCCAAATTAATTATTGTTTATTACTGGCAAGTGAGTGCGTAGGTTTGCGGACTGCCTTATCCATTCAAGCATTGGATTCCTTGGAAAATAATTAAAAAAATATTAAATTAAATGGTGGTTGCGTGTTGAATGGAGCTTTATGGAGATGATAATGACTTTGAATGTGCATGTTTCCTTCTAAGCTGCACCAAACACTTGCATGGGCATTTTTTAAATTAGAAAGGACAGAGGAATTTCTGTTAGATGTGGTAGTCGCAATACTTGGGGGCATTGTTTTCTGTGTTGACTCAATGAAAGAATGAGACAACTCCTCATGGAATTTGGGGGTGGTAGTTTACAAAAGGAATTGATTTCCTAATGACAAGCACAATGTTTCACCATGCAACAAATAGGTTTCTAGCCTAATCATTTTACATCTGCCATTGTAGTTCCAGCCTGTGCCAAAATGGAGTTGTCAAAAAGGCGTGGGAACTAGTTGATTTAATGCCTCAAAGAAATGTGGTCTTATAGAGTGCTATGATTGCAGACTGTGCAAAAAAATGAGTTTGTTGAAAAGGCCTTGGAAAATTTCAACCAAATATTGTTGGCAGGTTTAAGGCCAAACTCCACAACACAGTCATCATCCTTCACGCATGTGCCCAAAATGGAAAACATTGGAACATGACATGAGCACCTTTGATGTTATCAGGGAAAGATAAAATAATAATAATAATAATATATTTTCTTATGTGTGTGAATGGCCATTCGTGGCCAGGCCCAACTATCTTAAGGTAGCTATAAACTTCTTCATCAACATGACAATAAATTGGTGGTGGCTGTGTGAAGGTGTTTGCTTGGTGCTTGCAACAACCTGTGGTGGTTGTGTGGATGTGCTTTCTTGGTGTTTGGGAAAAGCTTGTGGTGGCTGGAAGGATGTGTTTGCTTAGTTCTAGTGAAATAAAAATGTGGAAGCTTTGGATCAGGTTTTGAGCAATAGAATATGGTTTGTTTGCAAGATTTTGTTCTTGCAATGTCACAGCTGAGATGTATGAAAAATGTGGAAGTGTATTCAAGGCATATGATCTGCTCGACAAAATGCCTCAGATATTTCAGTCTCATGGAATGCAATGGTTTCAGGGTATTCATAGATGAGCTTGTTGTAAAGGCCTTTGAAAATTTGAAGGAAATGGATTTGGCAGTGGTAAAGCAACACTTAACAATTTTCTTTAACACCCTCTCAGCTGCACCAAAATAAGCATTTTAAATTGGGATATGTGTAAAATGGACTTGTTGAAAAGGCATGTGATCTGTTCAACATAGAAAATTACATCTCAAGGATCAGGACGAGACATGGGGGCACAATGAATGGTTTGGTTTACATGTGATTATCTGGCATCATGTGACATCAATGGTGGTCTCAACGGATCGCGAGTGTAAACCACTTGGAGCACCTTATCCCCATTTTCGCTCATCGTTCCTAGGCATGGTTCTTCTTCCCTTACCTCTCATAATTCTCATGTTTTAGTTCTCTTTTGCAACTAAATAGAATTTTAAATTATTAGATTTTTAATACAGTTAAATGTCCCTTCAACTCATTGCAAAACAGTAAAGTGTCGTGTCGCAACTCTCGAAGTCTTTTTAACTCATCTACTTTAAACCATGAACTATCACCCTCACTTCGAGATGATTTAGAAAACTCTTACCCATCTTGATCGCTCTAATATTGTTTTATTGACCAGAAGAATTTGACTCCCCATTGATAAAGTTGACCTTCTCCTTGTTTTAAATAGTTAAATTTTGCATTTTTCGGAGACTCACCAAGTACCCTTCGTAACTCTAGAAATGAGATGTGAAGTTCCATTCGTGTACCTGGGTATATGAGGAGTCATCTTGATTTTTGGTTTGGTATGAAATGATCATATGACATCCTTTTGACGCTCTTATAGGATCCCTGTTACACTGGTTTACAACAGTAGAGAGTTGTTAAAACTAGAAAGTTGGCTTTCATTTTGGACCACCATTTGAAACCTGGAAAGAGAAATCACGTCCCGTCTTCACAAACCTCTAGCGTTTATACTAGACAAATGCATGGAAAATTCAGTATAGGAAAGAGCACTTTTCGGGATAGTTTGGTGAAGCCATTTTGTAGGCCTCCGGTCGTAGTTTGACGAGGTCAAACTGGTCCAATTTTGTCTTGTCGCTCCAGAAAACTTGTCGCCGTTTGAAAATGGTTTACTAGTTCTCAGTCCCGTCGACTCTGATGAATTCTCCTTATATAGGGGAACTAGTAGGAGATGTCTTGTTGCGTGCTTCTCCATTGAATGTCAGTTATGGACACAGGTTTTCTGGGCCCTCGAGCTAACTTTT
The DNA here is from genome assembly GCA_019776745.2 of Taxus chinensis. NCBI lineage: Eukaryota > Viridiplantae > Streptophyta > Pinopsida > Cupressales > Taxaceae > Taxus > Taxus chinensis. The sequence goes on along the minus strand of CM034148.1, from coordinate 594,868,035 downwards.
GTCATTTTACAACTGGGTGAACTACGACCAGTGGCCCCAGAAAACTAGCCGCCAAACGCAAACCGTTCGCTCTTTTTCAATTCCGTCAGTTGCTATGAACTCTTGGTATATCTGGGGACATGTAGAAGGTTAATCATGGTGTGTGTGCTCATTAGAAGATAACCTTTGGAAGCAGTTTCTTAGCCTCCGAGCCCGTTTTGAACGTTTTGTAGCTAGTGAGAAAATGTAAGAATAGAAAGTTGCGAGACCTCGTAGGGTTGTCAAATCACCCTGAAAATGTTTAAACACACGTAAATAACTGGTTAAAACACTATAATGAAAATTGTTGTGTGTATTATAACTTTTGACAAAATGATGTTTTCTCTCTCTTCCTTCTCTTTCTCTCTCCTAGGTTTATAAAATGAAGAAAAATGAAATGCAATGAATACATGTTTCTAGATTTTTTTTATTTCGATTGCAAATTGTAATTATTGTCAGATGTAAATGGGAAGTGAAAAATGATAATTATGATTGATTAGGGTGGATGCCATGCCAGTGATTTATCGCCGATATCATGCTCACGTGGGTTTTACAGGATGGAAGAATGACGACGAAAAAAGATGATGTGTAATTTAATTATCATTATTGTAATTTTTATAGGTCATTGTAAAATGAATAACTGTGTAATGTAGTCTCTTGTTACAGAAAAGTTATAATTGAAATTTGTTAATATGCATGATATGCTAGTTTTAGGGATAACTTAGGAAATGTGCATCTAATCACCGATTCAATTTGATTCTTAGTTGTGTATGTCAAAAAAAAAAAAGGTTTTGATTTATACATAGTAAATTGAAATTGAAGTTAATATACTGTAGTACTTTCTCAGTATTCAATAAATGATTAAATTAATTACTGGGTTATCTTCTTACCTTGCAAACATAATAAAGAGTTTTAATGGGAACACTCAACCTTGATAAAATATTCGTGCATAACTGCCTGCATGTGTGATCCTTTTTACCATATAAGAAATTTAAGACCGTAGAACAACCTTAAACTTTGCACTCGATGAGACCTCCTAGGTTAGGTAAATAAAACCCCTAGTTGGAGTTTACCGTCATAGTCATTATGTCTAGTGACATTGTCATGAACCCATATTTTAGGAATGTCATGGTCCAACTTTATCTAGGGTATGCGGTTTCCTTCTAGTTTTGGTAATCATGAGAAGAATGCCCTCTCTTCAGATCTGACACCAGGTTGAGTGTTGAAGACCACCTTAGAAGTCACCTTATGAGTCCTTGTTCAAAGGAACGACTAAGCGGTGCTACCTTGGTTTCTATCAAAATAACATCTTGGTATCTTCTTGAAGGTGGTTTAGTATAAATATGTCCACTTGCCTTAAAATCATATATAGTTGAGGTGTTAATCATTAGGTGCATATTGAATTAAACTAAACCCTAGTGGATTTTGTATGTTAAATTGTGGGTAGAAAACTATAATTTAACTCCTTGCATGTGAAATTGAGTTGAAAGATGTTGATTCTAGATAACCTTAGAAATTGTAATCTTGTCCCTTAATCCCTTGTTATGTCATTTTATGGCATTAAGGAATAAAGAATATTTCTTATGTGGAATCATGCAATGCAAGGATATGGGATCTTCGTGAACACAAATCACTTGTGTTCATGTGTAGTTTATAATGCTCCTAGCCATGTACTTCCTTAAGATGTCAGACAAGTGCTTTCGTAACTCTCTTTGTTTTAAGACAATGCTAAGAATGAGAACATAGTGCGATGTAAGAGCATGTCATGTAAGATGAAAATGAGATTGGAGTTTAGGATTAAGGTCACTCTTGGAGTCCTTATAACTTAATTTAAACATATTTATGTGTTTCAAGAATATGTATTGCTTTGGTGTGATCAAACTTCGAGAAAACAAAAGATATATATACATATATATATAAATATTATATAATTCAATAAGTTATTCAACAAGTTATAATAAATAATGGTAGCGAAATAAATTTTCCGTGATCAAAGGATGTTCTTGGGAACAAGCTATTTTGAATCTAAGTCTCCCTCAATCCCAAGATTTCATCTTGACATCACGTTAGGTTCACTTGTGTAGCAAGGTTAAATTCTAAACTTTGAATAAGCATTTTGGGAAGCATAATCTTAACATAAGAATGAGAGAGTTAGAATTTTGTATGAAATTTGAAATATGGAAAATACTTATGTAAGTTATGAAGATTGGCATAAGGGTAAAGAGCAAAATTAAATGGTTGAACAATAAGTGAAATGTGAAAAGAATTTTCAGAACATGTAGGTGGAAAAAGGGAGAAAATTATGCTTACATAACAATGTTCTTGGGATGCTAATCATAACTAAAATACATTTAAAGTAATGATGTGTTTTGGGTTCGCCATTCCTTGAAGTCATGTTTCTTGTGATTGGGTCATTGCTGGTATTTGTTCATTGCAAGAAGTGTGGCATCATCATGCCTATGTTGTTTTCTTGAGTCTATGTGAGTCGATGACTTATGTGATTGTCATACGTGAGTCGAGTTTCTGTACTCGGAGCCCTTGTTGTGTTGTGTGTAGCGTGAATTATAGGTCAAAAAAATTATCCTGGTATTTTACTGTTGTATTTGGGTGCATAAAATGTGGGCACTACAACACTTGTGAAATGAAATAATCCAACCCTTAGAAAGAGAAAAGCTCTGTAATATATAGAAGAAGAAGGGAAGAAGAGGGAAACTCAAATTTGAATCTTCAACCACCAAAAATCAGAAATGAATTCTTGTAAATCTGCTTGTAAAGCTATTAGATCCACCTCCCCATGTCTTTTTAACTTGTAGAGGAAGGAAGGAGACAAGATTTGAATAAAATATGGTGGTTGAGCTTATCAAATTATGCATTAATGGATGAAAATGAATTTTCCCTAATTTTCACCTACCAAATACCACCAAAATTTCAATTTGAATGATCTATATTGTAGCCCATGACATAATATTTCCAACAAGACCAATCATGCATTAATTTGAGCTATGTAACTTACATTCTAAAGTCTACAGATTGCTCTGGACACGAAATGACATGTGGTGCACTCTGAGTGGCTGAAATATTGTCCAACTGTTCATTCATTTTGTCATTTTTTGCCACTAGCTTGTTGCAAGGATTCAACACCAAGTTGGGACACTTTGATAGGTTGTGTGTGGCACACTCAAGTTTGACAGGCTACCACGTGATATAATGACTGAATTTGTATGAATTTTGATAGGAAGCACAAAATAATGTGTGAGCTATGTACGAGAGAAAGAGGTGTGAAAGAGGATAGTGAAGGACTAGTGCATGAAGGTAATACTGTTTGAGACAAATGAAGTCTAGCCTCCATATGTGTAGCAATTTGATGTACAATCCATCAAAGGGAAAACCTTTACGCAGACGAATGTCTTGGAAGGATTTCCTCGCACCAACATGCAAGATGCGATTATATTTCTGTCATACTTCCAGTGCAAGACAATAATGTGAAGCAAAAGCCTGAGATATATCTCATGTCAGGGACATTTGTTTTAAATCTTGTTTGTGTTTCTTCTATGCACCTACAGAATAGCTTGCATTGTGACTTAGCCAGATTGTTGACAGGTATGAAATCTGCAGATGTGTGCACCTCTCCCCCTTGTTTTAATGAGGAATGAAATATTGGGTACGCATAAGGAAGGTTCTTAATGGGAAATCCACTATGGAGATAGAGATTCTCATGGGAAGGATTGTTATGAAGCATGCTCTAAGATTAAATCTCGAGTCTATATAAAGATTTCATAGAGCCTAAGAAATATGGGCCCGCGAGGGTCAATGCAACAAGACCTTTTGCCAACTGAGAATTGTGCCTAGGGATACTTCTTCAGAGTGCAACGCTTTATTGAGGAATGTTGAAAGCTTTAGAGTGTTGGATTTGGATGGAACTTGTCCAACCAAATTGAACTAGGGGTTATAGTAGAAAATCATCTTTTTATTTCATTTTAAGGCAATGGGAGTCAATTGTCTGTCTCGTAGTCTATTCCTTCATTTTGAGCATAGACCTTTAGCTACAAGTTTTTTGTGCCAAGTGTATGAGGATGAACTACTGATACCTCTATGGTATAGATTGACTTCTTAAACGTGATGGAAGGTCTATGAATTTACAAGTCATGTCTTGTTCTTCATTACTGATTGATATTTAAGCCTTCATGGCTTGCTTGCTAAGGCTGGGACATTTAGGGCTTCATATACCGATTTGAATGGTTCCATATATGTATGTCAATAACCACGACTCCATACACAGATTTTGGTGCTTACCTCTTCATCCACTTTTCTTGTATTATGTTCTTCTGATCCAAATTTTTACATTATGTAAACTAGATTTACTTCAGATAATCATATTTATGGCATCAATTAATCACACTTATGTACAACATCTTGGTGTACATTGAATAGTGGTTGGTGGATTTTCACCAATTTGTCCCATTAATTATAGTTTACCATTCTTCTATCAATCAGTTCATGATCAGTTTATGACAGTTGAATTTTTTATTTTGACGAGTTTGGGATTCATTTCAATTCACGAAAGCTGATGAAGTACCTGATCTTGTTGTAAACTAGACATCCATATTGATGAAGGCTTTCTTGGCTTTTACAATTCAGTAGATGTATCCCATGGAATCTTCATCGTACCCAATGAAGATGTATGGTGTAGACTTTACCTCCAACTTTTTCTTCACGATATGAATTCTTGAGATGACATCGTATGGGCTCTTGCTTCCAAAAAATTGAGAGACTAGAGATTTATAGAAGGCTTCTTCCTTGACCTTGTTTTATGATGGAGTCATGTCATCAAGTAGAAATGTCGGTGATCTATTGAGTAGATACAATATGATTTTCTTTGACTTTTACACAATAGGAGTTACATCAAGTCTGCATCCTCTTATCATGCTCTGCACCATTACTATGATTATGCGATCCATATCATTATGTTCATACACCACTTTACTAAGGAAAGTAAGAGTATCAGCTTTGAACGACAAATTCCTTGTTCTTCAAGTATGTTGTGAATACATTACTAGTTGATTGGGTCTTCTTCTAAATTCTGTTGACTTGTATAGTCAACACATTATGACTAGTAGTTCTTGGTTAACAATGCCCCTTAAATGCGAATCAACACATGTTGTAACATTTGCTTCCATAAATGACCTTGAGCATTCATGGTTGCTAGTTGGAACCTTGTTCTTGATACCAAATGATAGATAGCATAAGATCAAATGCAAGGCTTAAAATTGATTGATGGAAATTAATGAGCAATCAGGTGCAGTGTCATATAAGCATTGAACAACTATAGTACATTGAGATCATCAACACTAGATCCAAAACCTACCATAACACCAAGGAGATGACTTAGAACTCAACATAGTTAATTAGAACCTCAGTATTCAACTCAAACAAATCACACTAATGAACTAAACACCTAATTAAACTAAATCAACAAACATTATCTTCAAAGAAACCATCTCAGTATTCAACTGGATACACTCTTCAAAGGTGGCATTGAGACTATCTAGCATAATTATCAATAAGAGATGCTAAATCCTTGATCAATACTAAAATATTAATTGTCCATAGAAATCGATTTGACTCTCATGACCTTCTTGATCGTGGTCTTCAACTTAGGCAGTGGAATTCTAAATTCTTCTCCTCTTCATTTGGCTTACTATGACACAATCATCAATTTGAAATGCTCTAAGATAGAACCTAAATTAGCTCACCTCCTTTGATATCTAGTCTACCAAGGATCTGTCTTTTGGGGAAAGGATTCAAATACTTATTAGCTACTTATTTGGCCATGAATATAGTATCTCAGTGTTGTTCTCTCCTTAAAAAATTTATCAGCATTTGTTTTATTCTACCCTAGAGTGAAGTATACCTAGAACTAGATTCATGGATTTTTTTAGTGCTTCCATCTAGCAGATCTTTCAACTGGCATTATAAATTTTTCTGTAGGGATTATGTTAACTAATCTTCTCACATTTTTTTCTTTGGAATTTCTTCAAAAAAGTTATTTTATTTTAACTATGAGAAATCTAGAAAACGCAACTATTATTATAAAGATGAAATTGCTTTATCATGGTCATCGTAAATGAAAATTATTCTTATGATATCATCAATGCATATGTAGATTCCAAGCACATGTTAAGAAGGTGACTATTTGGTTTTAACACCTGTAAAGAGTTGCTTACCAAAGAGTGCTCCCTACACTATGAGTTGTGTGCCCGCTATCCTTAGTAATCCACGATGGCTCTATGCCACAAGTGTCCACAAATCAATGTTACTGAATCCGCAATATACTTCTCCACTCCTCATCAAAGGGGTTGTGAGCCTGCTTTCTGCATTGAAAGAAACAGTCCTTTGATTGGGGAATTTTCCTTGGTGGTCCTGTCTGATCTCATAGGCAATGTTCAAATCGGCATGAAGATCATCCATTTGTCGGTGGCTCAAGCTATTGTTTCATTGGTTCAACAAATCGGTGACACTCAGTTGATTTAGACAAGTGGTGTCAAGGTCCGTAATACCACTTTCGAATGAACCCCTAATTCTTGGGGTATGTTGTGTGCCCTAAACCAATGATTTTATTTATTACTTCATCAAGCTCATATATGCCAACTAGCCACCTTTTATTGTAACTTATTGTAAACTTATTATCATTCTTAGGCTTTCAACACGATCTTTTGTTGGTCTGAAACTTTTCTAACTTGACCTTGGTGTCTCCTTCATAAATGGTCTTCAACTTATTTCACATACCTTTGGCTGTATCAAAATTTATGACCTTCACAATTTACTCAAATTTTGAAAGACCACATATGATATCTTTCATAGCTTTATAATTCCTTTCATATTCCTATCAGAAACTGTTAGAGGTGTAGTATGAATAATATAACTAGTAATAACTAATTTATATATGTCATACCCTAATGGATTCAGATAACTCATCATCCTGAGACTCAAAAATGCATAATTACTCCCATTGAAAAGAGTATACTTATTGGTAGAGAAACCTTCTTGAACTTTATTAGCCATACCTATGCTTCTAGGATCACCCTTCAGGATGTTAATTTATTCCAAATGAATTTCTCTAATACCAATTTTTGGAAGAAAAATCACTGAGAGTGGGGTGAATCAGTGTCTTTATAAAATTTTACTTCATTTATCTTTATACATTCATCAAACCATCATCATATGAGAAATGATAACTTAGTTAAGAAAACCATGAAACAACTTATCAACCGTTTACATGAACAAGCAACAACAGAGAATACTTGAACACAATATTTATGTGGGAAACCTTAAATGGGAAGAAAACCCACTAAAATTTTCTTATATATAAAAAATTCAATATTTAGTGAAGCACCAAATCCACAAGAAACACAACCCCTAATTTATCTAATACCAAATAAGATTTAGCAAACACCAACTTGCAAGGATGCACCAACCCCCTAATTTATAAGGCACCGCCCTGCATTTAAAAATTACTAACTTGAAAGGAGGCACAAACCCCTTAGGGTTTTGGTGAAGCACCAACTTCACAAGGAAGACCAAGAACTAACTCAACCACCTAAGAATGTTTTCCACCTCTTATTTTTGCTATCTCAACAAATGATGGACTAATTTTCTCTTCTACTCTTCTTCTTCTTAGTATTCTCTCAAAATCCTATATAGTATTCACCTCAACATGATTTAAAATTACTAGCACATACTTTGATCATCAAAATTTCATAAACCTTCTTTGCTACTCTTAGAGACACACAAAACTATCTTTCTTGCGTACTCGCTCTTTCTTCATCACTGGGTCATATACATGTAAAAAATGATATTCATCACCTGTGGGATGTTATTATTGAATTAATTATACTATTCATATGGTCTATAATACCTTATTCAGCCCTCACACTCATCCTTTAGCTCACACTTCTCCACATCCACTCTTCTAACTCAAATAGGCCTAATCACCCTTACTTATATACATGAATTAACACACACTTCATAGGTCAGACATATACAATTAAGTAGGAAATTATACAAAAAAATACATTTGATAAACATAAAAAAATTAGAACATTAACTCCATTAGGTCTGCAATAGATCAATTAAGTCATTTTCTTCTTTAGGACTCAAGAAGACCTACTATATTAGGTCTATATGAACATATGAATCCTTTGAATTACATGATCATCTACAAATCACAATAACACATCAAAAAAAAAAATCACTAATATGTTCTTATCTCCTCCATGCATATAAATCTTTGTAACTTCATTTCACACCATGAAACCACCTTGAGCACATGATTGTCCCATTAGGTCCTCAAGTACTAGTTTTCAGAATTAAGCTTGTAACAACTTGAAACACTTAACCAAACTGAATGAAACATTCCAACTGATACTACATGACCTCAATAACATCACATAATGAATTAGACTCTTCAACTTAAAGTACAAAGGATCAATAACAAATTTTCTCCAAGCATACTAATAACTGTCCCAAAACTATTTAAAAATAAGTCATGAGAAATTGAATTGGTTATGCCACATAAAGGTTAGAAATTATCTAAAATTAATCATAAGAATGTAGTATATGTCCATGAAATCATGAAACATCCTTTTTTTCAACTAGTCCTTTGCAAAACTTTATTACTACAAAAAAATATTAAAAAACAATCCTTTTTATGTGGAGTCCACTCATCCTTCTAGCAAACCAAAACCACATGGAGAAATGTGGTAGATTCCGCTATATGATACAATCATGACAAAAAATTAAAACAATTCACTTCTGAGCATTTTTGAGGAATATCTTCCATATCAACTTGGAATTAGTGTAGACACATAATCACATACTTTGGGTAATTATCTAGTCCTAATTACATAATACTATTCATATGATTTCTAAGTAAGAATGGCACTAATTAACACATTTCTTTGGTCACCTTTCTTTTATTTCTATTTCCAATTTCAGTCTTCCACCTTACTTGTTTAGTCTGCAGGTTTACTCTTCGACATTTGTCATCTTGGACACTAGCACCCAGCCAAGATGCCAACGCCATGTGCCCTCATCCCCTCTGGGTGCCCATGTCCTCTTTTTACTTCACTCACACTTTTTGTGTCCTTTATAGCCATTTAAGAATCTTATATTTTTGGTAGTTGGAATTTTCGATGTTAATTACAAAATTCAAGCTAGGGAATCATATAAATATAAAGTTATGTGATCATAATAAAGGACCAAGCATTAAGCATTAGCTATCACCACCTAAGGTTGCATCCATCAAAGGAATCTAATAGCTCCATTACATCCATCTAGATCCATCACAAGGGACACAAGGGCTAGTTTTCTACATCACACTTGATAGGAGGAAAGTTCATTCTAATCCATGCACACATTTATTACATTCTACATCTAGCTACTTGTTCACTATCCATGTGTGACTGACGAAAGATCAACCTAGGGAATGATTCCACACACACAAACAAAACTACATTGGGTCTAATATGAAGTGAAATTCTCAGTTGTAAGTTCACCATTGTGATAGCTGAGGACAGTTTGACCCGTCATTTTATATCTTTATTTTTTAGGATTTGATGTTTATTTGATGGTTTTGTAGGTCCATTCTTCATTTCAGGTTTACAGTGAGATCGGTGATCTTGGTGTGACCTCAGAGATATTAAAAGAGACTAAAGGATAATACCTTACAACACCTCAGAGGAGGTTTCATGAGCATTTTCATAGACCCAAGTGCTTAGAAATAGCCCTAGGGTGCCCACGGGTTTCCCAGTTCAGACTGTACCTCTAGATCTGCATTTTCTAGGGCTTTTGTGTGACACTTCTTACTCTCTATTCAACCTTCCAGAGATTTGGTCCAGTTCAAAAATTACTATGAATCAGCTTATGTCTTTTACCTTCTCTTTGCAATTAAGGTTTCATTATTTATCACTTAGCTTGCTTTGGTATATTTCTATATTTCATTGTTGTATTTATTTACCACTACTATAACATCATATTAGGCATAATATTCCATATTTTACATAATCATTTTTGTGAACCTGAACTCGATCTTCACGCTCTTAGGGTCATCATCCCTCTAGGATATTCTGATCATGAATATCTCTATCCATGTTTATCTGTCGAATCATCTCGATGGTATCAATAAGCTCAAAAAATATTTAGCTACTACTTATATTCCTCCTCACACATCACCCAAATATGAATACCACAAGGTTAATTCTACCTTATCTCTTAATAAGGATCAAATAAATTTCACCTCATATGAGCTACCTTCCCAAGAAATGCTAGAGCATGATACCCCATTATATATTCATGTTTGTATTAACAATGTCAGGGTAAAACAATCCTTAGTTGATAATGGGCCTAACCTTATCCTATGTAACATATCCTTTCTTCATCACTTAGGTATTACTCAAAGTTCTTTAACTACTTCATCAGTCTCCATTCGAGGCTTTGATAATATTCCCAAGTGTGTCTTAGGTACTATTAACCTCCATGCCACTGTTGGTCCATGTACAATCACTATTCCATGTCATGTCATGCCCAATAACCTTAATTATAATGTTATTCTTGGGCAGCCCTAGATCCATGTCATGCATGTGGTTCCCTCTACTCTACATACATGACTTAATTTCTATTATTAGGGAGTTGTTTATGATGTCCTGGCTGATCCATCACCTTTTGCATATTTCCATTCTATTGAACAATATATTTATACTCCTAGTTCTCTTGATTCCACTGAAGACTTTTCTAAATATGGGTTAAGATATGAATACTTGTGCCACTATGGCTTCTCTGATATAAGCTCAAGTCAACACGAACTTGGAATAACAACACTTTGGGACCTTCCAACACGATATCATAAATATGGATTGGGAAATCATCTCCCACATATCCCTCCTTGATCTAGAAGGATCCTCACTAGGAAACACCGATATAAAACCTTCTACAAATCAGTTATAGGTAGTTTCATTGTGTGGAGAAAAATTCAAGCCACAAACCCCTTTAATTTTCCACATTGACCACTCAAATTATATCTCTAGCACATTTGATTAAAATTGACATGCATTATATGTTAACCATTTTTCATTATACCCTAACTTCCTTTGCCATGTTTAGATTCTATGCCAACGCCTCCCTTATCCCTCCATGTAGCCACCTAATATTATAATCACCCAAATTAGCCTTTCCCATGGGATAATAATACACGACCCACCAAAAATGGCTCTAAATCCAATGCTAAACCAACATCGCCCCCTTTTTAAAGCTCTCCCTATCCCCACATGCACCAAATGTGGGATTAAAATCCTAAAATGGTAAAACAAGTGCGCTTTGGAGGGATTTGAACCCAGATCACTGGTGTAAAAGGATAGGAACCCAACCAATGCGTTCGAAGGTGTGAAACAATATAAAATGGGGTTTGTGTTATTTGTACAGGCATGGATCTGTGATTGTGTTATGATTGTAAAGCTTATAACTTGAGTTAGGAGCAAAATTTTGAGATGATGTAAAAGGAACCCCATATTATTTATAGTAGAGGAAGATTGTGAGAGGTCATATTCTTGTAGAAATATTTGTAAAGATTTATTTTCAATATTTTAATAGATAATTCCCATTCAATTGGACCTGGAGATATAGGCCTCAAGCATCAAACTCCATTATCATGTCGTGTGTCAATTCACTGGTGAAATTATCTATTATTTATCTATTTTTACGATTGTGTGTGTGCAAGTTTTCTTTGGATTTTTAGATCACTAGTATCAGAGTTGGTTTTGGTTCAAATTAATGGTTTTTAGATTGCAAGTTGTTTTTGTGTTGGATGTTAACAATGTCCCGGTCTAAGAAAGGTGAAGGAGAGCTAGTAGAAGAGGATCCCAAAATTGGTACAAGATGATCTCGAAGTACTACAATGGCGGATCGAGATGAAGAAGAATTTTGTTAATCATTCCTACAAATGAAGGAAATGTTGGAAAAAATTTACTAAGATAGACAAAGGGAAAAGGGAATTAGAGTAGGTAAAGAAGAAGAAAGCTCTAGTTTGTATAATTCTAAAAGTGAACCTCTAAAATTTGATTTTCCTTCATTAAAGTTCGATATTAAGTTTGAATTGTCAATGTATACTAGAGAGATAAATATAGAGAAATTGGATAATTGGATCAAGTAGATAGAGGTATATTACAGGATTTAGAGAATTATGGATGATTAAGCACACATTCATTTGGAAAATCTTTATATGGGTGGCACCATAGTCATTTAGTGGGAGAGTAAGCTTTAAGAAGTAGAGGAAATCAAAGGTAATGCAATTAGTTCTTGTTCTAATTTTGTTTTAAATCTTAGACAAAAATTGTATCCTCTTTGTTACAAGCAACAAGCTATGATGGATTAACAAACATTAAGGTAAACTAAGGGACAAAGTGTTCAAGACGTCACACAAGAATTTATGAAAAGGGCTCTAATTCTTTGAATTTCCCTAAACACACAAGAAACACTGCTTAAATATATAGGTGGATTGCATAGCTACCTAAGGCATATGATTCTTATTTTAGGCGACACTAATATTGATGCAATGTGTGTTCAAGCAAGCCATTTGGAAGCACAAGGTAAAATGAGTAAGGAGTCCTCTTATTCTTTTAAAAAAAAGAACAAGCAATTTAAAGGTAAAGAAAAAGGTTTGAAATAACAAGGAAAAGGAAAGGGTAAGCAAAAAACAAATTCTATTGTTAAGAAGGAAGATGAAAAGAAATTTTGCAATAATTTTAAAAATAACCATGATGAGTCTAGGTGTTGGAAAATACATCCAGAAACTAAGCCTAAATGGATGGTTAAGAAAGGAAAAGAGAAGAAAATGAATATTGTGGTTCATGATCTTGGGTATGATTTAGGAGTTGAAACCAAGATCACGGCCATGAGTTTTCAAGGTAATCATTCTCTCTCTTAGTCCAACACTAGTACTTAAAATGTTGCATCTTCTTCTAATCAACAATCTATGTATGATGAAAAGAAATGGAACGAGATTTTACACCTTAGAGTGATTTTAAAACATACAAAAATTGATACTATTTTTAATAGTGGATCTCAACCTAATCTGATTTCAGAGGAGGTTGTTAAGAAACTGGGACTCAAAACTAATTCACATCCTAAGCCTTATCCTTTGGGCTGGGTTTGTGATGATGCAAAACTGCATGTAACTAAAACTTGATGATTTTGATTTTCCATTATAGACAAGTTTATTGATAAGGTTGAATTAGATGTAGTTCCTTTGGATATTTGTGGAGTACTTTTGGGAAGTCCTTATTTATGTGATCGTAAAGAAATCTTCTATAGGGAAGAAAATAAATTCTTGCTTGTGAAATATGGAATTGAGTATATTGTTTGAGCTCATCGTGTAAAAATAAAATATTTTATTGGTTACTACAAGACAGATGAAAAGATTTGTTAATTCAAGAAAGATTTTTGTACTCATGGTGGTCAAAGCCAAAGGGCAAGATCACAAAAAGGCTTTTGAGGATTGTGATCCTAAACATCTTAATGAATTGGTAAAAAAAAATTCTAACTATGATGATGTTTTTAAGGATCCACAAGGTATACCTCCCAAAAGAGGGGTTCAACATGAGATATAGTTGGTACAGGATGCACATCTTCCCAATATTGGTATGTATAGATTGTCTGTGGTTAAAAATGAGGAAATCAAGAAACAGGTGATGGAAATTTTGGCCAAAGGTATTATTTGTCCAAGTAGATCTCCATGTGGTTCGCCAATTATTTTGGTGCCGAAGAAAGATGGAACATGGTGAATGTGTGTTGATTTTTGTGATTTAAACAAGATCACGGTGAAAAATTGTTACCGTCTTCCTAGAATAGATGATTTACTAGATCAATTAAAGAATGTAATTTACGTCATTTAGTTAGATTTAAGAAGTGGTTATCACCAATTAAGAATTGATGAAGATGATATTTGGAAAAATTCTTTTAAAATGAAATACGGATTATTTGAATGGTTAGTGATTTCTTTTGAATTGTGAAATGTACTGACAACATTCATGAGAGTTATGAATGATGTTTTTAGACCATTTATTGATGATTCTGTTATTATATACTTAGATGATATTCCTATTTTCAGTAAGTCTTAGGATGATCATGTTATTCATATCTAGAAAGTCTTAGATGCATTAAGGGGAGAATTTTTTTTTTTAAAGATGTCAAAATGTGAGTTTGGAAAAACATCTTTAATTTACTTGGGTTATGTTGTGGGAAATGGTGAATTGAAAATAGATCCTGCAAAATTAGAGGTTATTGTGAAATGTCCTAGACCTAGTAATGTGACAGACGTTAGGAGTTTTCTTAGTGCAGTATAGTATTGGAGGAAATTCATTTCTAACTTCTCATTTATTACATCTCCTTTGCATGCTTTGACAAGTATTAAACACATCTTTCAGTGGGGAGGAAAATAGCTGAAGGATTTTGATGCACTGAAAGAGAAAATTAGTACTAATCTGGTCTTGGCACTTCCAGATTTGCAACAATTATTTGAAATTGAGATAGATGCTAGTGACTACGCAGTGGGGGAAGTTTTGATGCAGAACAAATGACTAGTGTGTTACCATTAAGAAATATTCATGAGTGTGGTAAGAAATTATCCCACTTATGATAAAGAGTTGTATAATTTGGTGCAGAGTGTAAATAAATTGAATAATTACTTAATTGGAAAAGAAACAGTTATACATATCGATCATCAACCCCTTCAGTACGTACAAACACAAACAAAGTTACAATAGTCTAGACATTTTTGTTGGATGGGATTCTTACAGCAGTTTCATCTCGTGGTCACGTATAAAAAGGTATAAAGAACAAGGTTGCTGACATGTTATCTAGACCTCCAGTTTTTTTTTCATCTATTATTCTACAACATAGTTATTTGACTCGTGACAGTTATAATGAAAAATATGTTTATGATGCTAATTTTAAAGAATTGTATGATTTAACGAGTGTGAAACAAGTAGGAGAAAAATATTATCATGTGCATGATGAAATTTTATATCGATTTGGTAAAATTTGTATTCCAGAAAATGAGTGTGTGCATATGATTAGGGAAGCTCATACTTCTCTTATGTCTGATCATTTTGGTGTTGGTAAAACAGTTGCACATTAATAGATGTATTGTTATTGGCCTAGAATGCATGAACATGTAACCAAGTATATAAATGGATGTGTTCTTTGTGCCATGAGCAAGCCAAGTAATAGGAAATTAGGAATTTACAATCCTCTTCCTATCCTGATATGGCCATGGGAAAGCATTTCCATGGATTTTGTAGGAGGCTTACCCATGTCACGAAATAATCACGACTATTTATATTTGGTTGTGGATAGATTTGACAAGATGTGTGTGTTTATTCCATGTACTAAACAAATAACTGGTGAAGGGACTGCACATTTATTCTTTCAGTTTGTATGGGTTCATTTTAGTTTTCCCAATTCAATTATTTTAGATCGGTATTTTAGATTTCTTGGGGAATTTTGGTCAACTTTGTGGGGTTTAATGGACACTAAATTGAAGAAAATAACTACTTTCCATCCAAAAACAGATGGTCAAACAGAGGTTGTGAATTGCATAATGGTACATTTTCTTAGGGGCTACTGTGGTAAACATCCTAAATTGTGGGATGAACATTTATCTTTTGTGCAACATGTTTATAACCATGCCTTACATTCTTCTACTTTAAAGTCTCCATTTGAGACTTGTTATTGTTATATGCCTGAATCTCCATTAGATTTCTCTTTTGGACAAGATATTGTTGTTAATGGGTTAAGTGATTTTGAAAAAGATAAAATATTTGTGTAGAGAATACAACAGGTTCATTAGTATGTCAGAGAATAGTTGGAGAAAAGTCAAGATAAGTACAAAGTAAGGCATGATAAACATAGAACTGGTCACAAGTTTCAAGTTAGTGATTTATTTTGGCTTCACATTAGCAAGGAAAGGTTGACAGATGAAGGTAAAAAGTTGAAACCTATTCGGTATGGTCCATTCTGAATATTGGAGAAAATTGGTAACAATACTTTTCGGTTGGATTTATCTCCATATATATAAATTTTTTCAGTTGTAAATGTTAAGAACTTGAAATTGTATGAACCACCTATGATTATTGATCATGATGATGCTAACATTATGCCATTTTCATTGATGATTTTGCACCTGATTATCTCGATGAGTTGTAGGATGATATCATTTTGGACAGGAAGGTTAGAACTTCTCGAAGAGGTGACATTGAATATCTTCATGTTGGGTTCAAAGGCATGCATCTGAACAAGGTGAAATGGATGGATACTAAAAACATGAGGGAGAAGTACCCTCATATATTTACCAATTAAGTTGACTTTTGGGGGTCCAAAATTTTCTTAGTGGGGAGGAATGATCCAGAGGATCCTCACTGGGAAACATCGATCTAAAACCTTCTTAGAATTAGTTACAAGTAGTTTCATTACATGGAGAAAAATTCAAGCCACACACCCCTTTAATTTTCCACATTGGCCGCTCAAATTATATCTCCAATGCATTTGATTAAACTTTCCATGAATTATATGCTAACCACTTTGCATTGTACCCTAACTACCTTTGCCACGTTTAAATTCTATGCCAACTTCTCCCATATCCCTTTGTACAGACACCTAATAATGTAAGTTCCAAAATTAGCCTTTCCCACAGGTTAATAATACACGGCCAAACCAAAATGGCTCTAAAGCCAATGCTAAACCAACACCGCCCCCTTTTTAAACACCTCCCTATCCCCACATGCCCCAGATATGGGATTAAAATCCCAAAATGGTAAAACAATTTCTCTTTGGAGGGAGTTCAACATGATTCACTGGTGTAAAAGGATAGGTGCCTAACTAATGCATCTGGAGGTGTGAAATAATATAAAATGGGATGTGTGTTATTTGTATAGGCATGGATCTATGACTGTGTTATGATTATAAAGCTTATAACTTGAGTTAAGAGAGGAATTTTGAGATGATGTAAAAGGCAACCAGTGTTATTTTTGGTAGAGGAAGACTGTGAGAAGGTCATATTCTTGTAGAAATATTTTTAAAGACTTATTTTCAATATTTTAATAGATCGTTCTCATTCAACTGGAACCAGAGACATAGGTCTCAAGTGCCAAACTTCGTTATCATGTCATGTGTCAATTCACTGGTAAAATTATCTGTTATTTCTCTGTCTTTACATAGTACTTGAAAATTTTAATTATTTATTAAAATTAAAAAAATATCCTAATGTCAAATTTTCATTAAAAATCATTAAAAAACAAAATATAGAGTGTGTGTGTGTACAAGTTTGCTTTATATTTTTAGATCACTCCTTTAGAATTTTATACCTCCTTACACACCTATTCAATTCCTCTCATCCATCCAGAACTCATCAATGATAATTCCTCTACCATTTGGGATAATTTAGAAATTTTTTCTACTGATGATGCTCTTTTAGAAAACATGGGGGTTTATGATCAATACCCTTACTTTCACCATAAGAGGTGTTCTCCATCATTCCTTAATACTACCACCTTCTTTAGAGAGTCTGATACATATGTTGATGACATCAATCCTCCTGATACTATTCATACAAATCCATACATTGAAGATTGTTATGCACTTCTTAATGAAGAAACCATTCAATATAACATTGGAACCACTAAAAATCCACACATAGTTTTGTTAATTGCCTCTCTCACGTCTAGCGAACAAAAATATATCAAGAAATTAATACACTAATACTCTAACATTTTCACATGGGACTACAATGATATGCCAGGTATTGATCCCTCTGTTGTAATGTATAACATTGTCCTTAACCCCAATACAAAACTAGTCTAACAGAAAATATGAAAAATGCACCCAAAAGTGGCACTCCTAGTCAAGGAAGAAATCTAAAAATTACTCGATACTAGTTTTATTCATGGTGTTGATTATCCTAAATGGCTATCTAATATCATACCCGTTATGAAACTATATGGACGCATCCATTATTGCACCAATTTTCACAATTTAAATAAAGTTTGTCCCAATGATAGTTTCCCTTTTCCTCATATTGATGTTATTGTTGAATCTAGTGTTGGATATGACATCCTCTCTGGATGGTTTCGCGGGTTACAATCAAATCATTATTAACCTCACTAATCAAGAGAAGACCTCTTTCACCACACCATGGGAAAAATTTTGTTACACTCTCAAGTTCATTGGCCTTAAAAATGTCGGGGCCACTTATAAACAAGCGATGATGCACATATTTCATAATTATATTCACAAGATCAGTGAAGATTATGTTGATGACATATTGGCTAAGTCTAGACATCGTTCCACCCATGCACAAGATCTACGAATGCTATTTGAATACTTACATTAATACCATGTATGCCTAAATCCAAAAAATGTGTTTTCGGGGTCAAAAATGGTAAAATCATTGGATATATCATCTCACAATGTGGCATTGAAATCGATCCCAACAAGAGTAAAGCCATTTTTGAAATGCCTCCACCTAAAAATTTACATCAAATGTGATCATTACAAGGAAAAATTCAAGCTACCTGGTGATTCATTACATAACTTTTTGATAAGACTCAACCATTTATGTGCCTCATGAAGAAGGATACTAAGTTCATATGGGATGAGCAGTACTAACAAGCATTTGATGACATAAAAACATATATTTAAAATCCACCTATCTTAGTCCCCCCACTAGTTGACTGACCTTTCTTATTATACATATTCACCACGTTTCAATGTGAAAGGGAAATCTATTATATCATTCAAATGCTTCTCTCTTATGAATCCAACTATAGCTACATCAAAAAATTATGTCTCAGCCCTGTCTTTGTGGCAGATAATTTACGTCACTATCTTCTCAATAATGAGGTATGTATTATAACCAAGGTTGACCCATTACGATACCTCTTGTCCCATACACATCTTTCGGGATGAATATCCCACTGGGTCATACTTCTCACCAAATTTTATTTCAAATTCATATCGTAGAAAGTAATTAAAGGTCAAGTCATAGCAGATCAATTAGCTATGGTACCCCTTCTTGACACATCACCCATTTCTGATTCCTTTCATGATGATTTCACTACCCATAATGTTGATCATGATACATGGAAAACATACTTAGATGGGTCTCATTTTCATTCTGGCATTGGTGTCGGGATATTTTTCATCACCCCACATGGTGATTTTCTTCCCTTTGTGTATTGCTAAGGATTTTCTTGTATAAATAACATCACTGAATATGAAGCCCTCATTCTTAGACTTCTCACCACTCAAAATCTCCTCATTCGTAACTTATGTATCCATGGTAATTCCCAGCTTGTCATAAATCAAGTGAATAAAAAATATAACACAAAGGAAGAGAACTTTATTCCATATAATTTTCTTGTCAAAGATATCTTAGCTATGTTTGAATATTATTATATCACCACCATTCATCATAAATATAATCATCATGTGGACACCATGGCCAGCGTAACATCACTCATCCCATAAGACATTATTGATGAGAAAGCCACTTTCATCATTACACACTTACGACATCTTTCCATATCCACTTTACCTCTAGTAGCTTGTGTTATCACGTGCACTCACTACAATCCTGAATGGTTTAATCCCATTTACAACTTCTTATATAAATAGACCATTCTAGATACTCTGTAACCTCATGAAGTTATTCATTTGCAACATGAGGCTACTGGTTATGTCATAGTGTGGAAAAGATTATTTAAATGAGCACTTAATGGTCAACTCTTACATTTCTTAGGGCTTTCCAATATTCCTATTGTTATTTCATAAATACATGACAAAATGTGTGGCGGTCATTTCTCTGGAAAATCTATGTCTCAAAATATTTGGTGTCAAGGATATTATTGGCCCACCATGGAGCAGGATTATCTTGAATACACTACTCATTGTGAGAATTTTCAAAAGCATGGAAACCTCCATCACATACCTACCTATGACCTCCAGCCAATTAATCCTACTTGTTCATTCTCTCTTTGGGGATTTAAGCTTATTGTCATGATAAATCCTAAATCCATTGATGGACATAAGTTCATTATTACTGCTATAGAATATATTACTAAATGGGTTGAACCAACCGCATTGAAAACAACAACTAGTACTAACATTTGTAGTTTTCTCACTACTCATATCATTATGTGATTTAGTCTTCCCTTCCCCATTATCAATGATAATGGATCTCCCTTAAAAAACAATGAGGTTAAAAAGTTTTGTGCAAAGTTCAAAATCAAAAAATCATTCTCTACTCCTTATTACCCATAAGGAAATGGTCAAGTTAAAGCCACCAAAAAAACTATTATTAAAATCATGTGCAAGACATTTGCTTCCAGTGGTGATGACTGGCATAATCAACTATTTTATGTTCTTTGGGCTTATCGTACTACTGTGTGTACACCTACTAATGTGACTCTTTTTTCCTTGGTTTACAGTATTGAGGCCATCATCCCACTCGAGATTGAAATAACCTCATTACATATTTCCCTCAAGAGTATACTTAAATAGGATGCATATTGAGAAAACCATTTTCATGAATTGGAAATGTTATACTCCCTTCATGTCCAAGAAGTTGATCATCTTCATGCATACTAGTATCACATTGCACACACATACAACTGTAAAACTCATCCTCTCAAATTCAATATAGGGTACCTCATCTTAAAAGAGAATCAAAAGAATACAAAAGTTAAAGATCCTCTTAAAGGAAAATTTAATCCTAATTGGCTTGGTCCTTATGTTATCACAACAAAATTGGTGGTAGATTCTATCACCTTGCCACCCTTTTAGGGAAGCCACTCCAAACCCCACTCAATTTCATGCACCTTAAGATATACTATGCCTTAAGCAATGGTCATTACCAAAAGATGCAGTCTAGTACCATGGTTCATACTCAAATGTTGAGGGTATGGATATCAAATGGACCTCATAAAACTCACACATTCAATCATTCAATTCTCTTACCACATGACATTCCTTTATAGTGCCTTATTTACACATATCATGATATACACTTTGTGCTAAATCTTCGCCTCTTTCTAGCTTTCCTATTAATTCATCTCATGATATATTCTTTATACTACATCATCATGTTTTCTAGCATCCTCCTCACGCACCTCGTGATATACACTTTAGGCTAAATCATCACCCACTCTAAAACTTTACGATTACTCACTCCTTATGTCACATATAATATCATCAACACATTACCATTCCACAATCATCACTCTATTCATCAACCCCTTTCCACATACAACACATCACTCAAACCATTTCTCGATGACACACTCTTGTTTACAATTCATTCTTGACTGCTGAGGAGGCATAAATAAATGAACCTCACTACATACATTTCCATCCACTCGAGGAGAAAAATTTTCCTATCATTCACACTACATTCCATTTCACCTCATCCACAACATACTACATATCTTGGTTTCATTTACTATTACTTACTTATGATTTTACATGTACACTTTATTACACTTGTTGGATACATATCTTGTATGTCATTATCTTTATCATGTACACATACACATTCACTTTATTTATAGTTGTGATCGTAAATTTTACAGATCCATTACATGCAACATGGATGCTTGGCACAGTACCTAGTGCCAGTCACACAATGGCTCCTCGGGGAATCCACTTTGATACATTAAAGGTACTATTATTTCATAGCACACTATTTTATCATATTATACACACTTTGACATAATTTTTATGTTTCTAATGTACCAAAGGGTGCTTCATGTGTAACATTTTTTATGCAGACCCATTTGATTCCATGGTTTTCTGATACACTATTTACCTTTTCTTGTCATTGTTTTTGGGCTTTTCCCTATGTTTTTCTTGTTCTCTGATTGTTTATGGACACTACGACCTTGACTTCCTTGTGAAATCATGAGTAATGTACCATGTTTGTAACCTGATTTGTGTGCTTTACATGTTCTTCTTGCGTGTTTACTTGTGTCTTAGATTACACATTGTCTTAATGTCTACTAGCTTACCTTTCATATTTTACATGAGTTTTTTTCTTTGTTTGTACTGACAATTTTCTCATATCCACTTGTTTGCATGTTCCTTGGCTTCTACCAAGAATATCCCCTTCCCCCTGTAGGGAATAGTTTCATCACATCGGTCAGTCCTCCTTTAGGTCACATACTCCTTTAGCAATTTCATATGTAACCAAAATAAGGGGGCATCATATCGGTGAATTAGTCACCCCATAAAACATTATACATATCACAATATTAGTATAGCATAATTTTTAGCGCTTAGAATCAAACTTGGGTCCTTAACACATTGGCCTTTCCTGGATAGCTGAAACTAGGGGGTGTTACAACGGCCTTTCCTAGATGCTTGAGACTAGGGGGGTAATTACACAACGATTGGTACTTCAACACAATCTACAAAAATTCATACATGGTGGTGGCATTTATAAGGTAGATAGTCCTTAGCACATGCATTTATACACACCATATTTAGTGGTGTTATACATAGTGGGAAGTAGTTAAAGGATTGGAGGATGAAACTAGGCTATTATCCCTACACTTCTTCCATTTCATTGGTGTGAGATCACCCAAAAAACTTGCTCATCAACATCATCTACATGATCCTTTATACACTCTTTTCCTCATCATGGATCAGGTGCACATGTTCCTTTTTCACATTTTTCATTTTACATGATTTTTACACATATACATGTGTATTTGACTACTTATTGGCTTCTCTTTTGTAGGTCCATCGGTATGGGAAGCAGTAGTCAACATCATCCACATCACACACATCAACATTTACATCGACATCGACATAAGGTACATCACAACATCTACACATGTGTTTCTGCCCTAGGTTCATTTTCATCACCACTTTTTACACTTTTTCCTCATTAACATCCATGCTTCACATTTTTATCACTCCACACTTTATCTAGTCCCTCAGCATGCCTCCTACATCGATCTACATGGTTATCAGGTATGCATATCTATCTACTTTATCTTACTGAGATTTCTTCTCACCAACATAAAGTGGGGGAAAATGTAGACACAAAATCATGCACTTTGTTAATTATCTAGTCCTAATTACATACCACTATTCATATGATTCCTAATTAAGAATGATACTAATTAACCCATGTCTCTAGTCACCTTTCTTTTCTTTCTATTGCTACTTTTAATATTCCACCCTTACTTGCTCAGTCTGCATTTTTACTCTTCGACATTTTTCATCCTAGACACCAGTGCCAAAACAGGATGCCAATGCCATGCACCCTCGTTCCCTTTGGGTGCCCATGTCCTCTTTATACTTTACTCACACTTTTTGGGTCCTTTTAAGCCATTTGAGTATCTTATATTTTTGGTAGCTAACCTTTTTGGGGTTAATTATGAAATTTAAGCAAAGGAATAATATAAATATAAAGTTATGTGATCATACCAAAGGACCAAGAACTAAGCATTATCTTTCACCACCTAATGTTGCATCTATCAAAGGCATATAAAATCTCCATTGCATCCATCTAGCTCCATCACAAGGGATACAAGGTCTGGTTTTTCTATATCAAACTTCATGGGAAGTTCATTCTATTCCATGCACACATTTATTACATTCTATATCTAACTACTTGCTCATTATACATGTGTTATTGGTACAAGAGAAACCTAGGTCACAATTCCACACACACAAACATATAACTATATTGGGTTTGAGATGTAGTGCATCACTCAGTCATAAGTTCACCATTTTGATAGTTTAGGACATTGTGAACCCTCATTCTACATCTTTCTTTTTTAGGATTTGATGTTTATTTGAGGGTTTTACAAGTTCATTCTTCATTGCAGATTTACAATGAGATCGGTGATCTTGGTGTAACCTAGGATTGATCAAATGCAACTAAAGGTGAACACCTTACGAAACCTCAAAGGAGGATTTCTAAGCATTTCCACAGACCTAGGTGCCCAAAAACATGCCTAGGGTGCCCATAGGTGCCCCTTTTCCTCTCTACATTCCCAATTCAAACTGTACCTACAAATATGCATTTTCTAGGGCTTCTTTGTGATGCTTCTTACCCTCTGTTCAACATGTCAGAGCTTTAGTCTAGTTCAAAATTTACTGCGAATCAATTAAGGCCTTTACCTTCTCTTTACAATTAGGGTTTCATTATTTATCACTTTTTTTACTTTGGTATATTTCTATATTTCATTGTTGCATTTATTTATTGCTACTATAACATCAAATTAGGAATAATATTCCATATTTTTCATAATCAACTAGGGTTTTGGAAGGGTTTTATACTTGTTTTTGTGTTAACGATTGTTCATAAAGATATGGCCTTAAAACCCAAAACTAATGCCAATAAATATTATCTAGGAAACATACCAACATCTCCTAAATATTTTATGTTCCCATGAAGAATATTCATGTACCAATGAGCATCACAAAGTTTACCTTGTGCTAAGAAACACCATTTTCAAGAACTTGATTTGATCAAAAATGAAATATGTTGATTTTTCTTGCAACTTATGACCTAAAACTTGGTCCACAGATCTGAAACAACATGCCAACACTCCTCCCATTCTCACACTTGCATATTATAACTGAAAAATAATCAAAATACCTCATTAGGCCATCCTTTCTTTACCTTATTTGGTGTTCATACTAGGAACTGGCCTTCATACCTTTTTTCATTCATTATAAATCATATCCTCATGCTCAAACAATATCTACATACCTGTGATATCTCATTCTTCTTCCATCTAGCTCTATACTTCATGACTAGGCCATGACTAGGTTTCTCAAGCATTTGAATACTCTTCAAATCCAACCTTGAAAAACTAAGTTTTCTTCAAATTCTTTCTATCTCTATATCCTCAAAAACCTATGACATCAATGAATCATCATGGTTGACCTCAACAATAACACTCAAAAAATATTCACATCATCATTTGGTATAAGCAGGGAACAATCTCCATTTCGACATCATGCTAAAAAATTCTTCATGACACTAATCATGTACAACATTAACTTGACATCAATGAAAACATTTTAACAAGAAAAAAACTCTCTCTCACACACACATTCTCAAAAGGTGACCATGGTTAACACATGTTATTCTTGGATTATTGGTCTCCCTCATCTTGATTTGTTCTTTTATAGTGTTCATGAATATACCTATATGTCACCAACACACTCTAACTTAAGAATCATACCCACATGACAAAAAAATACAATATAAAATGTAATTCCACTCTCATCAATCAATCAATTTATACACAATTCAATATATATAAATTTCAAATTTAATATCCCAAACTTCCATTTAGTTTATCATGCTTTCCATCAATATTTATTCTAAAATATTATAGACTAAATCAAATTACATTACCTAAACATATGCTTATCAATCACTCATCATTTCACCATTCATTATTAGAATCAATTTGACACACACATACACACACCCATAACTGGACCACTTGAAATAAATTTAAGTTTTGATAATATTTTCAAAAATTCATTTCTATAAATATAATATCTTAGTAATTAATTTATTCCCTTCATTACTTTATCATTTTCTAACATTATAATATCAACCATTCTAATTCTTATTTGCACTCCTACCACTAGCTATATCTAGGATTTACTTAATCACACAACACCTAGTTATTTATAGTTTCCAAAATTATTTATAACCCTCTTAATTTATCCATCACTTGGTTTGTAGTTTTAACTAATATTTTCATATTATTTTCTCAACCAATTAAAAGACACCAAGGTTGCAATTCACCTCATTACAGACACCACTTTCAAGTTTTTTTTAAGCCGAGAGAAAACGATTAATGTGTGTGTGTGTGTGTGTGTGTGTGTGTGTGTGTGTGTGTGTGTGTGTGTGTGTGTGTGTGTGTGTGTGTGTGTGTGTGTGTGTGTGTGTGTGTGTGTGTGTGTAAGAGTAGCAATCTCATTAGATCTTCACATCTTAAGGAAAATTCCAAGTTACTAGGAATTAGGAACCTTGTGATGACATAAACATGATTTCCAAGGTAGAGTAAAGATATTATAATCAACCTAATTATAGCTTGAATAATGTTGCAAGAAAATGGGCATTACAATAAATATGATAATAAATAGAAGAACACTATTAGATGAAAGTCTTAATATAATCCCTTATAAAATAATTTGTGTGTGTGTGTGAGAGAGAGAGAGAGATAGATACATTTTATCAAATTTAATAATCTAAATGCTCAATCTAAAATATGGGTGCAAATGAACCACACCCTAAACAATAATATGACTAAAGATAAACAAGACTTGTAAGCAATTAAAATTGGTTACAATATTGTCTTGTTTTAGTTTCTAAATGAATATGTGATTAACTTGAACCACTCTTCATCCTTTTCCACTTTGTGCCATTTTTCCAAGAAATACCACTTTTCTCAAAACTAGTTTATCATGAACAACTCTCTCTAAAACTGGTTTCAACTTATGATTACAAAATAAAAATAGCATAAAATACTTTCTTGGCTCTAAAAAAATATAAAATCATTCTTTGAACCTTATTTCAAGGCATGAAAGAGTAAGGGAATATATTCCACCCTATATCCATGTGGGTTTTTTTCTCTTTGTACTTGCATTTACTTAACTACCACATCCCAATGTTTAATTTTTTACACGTTGAAAAAAACTTGTTCCAAAATATTATTATATTATTCATGTATATAAATGAAACTCTTATTTCACTAAATCAAGAATTATTCTAGTCCAAGAACCAAAAAAATATAGCCAATATTGGAATCCAAAACTACTTGTTTTGGATTCCAAAATGTTAAATATTGGAATTATCTGGACTCCAAAATTGCACATATTGGATTCCAATATCGCATATATTGGAATCTAGAATCACATATATTGGAATTCAAAATAAATATATTGGAATCAAAAAAGTCAAATATTGGAATCTATTATACAGGCTAGCGTCTGCTAGGCATTGTCTATGATTTGGACTAAACAGAACATGCATATGTTTTATACGGGCTAGCAGCCACTAGGCATTATTTATGATTTTTTGTGTACAAAACATGTTTCTATTTTATAAGGTATAGCATCCACTAGCCATTATTTATGCTATGTTATGTAAAGAAAACGTTATGTTTTAAACAGGCTAGCCCCCTAAGCATTATTTATGCTTTGTTATATACAGAACATGTTTCCATTTTATACGGTCTAGCAGATGCTAGGAATTATTTATGACATGTTATGTACATGACATGTTTCTTTTTTATATGGGATATCAAACATCTTCTCTTGTCCTTCAATGGTTGTAACAAAGGCCACAACGTGGTGTTAAATTTAACGCCCATGTTAGACATTTTTTAATTGTTTTTATCCTTAAAATAGTTGAAAATATTTGAAATAACTGTCACATATGACTTGCATATTATAGATATGACCATCATTTTTTCTAGAGATTTATTTATATATTAATTATATTAAAAAATATTTTTAAAAATTAAGTATATATAGTATAATTTTATATTTATTTTATGAACAATGTAAAAATAATACTATTTTACAATTTTTCAAGGGCAATTTTTTCTGATAATTCACCACAGAAGTTATTCAATCATATTGTCATCTTATAATTAGTGAAAATATAAATCCTCCCATCTTATATTTCGATGATCTCATCATAATATAATAGAGTTACACATTACTTTCATAATAACATATGTATGTATATATTATTGACAATGTTAAGCAAGTACCATCATAACAACATTATGAAAAGATAAATAGTTATTTAGCATTTTCTTGATCCAAGTATTTGATTCCCTCTACCACATTCAATCCCTGAGACACTATTTGTGATATTTTTTTATACAAATCAGCCATCAACCATTTATCTTTTGTATAATATTTGCGTCTGATTTTCATCCCCACCATAAAATTTTGGAGGGTTTCCATTTACACCTAATGTAATACACAAAGTGTTTTTAGAATTGTATGAAAAATCATTTCTACTCCAAACCTTTTCTAGGTCTCTTATTGATATTCCCTCGACTATATTATAATGTTCCTTTCCCCAAGTGAGTCTTGGATTCAATACAGTCGATATTTTTTTATTGAAGCCCATTGATATATCTTTAACATCAACAGAAATGAGATTTTTGGACCAAAATCCCAGTTCACAGTATGGTGATAATAATTTTATAAATTGTGATAGGCCACCTCACAGGTTGACAACTCTCATACCGACCTGAGAATCCCTATTGTTCATATGTTCCTCCATATAAAATAAGTGCTACTTGCAGGGAAGTAAAAAAAAATTTTTTCATCGGCTGCAAAATTACAACCAATTGAAATAAACAACATTTTAGCTTATGGCTAACATCTGATTGAGATTGTAGGTTGACAAGTTGACAACTTTCATACCAAACCTGAATGACATATTCCTATTGTATGTTTTGTTTATCCCATATAGCAGGTCCTCCATATCCAAAATAAGTAAATAACTCTTATCTCTACTTGCAGGGAAGTAAACAAATTTTATTTTCATCGGCCGTATATCAATTACAACCAATTGAAATAAACAACATTTTAGCTTATGGCTAACATTTACCAATTGAGATTATAGGTTGACAGATTGACAACTTTCATACCGAACCTGAATGACATATTCCTATTGTATGTTTTGTTTATCCCATATAACAGGTCCTCCATATCCAAAATAAGTAAATAACTCTTATCGCTACTTTCAGGGAAGTAACCAAAATTTATTTTCATCGGCCGCATATCAATTACAACCAATTGAAATAAACAACATTTTAGCTTATGGATAACACTTATCGTTTAAGATTACGGATTGAATTACACCTCCTTTACATGTTTTTGGATCCATTGATGCAAGAGCTATTTCAAATAAAAAATCATCAATTCATAATCTATTTCTTTCTATTTAAAATGTGAGCATAATGTATTTGAAATAAACATTAATCAATTCATAATCGATTTCATGTTGTGGAAAATGAAAGCTTAAATGGATAAACATAGTGGTTTCTATGGTGATATGGTAAGTACAATATCAATTGTTCTCTATCTTATAATTCAAATTTAGCAGCTGCTAGGCTACGCTTATATTCGTCAAACCACCCTTTGGCAGAAAACAATCCTTAGCTATTGATGAGGATTTGTGACCGCTAGGCTATGGTATCATTGGCCAACTACACTTAGCTAGAAAACCTTTAATGAGGCTAGCCAAGTGCTACTTTACATACATATGAGATGGATCAAGCCATATGTAGTTCTGTTTATGATGATGTTGAAGCCAAAACAATGTTAATTCAATGTAAGTAGTTAGTATGTAGTAGTGAATCAGTGAAACATTGTAGACAAGTATGTAGTTGTAAATCAACAAGATATTGATGAATGTAATATTTTTTAGTCAAACCATTATTGTATTGAACATGGATGCATAGAGTCCTATAAGATCTATATATTTCATTTTAAATTGTTATCATAGCTTACAAATGGATTTCCTTAAAAAAATTCTTCGACCCTATGCCAAACATATAAACTAATGTATGTTAGTTATCATTTCCTATAAATTTGTGGGCCTTATAAATAATTTTTTATAAAATACACATGGATATCATACCACATTTTGAGTTTTTATTCATGTTGGATACCTCATGCCCTCTATAGTTACATTGTTTGGTTTTTTTTTGTCTGCATAATCATTTATTGTCTTATAAATTTGTGGGGATTATTAGCAATTTTGTTTTTAAATTCACACGATTAACATACCTAGATATGATGGCTTATTTGTGGCTGATGTGCCCGTGTCCTCCACATCTGTCATCTAAACTGTAAAAAAAAATAAGTTTGTTAAAAATTTGAAAACCATGGAAATTGAAGATAGATCTCATTAAACATATTTATAAAATGATTGAAAGTAAATCACCATGTTGAACTGGTTGTGTAACATCATGGTGAAATGGTTGTACATCAGAAGCTTTTATATCTTTATGGTTATCTGCATAAACAATAATTGTATAAGTAGCATATTTAGGTTAAAATCCATTAAACAAAATCACTTGTTGAAGTTGTTTTCAGTGACGAACCTTTCTTCATATGAGAATAGTAATGTTTCAGAAACATTGTTTGACTATGTGTCTCAACAATAAAAACAACATATAGTTTGGAATCCACTAATGCATGAAGTGTGAAACTGCTAACATAAAGCACTAGTACTAGAGATTTTTCATAACAACATTGAGTGAACATCTCAGCCCATAACTCATACGATATTTCGCAAGTAAAAGGAAAGGATGTTTTTCCTTGTAGGCCAATTTCACTTGTAGTTACAAATTTTTGTGGCACTTTCTCCATCCAATCCATAGTGACCTCTTTCTCTATAATCATCGTTATTGTCGCAGTTGTGCACACAAGATATTGTGTACATAAGACACAAAATTTTGAATATCTCATTGCTATCGTAGAGTCTGTAGCATCCATCTAGAATTGATACTCCAATGTCTTTAACCTTTTCCATGTATCTTTGTATCGTTTCTCTTAAATTTTTTGAATAACCAATTGGTATTAGAATAATAATAATACAATCCAGCACACTGGTTCCGATAACTGTTAGAAGCTCCATTATGACATCAGAAGAAATATTGTTAGCCAAATTACAAAAATTAGTGATCACACAATTCAACATTGAAAGGATTAGTCGAAGGAATAAATTGATAAAGTTGATGGAAGCTGGAATGGATATGCACATTTACAAGAAAAAAAATTTGTGACTTCCATCCTTGCTGGTATATTTCCTTCCAGTGACATCACATAGTTGTCTAATATTTTCTAAGCTGTGATGGGAAGAACTTCTTCCACCTCATGATCTTTTTTCCATTTTTCCATTTTTTCCCCTATATGGGAATCATATTTTATGTTTCCATTTCTCTCTTCACCCAACAGTATAGACAACTAGTCCTAGTGATTCATGCAATTTAAATTTTTTATTACATTGGATTCACTGCAGGATGTCAATACAATATTATCCGGATGCTTATTTCTCAAATAATGTAGAACTTTTTCTCTCATTTTGTTGTCTCCTTTTATTCTCTGGCAGTAAGAATCAAATTTCTCTACTATTACACTAGCCTCAAAAGACCCAGTTGATTTAGTATTCCTTTTCAACCCATGAAATTTTGATTTAGATGGGTCTATCTCCAATTTAGTCAAATATGTTCACCTCAGTATAGTAAACAACTTGGCATGTTTTGGAGGTGAAAGAAAACCTTTTCTATGCAAGAAATGACAAATAGAAGATGTTTTCTCTTTCTATACAATTTTCTAAATACTATAAATATACCATTTTGAATGTCTTCTGCATTTGAACAACCAATTTTGTCAGAATCTATTAGAATCCCCAAATTCCAACCATATTTTGAACATGAATATGGTCCATTGTTTATGGAGGCATGAATTTCCCATTTCCTAAACAAAGAAACATCCAACTCCATATCCAGAATAAGACACTTATTGTTTTCAAAGTCAAAGCATTCCACCTGGACACACAGTGTCCCCAAATCAATAACTTCTAATGATAGAACAATACCAACTTCCTCATGATTATCATCTATAACAAAAAACAACCACATGTCGACATGGTAGTTTTCAGGGGAATTAATTTCCACAAACCATTCCTCATCTCTTTTCTTCCAAAAAATACCTCCTGCAATGAATGGAATTGTTCTGAATGGAGCGCGAACAATGGAAGACATTTTACCTATATTTAGAGTAAAATACATTAATAATTAGGTCATTTCTGAACTTTAAAGTGTTTTTCTTGCATTTTCTGTTAAGGAATTTAAATACTACCCTAGCAAACACCAACCTCTAGAGTTATTTACTATGTATCATAACAGAGTAATTAACTTAATGGTTAGTGACCACTAGGCTTTGATAGGACATATTATGTATCATTCAACTGGTTACAGTAATTCATATTTTGTGGATCAAATCAATAATAACATAAATTTTTCTAAAAATCTGAAATTGAATTATGATGCATTGAAAGATACAAAACCATTTGCACCTTTTGAAAGTATTACATATGATCCAGACAAACTATAACATTATATAGATGGCATGATAGGAACATTAAAAAATACACACTTTAGTGGCAGATAGACTTCTAGTCAACATATAAAAGAACAACCTAAAACATTTTTTAAGCCATTTACACCTATTGAATGATAAACCCTAGAGGACATTAAGATATAATATTTGGTATTTTGAAGAAGAGAGTTTGTGGTAGCTTGGGATTTTTTGTTTTAGAAGATGATGTGATTTATGTGTATATCGGTCATACTATAGTAGTGAGGATTAAATTCCTATAACAAGACTAATGAAGATGTTTAAAGGATAGCAATCAGAAGATCTAATGTTTGGTATTTTGAGGAGAGTATTTGAGAAAAAAATCACATTAACAGAGTTAGTGATAGCTCATCATTTTTTGTTATATAAGACAATGTGAAATATATGTATATCAGACATACTTTATTCATTATGTTTAAATGTCTATAACTATTCTAAGTACGATATTTTAAGCGTAGCGCTTGGTGGGAAATTCCACAACAAGCTATCAAAAACAAATGGGAAGGATTACACTTTTCCTAAATGCAAAGTATGGCCCTCTTCACAATAGCTGATTTTTGTGGAAACAATGCTCTCTATAAGGTCATGGTGGGTTATACCTATTTGAGAAAAGATTTGATTATTAACAATGTTTTTTGAGTACCACTAAAACAAGGGTCTATTCTCTCTTACTCTGACTATAAGTTAGATTTACAATACTAATTGAAGAAATTTATTCCAAATTGTTCGAACTTATGTTAACTTATTTATAGTGCCAATATTCTTAGGCTATAAACATTTACTGTTTGATACGTTGTATCCATTGAGGGTAAAAAGCACTAAGAATTTAAAAATAGCAATAAAATAACAAATCACGACCTAGCTTAGTGAAAGCTAGGGTCCTACCATTTCATCTTTCATTGTAATCACTATCTATACACTTTTGGCTCGCTAGTGATTTTTATTGATTATAATTCTATCATATTCGATAGACTATCCATGGCGGAAACAAGTGATACACTAAAAATCCTCGATAGGGATCAAGCCATATGTATTGTCCATAAAATATATTGTTTGTAACATATAATTCACAATGTTTCATATCAGAAAAATTGTTTACCTAACGCTTAGTTTCATTACTTATCAAAAGTAATGGCACAATAGATGCTAGTTTCAATAGTTTCTTTTATTGAAAATTGTGATAAAATAATAAATCGCGACCTAGTTGAGTGACCACGAGGCTCCTACCATTACGGTCATTGTAAACACTATCTATACAACTTTGGATCGCTAGTGTTTTTCATTGATTATAATTATATCATGTTGGCTGGAATGTACCTGGCAGAGACAATAGATGCACTGCATACCATATAGAGGGATCAATCCTTACATAGTTCCCATAAGGTATATTGTTTGAAACACATAATTCACATCAGATCTTATGGGAGAAAATGCTTAGCGAATGCTAAGATTTTTTCCTTATCGAAAGTAAACATAGTGGACACTAGGATCAACATTTTCATAATTTGAAAATAGCGATAAAATAAAAGATCATGCTCTAGTTTAGTGGTTGCTAGGCTCCCACCATTACTACCAGTCATTATAAATACTATATGTATATAGCTTTGGGTCGTTACTATGTTTTCATGGATTATGTAGTACTCACAAGACATATTGTTTGTAACATATAATTCACATATGTTCGTACGAGAGAAAAATTCTTAGCGACCACTAAGCTTTTGTACATATTGAATGGAATGCCATAATGACTGCTAGGATCAATTTTTTTTATTTCAACACTATGTGCATGGATTTTAAATGATAGTGTTATCCATTTATTTTAATTGTACCATATTTTCTAGGCTATGTGTGGTGGAGAGAAATTCCTGCATTACATACCCTCTAAATGGATCGAGACGTATTATGTGTTTCCCATAGACTCAAAAGTTTCTTATTTTTGAAAATAGCCATAAAATAGCAACCCATGGTATAGCTTAGCAGCCGCTAGGCTCCTACCTTTACCTCTTCTCATTATAAACACTATCTTTATAGTTTTGGATCACTAGCCTTAATATGTAGTTCCCATAAGATACATGGTTTTCAACTCATATTTTACATCATTTACTATCAAATAAAATGCTTAGAGACCATTAAGCTCCTTTACTTATTGACAAAAAATGGCATATCAGACCCTAGTCTCAAAAGTTTCTTATTTTGAAAATAGCCATAAAATAACAAATC
This sequence comes from Taxus chinensis, assembly GCA_019776745.2. Classification (NCBI taxonomy): domain Eukaryota; kingdom Viridiplantae; phylum Streptophyta; class Pinopsida; order Cupressales; family Taxaceae; genus Taxus; species Taxus chinensis. The sequence continues at coordinate 594,833,544 of CM034148.1, read as the reverse complement.
ATGGTATAGCTTAGTAGATGCTAGGCTCATACCTTTACCTCTTCTCATTATAAACTCTATCTTTACAGTTTTGGATCCCTAGCCTTGGTATGTAGTTCCAATGAGATACATGGTTTTCAACTCATACTTCACATCATTTCCTATCAAATAAAATGCTTAGCACTCGCTAAGCTCCTTTACTTATTGACAGAAACGACATATCAGACCCTAGGCTCAAAAGTTTCTTATTTTGAAAGTAGCCATAAAATAATAAATCATGGTTTAGCTTAGTGGCCGCTAGGCTCCTACCTTTACCTCTTCTCATTTTAAACACTATCTGTAAAGTTGTGGATCGCTAGGCTTAGTATGTAGTTTCCATAAGATACATGGTTTTCAAGACATATTTCACATCATTTCTTAACAAAGAAAATGCTTAGCACCATGTATGCTCCTTAACTTATTGACAGAAATGGACATATCAAAGCCTAGGCTCAAATGTTTCTTATTTTGAAAATAGCCATATAGTAACACTATCTGTACAGTCTTGGATCACTAGCCTTATTATGTATCCCAAATAGCTTGTTCGAAACTTTCCACGTGGCACATTTTAATTGGATAATTAATTTAAATTAGGGCACACTATATCTAACATTGTAGAAATTGATTTTGATAAAGAATGGAACATAAATGTTTGTATATTATTCTAATAAACTTCAAAACTATGTTTAGGATTTATTTCTTCTATTTTCTTATAATATATTTTTTTGTTATGCTTGTTTTAATATATGTTGTATAATATATTTGTTATTATGTTTATATTATTATAGGCTATAGACAATGAAAAATTGCATTGTTTTTAATTCATGTTTAGTTTTAATTTTTAAACCATGGAAAAATAAAAATAGGGAAATTTGAATTCCCCCATTTTTGGATATTTGAAATTTCAATAGCCCGCCCTTTTGCTTTTAGAGGGGGAAAGTGAAAATTTCAAATTTTCGTATCCCACTCTTTTTCTATTTTTGAAATTTCTTTCATGGAATGTGCTAAAAAATTATTAAATACCTCAGAGAAATATTGAGTAGGGTTTCTGATTTTTTTGGTCAATCAGAAAAGCATGTCTTCAAAATAAAAAAATACGCACAGGCTCGTAGATTGCAGGGCTGAGTGTTCGAATCCTGATTGTTTTTTGCATGTGATTATAATCTTGTTTGCAGAGAAGGAACACAAAATACACAAATGCACATAAAGGATGCACACAAAAGGAGGATAGAAACAGAGGTTGTGAAAAGAATCACATAGATTGTTTGATTGAGGTAGCAGATGGAGGTTTCACAGACAACATAAAGCACGAAATAATCCCAGATATTACTAAACCAGGTATTTATAGTAAAGGTGTACCTTTTTTATTGTGGGATCTATTAGTTTCTCTTGTAGTCAACTGGTTCCTGTGTTTTGCATGGTAGTCCAATCGTGATCCACACAAGCCCTGCTTTGTCCTACTGAATCATGTTCCACAGTCAAGCCTTGCTTTCCAGTTGCTTTTGATCTCCATGCCAAACTTCCTTGTTCTTCATGAAAACTCACTTTTTTGTGTTTAACAAAAGAAATTTTAATCACTTTTCTACTCTAGTATTTATCTTTGTTTAACGCTTTCCCATTTCTGCCATTCTATGTCTCTCTTTGGCTATTTTTTATTTTGAATTTTTCATTCTCATTCCTGTGATTGTTTTTTAAGGATAATGATAGCTTCTGGCACAGTCACCTTATTTTTAATTTTATTTTGGTTGGGAGAACCAAAAATAGTTTAATGTTGTTCATTAAGATGATGCAAAGAAACGTCACTAATTAATGCATATTACATTTTTTACATGGTTGCCGCTTAGATATTTTAGGAAAATATATGAGGTTAAAAAATTAATTCAAAACTATAAAACTATATTAAGAATTCAATTGTATGATAATTATTTCCAATTATATACGTGTTTCCATGTAGAATTAACCAAATGTAATGTCTTCATCAATTTTATGTTATGTACATTGGAAGTTAAACACATTATATATGCAATAATATTATTAAATCTAATTTTAATCACTATGCATTTTATAATTAATATATTCTTCCTTTTGAGCCCACTAATCTATGCCAAAAATTAACATAGCTTTGAGGCTTCCATGATATAATTCTTTTGTTTCGAAAACCTATTTACGAAACCCCAATTCTATTTCGAATTACATACAAGATTCTACACATATATTTATATATCCATTATATAAATTCCGGATTTATTTGTTATCATTTGTATCTTTTCAATATGATTTATTTTCTATGAATAAACTCTACCATAGGAAAAAATTGTCTACCCTAGCATCTGCTAGGCTATAATTCTAATTTGGAAAAAGCATTCATTTTCCTTGGCCCCTCGTGGATCAGTTGTTTTTATATAGGCAACACAATGTTTTTTGGTCCTAGCGATCACTTTTGTTCTTTGTCTGTTGTTATATTCGCAAAGATTAACAATTTAGATTTATAAAACAACTTCATTATGAACATGATATATTTACCTTTAAGAATAGATTAGCGGCCGCTAGGATGCAACGAGTAGATGGCATCATATGTAAAAACTTGTTTTATAGATTCTCAGTCGCAATTCCGAGTTTCTATATTTTTCATAAATGTAAAATAATTCTGCCAAAATCTTGTAAGAAGTAGATAAAACTATACGTATACCTGTATAACATATTAAATATACAATTTTACACGTATATTTATGTATCCATTATATAAACACCAGATTTATTTGTTATCTTTTATATCTTTTCAATATGATTTCTCCTGTATGAATACACTCTACATGAAAAAATTTGCATGCAGTAGCGCCCGCTAGGCTATAATTCTTATTTAGAGAAACCATTTATTTGGTGTTAGCAATCACTTTTGTTGTTTGTCTCCTGTTATCTATGCAAAGATTAAGAATTTAGATTTATAACATAGCTTCATTATGAACATGATATATTTACCTTTAGGAATAGCTTAGCGGCCGCTAGGGTGCAACGAGTAGATCACATTGTATTTAAAAACTTGTAGTATAACTTCTAGGTCACTAGTCCAAGTTTCTTTTCTTGTCCTAAATGTAAAAATATTCTGCCAAAATCTCATAAGAAATATAGAATTCTAGACGTATAGTTGTGTAACACATGAAAAACATGATTCTAAACGTACACAACTTCATTATGAACATGATATATTTTCCTTTAAGAATAGCTTAGTGGCCACTAGGGTACAACGAGTCCAAGTCTATACGTATACTATTATATAAATTCTAGATTTATTTTTTACCATTTATATAAACTCCTTTTTTAATACAATCTACATGAAAAATGTTTCCTACTCTAGCGACCGCTAGGCTATAATTCTTATTTGGATGCAGTCTTTGTTTACCTTTGCAGACTCACAGATAAGTGGATTTTGTTATAGGAAACACACTTTTTTGGGTCAAGTGATCACTTTGTTATTTGTCTCATGTTAAATACGCAAAGACTAACAATTAAATTCATAACACAACTACATTATAAAAATAATATATTTACTTTTAAGAATAGCTTAGCGGCCGCTAGGCTTCATTGAGTATATCACGTTGTATCTAAAAAACTTGTTGTAAATATTCTATCCACTAGTTACCCAAGATATAACATTAATACCTTAGCATGGTTGGATTAAACAAATTAAATTAAAATATTTTGAGCTAAGCGGGGGCTCGGTACTTACACACTATAATATTTGAGCTTAGTGGGTGTTATAATATATCTAGTTACCCAATGATATTTTGAGCTTAGCATCCACTAGCTTATGACACAACATAATATTTGGATCTTAGAAGTCTCTAGGTTTCAGTAAAGAAAGTAAGATATTATAAGCTTAGTGGCCAATAGGTTTTGCCAAAACATAATAATACGATCTTAGTGAATACTATTAAGAGCTTAGCTGCTGCTAGGTTATGCCACAACATATTAGGGTATTCAATTCGCTAGGTTATGTATCAAAACAAATGATATGTATCACAAAGAAGATGCAAACATGTGTTTAAATTAGTTGATTTATCAATGATTTTAAGATTTTAAGAAGATATTTTGAGCTTAGCACCCGCTAGGTTATGCTACCACATAATCATTGGAACCTATATTTTAGGATTTAATAAACTAAATTAAGGTATTAAGAGCTTAGCGGCCATAGGTTATGCAACAACATATTATTTGGGTATTCAATTCGCTTGGTTATGTATCGCAAAGAATGTATGCAAACAAGATGTGTTTAAATTAGTTGAATTTATCGTATGATTTTAAGATTTTAAATTAAGATATTTCAAGCTTAGCACCCACTAGGTTATGCTACCACATAATCATTGGAACCTAGCGGTGGTTAGGATTTAATAAACTAAATTAAGGTATTAAGAGCTTAGCGGCCACTAGGTTATGCCACAACATATTATTTGGGTATTCAATTCGCTAGGTTATGTATCAAAACATGATATGTATCACAAAGAAGATGCAAACAAGATGTGTTTAAATTAGTTGAATTTATCGTATGATTTTAAGATTTTAAATTAATATATTTCGAGCTTAGCACCCGCTAGGTTATGCTACCACATAATCATTGGAACCTAGCGGTGTTAGGATTTAATAAACTAAATTAAGGTATTAAGAGCTTAGCGGCCACTAGGTTATGCAACAACATATTATTTGGTATTCAATTCACTTGGTTATGTATCATGTATCACAAAGAAGATGCAAACAAGATGTGTTTAAATTAGTTGAATTTATCATATGATTTTAAGATTTTAAATTAAGATATTTCAAGCTTAGCGCCTGCTAGGTTATGCTACCACATAATCATTGGAACCTAGTGGTGGTTAGGATTTAATAAACTAAATTAAGGTATTAAGATCTTAGCAGCCACTAGGTTATGCCACAACATATTATTTGGGTATTCAATTCGCTAGGTTATGTATCACAAACATGATATGTATCACAAAGAAGATGCAAACAAGATGTGTTAAATTAGTTGAATTTATCATATGATTTTAAGATTTTAAATTAAGATATTTTGAGCTTAGCACCCGCTAGGTTATGCTACCACATAATCATTGGAACCTAGTGGTGGTTAGGATTTAATAAACTAAATTAAGGTATTAAGAGCTTAGTGGCCACTAGGTTATGCCACAACATATTATTTGGGTATTCAATTCACTAGGTTATGTATCGCAAAGAAGACAAACAAGATGTGTATAAATTATTTGAATTTATTCATATGATTTTAAGATTTTAAATTAAGATATTTCATTCTTAGTTATTTAATCATTTTAGCGATGGTTAGGATTTAATAAACTAAATTAAGATAAGAGCTCTTAGTTATGCCACAACATATTATTTGGATTCCCTATGATGATTACAAAGAACTTATCATACTAAATATATGCCAAAATATGGGGAAAGTATTTGTAATCAGGAACCAGTCACTTCACCCACAAATACTTATCATACTATATCTATAAGAGCTTAATCAGCTTCACTACACTTCTTATATCTATACAACCATTCTGAACCTTAATAAAAAAAATAAAGACAAATGCATCTAGGAAAGATTAGGTCATTTGGCCTCTCAGCTCCACCTCGTCAATGATCTCGACATTCATGTCCCCTTTACTCTGATCAGAGGAGGAGGACGAATCGACACAACATTCCGACATTTTCACTTTAGCACCAACAGGGAGTTCTATACCCTAATTTTCCACAACTTCCTCCAGACCATGCACAATCACCTTGCATCCCCCACATCAAGGCATGGACATGATACTGAAGGCTGACTAGACACTCTTCCAACTTCTCATTCTCCTTATGCAAGATAAACTTCCCTGAAGAGTTGGACAATATGTTTTCCACACTCAACCCTTGCGCCATGTCAAAAATGTTCCTCTTCACCCTTTGGACTGGTTTGGGTCAAGCATTAGCTTGTGCATGCTCTCAAAAATATCACCATCATCTTCTTCTTTGAATCACTCCATGACCGACCAGACCTTCTCGAGCCAATTCCACATAGTTGTGTTCCAAATTTTCCCATCCATCCAAGAAGTAAATGATTCCCCAACATCCTTTCCTATCATAGCTCTCTTCCTCTTCCTACTAGGACCACACTCCATGCTACCCAAGAAACCACCAACACCCCTATCACCATCACAGAGAGACAGGAAGAAAATGACCAAAAATGAAAAGAGGAAAGGGGTAGTGAAATGTCTAGCCGACCTGGAGATATAAAGCCACCAACGCACAACACATGAAAGGAGGTAAGTGTGACGGTACCAAAGATCATCGATTAGATATCCTAATCATAAATATCATGCTTCCCATTAAAACTCTTAAATTCCCAATGCCATCTTACATCTCACATGTGTATAACCCTTAATCGATTCCATCTATCACACGAATGCAATCTATCGATGTCATAAATGACCATTAAAGCCACACATGCCATATCCTCTTGTCGCCACTAAAAAAGGTTACCCCTTAGAATAATCTAATTTTTTTATTAAAATCTTATAAGTCACTACATTTGACAAATTAAAGTAAGTTGTTTTGAGCTTATCGACCTCTAAGTTAATCAACCACGTTAACTTTGGAGAAATGTATAGCAATCAAGATCTGTATAAATTAGTCGACTTTATTGTATGATTTTAAGATTTCAAATTAAGATATTTCAAGCATAGCACCCACTAGTTTATGCCACCACACAATCTTTGTAGCCTATCAGTGGTTAGGATTTAATAAATTAAATTAAGATATTTTCAACTTAGCGGCCACTAGGTTATGCCACAACATAATATTTGGATCTTAGCAGTCTCTAGGTTTCAACAAAAGAAAGTAAGAACTTAAGAATATAATATTTTGAGCTAAAAATTCAATAGTATTTAACAAACAAAAGAAATACATTTTGAGTCCAATGTCCTCTAGGTTATGCTTAAACATAACCTAAAAATTTATATTGTAAACTTAGAAGTCGCTAGGTTTCAACAAATTAAATTACGTTGTTTTGAGCTTATGACCTCTAAGATTATCAATGACATTGACTTTGGAGATCTTTATAGCAATCAAGACTAGTATAAATTAGTTGAATTTTTTGTATGAATTTAAGATTTGGAATTAAGATATTTTGAGCTTAGTGCCCACTAGGTTATGCCACCACATAATATTTGGAGACTACCGGTGGTTTCAGATACTTTGAGCTTAGCAGCCAGGTAGCTTATGCCACAACATATTATTTGGAGATTGAATTCACTAGGGTTCAATAATTCATAGTTATGATATTTTACAACAGTTAACAAATTACAGAAGATATTTTGAACTTAGCTGACGCTAGTTTAAACAATGACATAATATATGGAGGTTACGGTCGATAGGATTAAACAAATTAAATTAACATATTTTGAACTAAGCGGAGACTAGGTACTTCCATAATATATTATTTCAGCATAGTGGTTGCTATCATTTAACATGTTACTGAATGATATTTTGAGCTTAGCGTCTACTAGATTATGACACAACATAATATTTGGTGCTTAGCGCTCACTAGGTTTAAACAAAAGAAATAAGATATTATTAGCTTGGCTTGCTGGTGGGTTACACCAAAACATAATATTTGGATCTTAATGGTGACTGGGATTTAGCAAATTTGAATCAACATAGTTTGAGCTTAGTGGCCGCTAGGTACTTAAACAATATATTATTTCGAGCTCAAAAGACAATAGCAGTTAACAAACAAGGGAAATATATTTTGATCTTTGCAGCCGCTAGGTTTTTCCACAACATGTTATTTGGTGATTTCATCACTAGGGTTTAATAATTCATAATTAATATATTTTACAACATCTAACAAATTAGAGGCAGATATTTATAACTTTTCTGGTGCTAAACCCACAATATAATATTCTAAGCTTAGTTTTTGCTAGCACCTAACTAGTAAGAGAATTATATTTTGATATTAGACAATGGTACATTATGCCACACCATAAATTTTTGGAGCTTGGTGGTCACTAGGTTTTATCAAAATAAAGTAGGATATTGTGATCTGAGAAGCCACTAGGTTATACCAAGACATAAAATTTGGAGCATAGCGATCTTAAGGATGTAAGAAAACTCATTAAGATATTAGGAGCTTAGCTGCGACTACGATATGCCAAAACATAAAACTATTTGGAATTAGAGTAAAAGTGGGTTTTCCCAAATGACCCACATACTTGCACAAAAAATCCCTCATGGACCAGATATTACAGTGAAACAAGAAGAGAACAATCCTGTATGCAGCAAAAAACAAAAAACCAAAAAGTCCCAAACCACAAAGCCAAATTACATTTTATGGATATTCATGAGAGTAGTTACTTCATCCTTAGCATCAATAGTAGGGATTCCTTCAACCAACACGTCCACTAACTTAATGTGTTCCAGGAAGTCTTCATTGATTTTCAACCAGGTCATGTCCATGTGAATTTTCCATTCCTTGATAGCAGATACTGAGTGTAACATAATCTTCAATGGCCTCGTGTGGATCAGGAGAGATCTTCTCTAAATGCTCCTTGTGTTCTGAAGTTGCAGTGGGGGAGCCCATTTTCTCTGACAGAAGGAGAATCAAGGTAAACTGAGGAGAGATCCCACAACACATTTGGAATTTCTGATTCCATGCTAACTTCCATGTAAAAAGGAGGGAGGGAATCCACACATGCTTCCATGATCAGGTGAGTTGAGTCATTTTTAGCCATTACAATGTCTATGGAGATGAGAGGAGAAGCCAGAGAAGCATTGGTAAGAGGTGGAGAGGAAGTAGATGTCGGGTCTGAAAGTGGTTCAGAGACCTTAGGAGAGTGCTCTGAGGGGTCCAAAGGGTTAAGATCCACCAGAGAAGATGAGGGAGACCCAAGAGAAAAAGAATGGGGGGAGACCACCAGACCACTCTGGCTAATGATCATGATGTCTGAATCAGATTCAGAAGGGAGACGAAGGTGGAGACAATGGATACGAAAAGAGGGAGCTGGTTGTGGAAGAGGAGGGGGGACATGACGCTTGCTTTCCTGGCTTAGAGGGGAAGCGTGAGATTTCTTTTTGGGAAGCTGTCCATTTTAAAGAGAAAATACAAAAGGCCTTGGTGTAGGAAAGGACCTTCATCTTCTCTAGCTAGTTTAAGGGACCTCTCAAGTGATTGAAATAAAAAATCCACAAATTTTACCTTCTGATCATGTCGAAGATGCACAAGAAGAAAAATATGAGGTCCATAGATCACTTTGTAGCATCACTCCAGCATGAAGTACCTCCTCAATTTCTCAGCAACCCTATCCCAAGGTTGTGGAAGTGAGTCCCATTCATAGCCCAAGTGATACATTGTCATATTTTCACCAGGACACAGGAACTCATCCATCTCCTCCTGAAGTGAGCATTTAAAATAAATGTCTCCCTCCATGGGGAGCCCCATCGCAACCGTAATGGACTCTGTCGAAATAAAAAAAATTCATCTTGCCCACTTTGACTCTTCCTTTCTTCCAGGTTGCCAGCACACTGTTGGTCACTCGGACAGAGTGACCAGACAGTCTTTCCATAAATGATGTAACACCACCATCATGTAAAATATTCCATACTACCGGGTCAGCCTTGACCTCTTCACAGGAAGAAGGCTCAATGTGTTTGATGGTGCCACCCATAGTGAACAGGGCTATTGTGACAGTGATTTCCAAAGGCCCGATATAGATGATGCTTAAATAGAGATGTCGAGCACCTTCATTCCAATCTTCAACACGTGTCTCCAAGATTTCTAATTGAAATTTGTTAGTAATTAGTAATAGTCATTAATTTGTCCCATCCATCACACGAACACAATCTATGAATGCCATAAATGCCCAAAAAAACCACAAATGTCATATCCTCTTGCCACCACCAAAAGAGGTTATGCCTCAACATAACCTAACAAATTTTATTGTAATCTTAGTTAATGTTCAGCCAACTGTAACATTAATTAGTTAATGTTCTTGCAATTACTGCATTTAGTGGAGGTTGAAGGTTTGAATGTTAGCGATATTAGATGTATTTAGTTAATATATATTATAAAGGAAGAATCTACAAACAAAATGAAGCAAGGTGAAATAACTAACATTGCTAGACATGATTTCATACTGTATAGATTATCAGACAACAAATCATAAAGCAATATCTTATTAGAATTTCTTTATTGACACATCTATTTGTTACATTTAGGTTCTCCAAGGTTGTTCATTCTACACATGGAAATGAAGTGGGTAAGCACAGAAGATGTTACAGGGAGCACAAGAAGCACTTGTGATGGGCATTTTTTGCTAGATTTGGTGAGGTGATTTCACAAAACACTGTTTGACTGGAATGAGATGGGGATGGTGTTGTCTCGAAAAAAATGCATCCCCATGAGTCCTCTCCATCCCGGGGTTAGATTTTTTCAACGGAGAGCAGCGTGTTTAGTTTCAGACCAAGATAAATTTAAATGTAGATACAATTACATGTACGTGGAAAGAATAATATGCTTATTGGGTTTGTGTTCTCTTACAGGTACAATTATAGGTACATGACAAGAATAATATGCTTTTTCATCTTTTAACTAGCCTCGTGGATGTTAAAATTTCTTCTTATATTGAACCCTTACATGACTTCAGACTGGTGTGGGTATATATATTAACTTGAATCAAGATTGTTTTGTTGCAGGTACAGTCGGTAGTTGGTTGTTTATATTACTTCGAGCGTAGTGGTCACTTTCATTTAACAAGTTACTGAATGATATTTTGAACTTAGCGTTCCACTAGCTTATGACACAACATAATATTTGGATCTTCACGGTCTCAAGGTTTCGACAAAATAAAGTGAGATATTATTTTGATTTTAGTGGTCACTGGGATTTAACAAATTAAATCAACCTAGTTTGAGCTTAGTGTCCGAATGTATTTGAAGAATATAATATTTCGAGCTAAAGAGTCACTATCATTTAACAAGATAAAGAAAGACATATTGAGTTTAGTTTCCACTAGTATCTCCAGTGTTAATCTCATAATGAACTTCCACCTAGTTGGAGGATTGAATTGATATAACAAAAAAAAGGTATAGTAGTTTGGGATTGAAGTGAAATTTGTAACCTGTTTTTTAAATTTGTTACTACTCAGAACAGAAGTGTGACTAGCATCATGGATGTTAAAAGTTCTTCTTATTGGAAGGATTGAAAGATTTTTTAATTACTACAAAATGCCTTTTATGTTGTACTTATAATATGTTGTTGTTTGAATGAAAAAATATTGAACATGTTTCTAAAATAGTTTGATGTCTTTTAAACATCCTAGATCAATTGTTTTCACAAAAAAATTTGCTTACATGCATTGATGGAGATCAATGACTACAATGCTTAAGTATAACACCTGACATATCAGTTATTGGACCAAACATATTCATTTTCAAAACATATGTTGTCTTGCAAAGGATTTCTGGAGGAAAATTTTGACTAAGGATTTACTCCCCAAGGTCAACAAGATGAAGTCTGTCTGCCTTAACTGGAATTGAATTGTAAAGATTGGAGGATGAAAATTGTATTTATTTGAAATATTTGTTACTTACTACAAAATACCTTTTATGTTGTACTTATAATATGTTGTTTGTTTGAATGAAAAATATTGAACATGTTTCTAAAATAATTTGATGTCTTTTAAATGTCCTAGATCAATTGTTTTCACAAAAATGCTTTTCCTACATACGTTTATGGAGATCAATGACTATAATTCTTAAGTATAACACCTGACATATCAGTTCTTGGACCAAACATATTCATTGTCTGAACATATGTTGTCTTGTAAAGGATTTGTAGAGGAAAATTTTGATTAAGGATTTACTCACCAATGTCAACATGTTTTTCTGGTTAGTTGTTCAAAACAAGATTTTAACCCTTGACAATGTGAGAAAGGATACAATTAATAATTGGACCATAAGCAATATCCTTAAAGATACTAAAGAAAATTTTCTGAAAGAGTTTGATAAATGTAATTATTCATACCCCTAGAAAGGGTAATAAATGTGTGGATTATCTTGCCAAATTGGGGGCTAAAGGTAGTAATTTTAAAGTGTGTGAGAGGGGAGATGATATCACCAATGTTATTAATATCATTAAGAACATTAAGTACTGATGTGTCAGTGGCTCTTTTCCCTCATTGGGATGTCATCCTTGTACTTATGGTTAGCAGGACCCTTCACATGTGCATGATATATGGTGGGATTTGTATTAATTTTTCTCTTACAATTCATTTTGGCCATTGTTTCTTCCATTTTCAATCTCAGTTCGACTAAAACCATGGGAGGTGGTCATTCAAGAACCAAGCCCATGAGCTATGGTGCCCTGAAGGACAACCCCTCCTTGTGGATGCATTCTAAAAATTGGGGGGGTTTAGGAATTTCATCTCAAAAATCACGAGGTCTAATCATTATCTTGCATTGGAGTTTGGTCAGGCATGGAACAATGACAACATGGTGATCCATGGTATGGAAATTCAGGTTTCAGAGGATTCGATAGCATAGGTGACTGGAATGGAGATGACTTAAAGATATTCAAAGACCACACCAGATGTAAGCACAAAATTGAGACTTTCTTCCACGGTAAAGAAATGGTTTACCTGCTGGTAGACGATATAGCTAGATTTTGCATCCCTGATATTTGGAATATAGTCTGCCTCCACCTTATGAGGTACATTACTCTTGAAGTGAATTATAGAAAGATATTTACTCACCATCTTACTATGCTTAATATGTTTAGGCATAAGATTTCTATGAGCCTTCCCTTTTTCTTGTTTATGTCGCTCTCTGCATCAGTGAATGATTTTCAACAGGGAAAGATTGATACCCCGATACACCATGGACTAATTATTTTTATTTTTAAGAATGGTAAACCGGTGGTGGAAAAGGAATTAGAGCCCAAATCTGGGGATTCAGATGAAAATTGTAATCTTGTAGAACATATGAAAAAACTGAGGAGAAAGAAGAGTATGACACCTCAGGGGAAGGGAAATCTTGGTACTAGGGTGTAGGTTCTCTGATTGATACGAAAGGGGAGTCATCTAAAGGGAAAGAGAGATTTGAGATGGGTTGGAATGTGGCTTTTGATAAAATTTCTCTCAGGGTGAGTCAGGTGGAAATGGATATGGAGGCCTTAGGTGAAGTTGGAATGGATATGGGAAATAATGTCATACATTGCATCAATGCCTCTAAGAAAATTTGCATCACCCAAAACTCTATCAGGGTGGATATGGTAGAGATCAAAAGTTTGGTTTTGGAGTTGCAGGGGCATGTGGTCAAGCTGGAGCAGGGACACAAAGTTTGCATGTATAATCTCCACCTCAGTAGTTCTGATGAGGAAGATAAGGTTGAAGATGACATCCCTATCATGAGCGACAAGATGATCATATGAAAGGACAGGAAGAGCATCAACTGGAGGAGTACAAACATTTGAAGACTAACTAGTCTCTTGGAGCTTTTATTTTTGACTATTTGTGGACTATATCATTTGGGATGTTTTCCCCTCCATGTTTTGTGATTTTTCCTTGTATTGATCTGTTGGACTGTAGTTTGGGATAAGTTGATTTAGCCCTTTTGTCCTGTTTCTTTTTTGTTCACTCTTGGTGATGCTCATGATGCATTCTATTGTAAGGTTTATGGGTGCCTTAATCCCTGTATAAAGTATCCAATCATTATGTTCACGTATATTTAATAAACCTTGTTAATATTAATTTTTTTAACGACATTTTAAATTAAACAAGACAGAGTGGAAAGTTCATGCCTCACAGTTGGGAGATGTGCTAGTTGTGCGATTGTTTTAAAAAAATTCTATAATTTTTTGCATTACGTGCTTTATATTTCTAAGAATAACCACTTTCAAATTTTGATAGAAAGTACAATGTACCAATACTTAATGTATAAATTATGCACATATGGTATGTCGACATCCACATAATGCTAAAAAATAGAATGCCCCTATGTAATGATTTTGAATGCATAAAATATGTATATATATATGTAAGTACCCAATTTAAATGTTGCACATATTTGTAAATACCCACATTAAAATTCAGGTAGAAAACAAAAATAAAAATAAAATTATGCATCAAATATATAATTCTTTGGAAAAACATAGAGCGACCTAGAATCATATTATGTTTGAAAATAATGCAGCAATATAAGTGGCATTTTGAAATACATAATATGCTAGATTTTTCAAGTGCAATAAAAAAAACCACCATGATTTTACAAGTTGAACATGCCTACCTAAAGATAAAAGTTTTCTATTAAATGGAATAGCCGAAATAAATCAGTTAAAAGATTTATCACAATAGCAGTAACTAATAATAGTATTATTTTTCTTGTCTTTAACACAATATAATCCATATAAAAAAAAATTATGGTTAAAAAATTTAATACAAACATAGAAAAAATTGTATTTTATAAAATTTAACTTACAAATCTAATTTTTATTGCAAATGGGGATAAAGCAAAGATTAAAATTTTTTACTAGCAAAAACAAAATAGTAAAAAATATATAAGGAGTGGGATGGGATTTAATTTAGAAATGTTTATAATGTGATTTGTTAAATAAATTTTATTAATTTTTATGAATATTGTACTATTCTGGATGTGCCACTTGTCCAAGCATGCAAATACATCTTCCTTTTTGGATAAACATTAAATGCAGTGAATATTCTATTAACATTTTTTTTTTCTAAATCTCATATCTTATTTAAAGATTGGACAAATGTCTTTCTTAGAATTATGATTTTTATTAAATAGAATAAATCAATGTTGCAACAAGGCCTCATATTTGTCAAATCAATACTAACTAGAAAATAAAGAAAAATATAAATAAGTTTTGTAGATTAAAAAATTATTTAAATAAAATATAAACATTAGAAAGTTGAAAAGTTATAGAATTTTTTATTTTGATTGGTGGATTGAGGAGAAATTTTAAGTAAGATGTTTTGAGCTTAGTGCCCGCTAAGGTAACATAATACTTCCACAATATAATATTTTGAGCTTATGGATTGCTAGCATTTAACAAGTCAAAGAATATTATTTTTAGCTTAGCATCTGCTAGCTTATGTGACACCATAGTAATTATGATATTATCGATCGATAGGATTTAACAAAATAAAGTAAGATATTGTCATCATAGAGTCTTGGTTAGGTTATGCGACAACAACATATTTCGATGTACAAAAACTATGTCCATTTTTTGTATAAGGGTGAATATGGGGGTTTTGAAAGGACCTGCATCCTTTTACAAAAAGGTCCTTAAGGAAAAATATGACATTGAAGCATAGAAGAGAGAAATCTTGTAGGCAGCAAAAGACAAAAAGCCACATAGTCCACTGACCCAAACAGAGAAAATTTACATTTTGTGAAAAGTTTTGAGGATATTTGTTGCTTCCATAGTAGCACAAGTGGAGCATCTATTAAAGATAATAAGCAACATATTAGAGTTTCCTTATTCCTCGAATTCTCCTTTCACAAATTTGTATTTGTTCTTTTGTTCTCCAAAATCTGTTTAGTTCTCCTACTCTTGTATTACCATATTTTTTCACGGAAATAGGTCACTGTAATCAAACACCAACACATTGAATGGAAACTCATTCTTAACATGAACATATCTTTAAAATATTTCCATTGAAATTGTCAATGATGTCATAGCCATTAAATTTTGTTGAGTATGTGTAGTAGAGGACTATTTGTGGACAATAATAAGGCCAACAAAATAATATCAATTTTATCAAATACATCTACTCATCGATTCCTGCGCACCACCATGACCATAAATCGATTTTGATATTCAATTTTTTTATTACAAAAATTGAGCCACCATCCATACCACTAGGCTTTTTTTTCAAGACACAACAAAACAAGTTTGTAATGCCATAAAAAATTGTAGATTTAATAGAATGTTTAGCATATAAATTTCAGATTTATTTTCAAAATATATATATACATATGCCATTTCATTTTTTTTAACAAAAATTTTTAAAGGTAAAACACAACTAAATACTTCAAATTTAATGTATGATGCATAGCTATAATATTGCAGATTTCTAAACAACCAAGACCTCCAAATGAAGACATTAAAATAAAAGAGTTCATGTTTTCAATATGGTAATCCTTCCTTTCTTTTTTTGTTTACAAGATTTTTGCAACAATGAAGGGAAATCTTCCTTAGCAATGACTAAAGTTTACAAGTAGCATTACGTACAAAATAGGTATTTACAAGAAGGTAAAGCTTCACAAATCCACATTTGAAGAGATAAAATGAAAGTAATGTCCTCAAAAGATGAAGATGTCCAAGAGGACCAAGATGAAAAGGGGGCTCCAACTATCTCCAAACTTGAATGTTCTTCCAAGGATGCTGAAATAAGAGACAAGGCTTGTTTACCACCCAACCAATAGGCATCATCACATGCCTTTCCATGGTTGGAAGTCATGCTAGCCTCCCCCAAGCCCATGGGAGAGAGGAACAAACTTCCACAATGTGCACAAGTATAATGGGGATAAAACACAACAAGAAATACATAGGACCATTTAAACACTTAGAAATACTACACATGGTAAAACAACAACATGAGGAGAACAAGGTCAACCTCACAAAGGAGGAAGAGAAGAAAATTTGATGCCCAAAGTAAAGGTGTCCAACCATAGGAACACCAACAAAATGCATGTTTACAAAACTCCTTATTCCTCCTTTATGTCAAATAAATCCTTCTTGGGAGGATTTTCAAACCCAAGAGTGTTTTCTCACCAAGAATGGGGAAAGGTTCAAGGCATATGAACCTTTCTCCCACCTCAAACCATATGAGGGGATGAGAAGGGACCTTTATGGCTTGACCAACAACCATGAGGTTTGAGAGGAAAAACCCTCTCACTTCCCCTACATTCTCCAAAAACCATCAATCCAAATGATGGTGGAGAGAAAACAAAAGGAAATAACAAAGTAACAAAACAAACAAACTACATTCTCCATACAACATTACAATACATCATTTCACACACATCATTTTATTGACCATTGCATAATTAACAAGATAAGTACAACTAGGAAAGAAAAGGATTAAGAATCCTACCTCTACAATGCTTTCCAAGACTCTAAGTTTTTCCCCTTTTTCTAAGCAAACTTCCAAGCTCCCAAAATTCTCCAAGTTCTCCCCCCCAAAAAAAAGAGCAAAGAAGACCCCTTCCTTCCACATGAGGAAGAATAAGAAGAGGAACCCAAAAGTTTCATCACCAATGGGAAAGTGACAAGCGTCACCCCCTCTCCTCCCATGATTCAAAGATTCCAAAACCAAATAAGTAAAAGTAAACTCACCTTTTAGCCCTTATCACCCAAAATACTAAAAACGAAAATAAAACAAAGTGGAGAAACTTTTAACAATTACACACAAACCAACCATCTTACATGGATGGTGACTAAGGAGGGGAAAATGGGAGGGAAACTCCCTCCAAACCTTGGAAATAAGCCCCCTACCTATTAGGTAGGGTCCAAGGACCCATTTTCATGTTAAGGGAACTCCCAAACTCAAAAGGGGTCCCTAAAAGTGCCTAAAATAACCCAATTTTGGGTTTGGCATACTTGGGCACAAGGGTAGAGGGTTTGGGGTCCACCCAAGGTTCACATGTGGTCCCCAATCCGTTCTTCCAATACACACACACACTTACCCAAAACCATCTCTTAAATTGAGATGAGATCATTAAACCCCTAAACTAGTTTACTTAATAATACACACCCTAAACATAATTAATTTATAAGATATAAATACATTACAATTGAGGGTTCACCCATGGTGCCTAATTAATACACCTATTCTAAGGTCTCAAACATTTAGCATGGTTAGGACTCAGCCCGTGGGCCACTCGTGCACAATTGCGTAGCCGTCCTGAAACCCATGCTCTCCTATACTTGTCACCAGGACACTCATTGCACACATTAACCGCATCTGTCCAATATAATAAACATCATCTACACATCACAAATTCAATCAAACTTATAATTTCCTAAAATTATTATACAATTGATAGTGCAATACATACAATCATACACATAGTTTGCCATGAATCATCCACATATAAAATTACAACAACATACACTTAGGCTAGCATGATATTACCATTATTAAATCCAGAAAACTATATCATTAATCAAATAGACTGCCAAAAATCAAAATCTAACCAATAAATATCACTATCATGTACCCCTATTAGTGTCATCAACATCACAAGAAATATATCAATATACGAATCTAGTCCAATTGGTGCTACGTGCCCAAAATACCATAATGTCCATGAGGATAAAATAACATAACAAAATGTCTAAAATCTATTAGAGTCTCAATCAAAACATGTCTATGCATAAAGGAACCAACAGATAACTAAAGCTATAAAAATGTGGGCACTACATCCCCCTCTACTAAAATTATACTTCCTCCTAGAAGTCACTGAAAGAGATAAGGATATCTAGCCCTCAAAGGTGTCGCATCCTCCTAGGTAGCTATTGTCTCATTGTATCAGTTCCACTGCACTCTAACCTAGTCCAAGTCTTGACCTTGAAGGGCTAACCTCTTGTGCTCTAGTATGCATACGGGCTCTAGTATCCACTATCCTCTGTCCTCTACCTATAATTCCGACCAATCTAAAACATGAGAAACATCTGGTACATATCTATGTAGTACAGAAACATGAAATACATCGTGGGCCCGTGCAAGACGTGGTGGAAAAGCTAGGTAGTAGGAAACTGGACCGATGACCTCAAGGATATCAAAAAGCCCCATAAAACAAGGTGATAACTTAGAACCCTTTCCATAACGGATAGGACTCTTATGAGGACGAACCCTCAAGAATAATTTTTCACCCACTAAGAAGTGATGATCAATCCTCTTGGTGTCTATATACACTTTCTAGATTGCTCTATCCTGCTCAAGACGTTGTCTAATCAAAACAACCTACTACTCTAAATCCTGAAGATACACCTGGTCCCAGAATAATCCTATCATCCAGTCTGTCCCAACTCAAGGGTGTCCTATAAGGTCGACCATACAACGCCTAGTAGAGAGCCATGCCAATGGAACTATGATAACTGTTGTTGTAGGCAAACTCAACTAAATACAAATAATCTTCCCACTTATTCTACTGGTCCATCACATACATCCTCAACATGTCCTTAAGAACCTGATTAACTCTCTCTGTCTGCCCATCAGTCTCTGGATGATATGCCGAACTGAAATTAATCTGTGTACCCAAAGCATCCTGAAAAGAAGTAAAGAAAACTGATGTGTAGATGGTATCTCTGTCATTGATGATCGTCTTCGGGATCCCATGCAATCTAATAATGTCCTCCATAAACACTTTGGTGATGGCCTGTGCATTATAGGTGACCTTGGTTGGTGAGAAATGTACAACCTTGGTCAACTAATCCATAGTCTTCTCACAACTGGCATCAGGACGATAAGTAAAGACATAGGGATTCATACTATGAAGTTCAAGAAAAGGTTAAATCACGATTTCTACTCGATTTTTTGTAGTAAGGGTAGAACAAAACCTGCGGGATGAGACATGCTATGCCTTGACTTTCATAACACTCAAGACAATGTGCTAACTAGTTTTAGCTACAGTCCCAACATGAGTTCTCAGATTCAACAATATCAAGTCTCAGTCAGAAGTAAAACATGTTTACTATTATTTTTCACTCCTAGAAACAAATTCGAAAACATTTTTCTCAGCATGATCCTCAGTAAGAATCATACTACTTAGTTTCACCTGCAGTATAAACATATAAATGTGCCTATGAGAACCATAAGTTTTGAAAGCATCGAACTCTAACATGCAAATACTAAACTCATTTGCTTTCTAAAGAACCCTGAGAATCCATCATCTATCTAGCACCCTGAATAAACCTGTCCGCTGGAAAATGCTCAAGAATCCAACCTCTCAAATGGGACTAGAGCCTTGTCATGCCCTGCCTAGAGATTCTTCTCAATTTGTAAACAATTTCCTAGCCAAGTTGTCAATAGTCTCTTCTTTTATCATATAGTCACGTCTAATGTTTCACTCCAATCGTTACTTCATTAAATAATTAAATTCCACAACGATCCAAAAATTGCTCAACCGAATCTGCAAGAATACAGATAGATTAAAAATAGAACTACAGGTTTGATTTAGAACTTCAATTAAACCCATGCAAATAAAAATATAAATATATGATACTAAATATCAAACAACCTTTCAAATAATTTTCATCCATGCATTGAAAAATAGGAGGTTTCTTCATCCATAAACAAGATCAATCCCCCCAATACAAAGGATTTAGTCCAGTTTCCCTCTTTTTAATTCCCCATGACCATTCGCCATCCAAATTTGGCGAGCCTTAAATTCAAAATTTGAGCATGTGATTTCCATTTAATGGTGATGCTAACTAGGATTAAACAAATCCCAACCCTAGATAAAAATTTGTGCCATAAACCCATCTTTAAATCTCCCCTTTCTTTATGCTGGATTTCAATTCTTGTCCATCTTATTTTCCTTTCATTTTCCATGTAATTTTATCTCTCATTTTGTTCCTTCTTCCTATTTGCAGGTTGGAGGAGGAACTATGAGAAGCTTGTATTAGATTCTTATTGTAGTCCCTGTTTGAAATCCAACATTCAGTAAACACATAGTTGATATATTCTTTTTTGTTGTTTTTTTTCTTGGGTTAAAATACAAACATAGTATAGAACATCCCAACTTAGGTTAGGGTACACATGTTAGTGATTCACTATTAGGTATATGACGCACTATACACTACTCAACATTTTTTCCTTTTTTTGAAACAGGGGGTATTATCACCCTAGGGATGGAAATGGGTGGTGGTCAAGCTGGACGGATAAGGTCGGGTTTGGGAAAGGCGCAGGGGGTGCACGCATGGAAACAGGTGCGGACAGGTCACGGGGACAGGCCACCGATCCAGTGGGAGTTGGAGGTTCAAAAGGGCAACAAGACAAGCAGGTGGAGAAGAACGGTGGCGTGCAAGGAGCCGTGTTGGGAGCAGGGCAGCAACGGGATCAGAGGCAGGTTGCTGGATATTGGTGGGAGCAGGCGCAATACGGGTGGGGGGAGGGTTCGGCCTCTCCCCAAAATTTCATTTTGTCCATTATTATATTTTTAACAGGGTAAATTTTAAGTATAATTTATATGAAACGTGTATTATATTTAATATAGTATATATTCTAACCATGATTATTATTATAATATATATAGTATTATATATTCCTTTAATTCATTATTTAGATTATAAATATATATATATACTATATTGTTTAAAATAGCTGTAATCAATATGTAATATTAATGCAAATTCAAATCTGGATCATCACTTTGTTAACATGATACGGTTCAATGATATTAATATACAAAGTCCACTATATATGATGAATATTTGAAGTATAAATGTAAAACTTTCTTTTTAAATCCCTATAAAAAGAGAACTGATTTTTGTTTGTTATTTTAACGTAAAATGGATAGGTCTCAACAAAAAATCACTATCATTTACATTTAATAATATTACCAAAAATTACAAAGAGTGTGCCCCTATTGCTTAATGAGATATTTTCATTTCTAAAACCCTATGTAAAATACATATTCCAGATTTTTAAAAACCATATAGTGGTAGCAATATTTTTAAAACTAGTTTCACTTAGTTTCCTAAATCCATGATAATTTTACAAGAGATGTACTTTTCAAAATATTAATAGTTTTCTTCCAATGTTAAATATTAAACTCCATATAACAAAACCTAATTTCTGGGTTTCCAAGTAAAATCCGATTTTTTTTGTCAAAACAATATTCCAAGAACAAAGCATGTTAAATGGGAATGTAAAGATATACTTCTACTAAATGTATTTTAAAGGAATGTACAATATTTTTACAAGGACGAAGGATCTTTTGCAAAGCAATCCACCTCAATACATCATATTTTCCAAAATAATGCTAAAATAACTAAAGAAGACCCAAAAACCTCCTTCCCTGAAGTTAGAATAGAAGGTCTAGCAAATACAAATGAAATACCAATCTTACAAGTGCAGCCTATCAAATACCCTAAAAAGGAAGAGGAAAGACTCATAAAGAGGAATTTTCTTTTTTTCACAAGCCATATCCCAAAAAGGGTTACAATGAGGTTATGACACAAATTGACGAGAATGAAAGAGATGGCCAAGATGCATATCATTCCAACATCCAACTATGAGATCCAATTGCACATGCCTTCATAGGAATCCATACAAGGAGAAGAAACTTATTTTGCCACCCAACCATAGGCATAATACATCATTAACTTTCTCAAGACTTGGGATTTACATGCTAGCATCCCCCATTTAGCCTATGAGAAAGATAGAACTAAATAACCACAACTTGCACAAGAGTGAGGGGTGAAAAACCAAGGTAATCACAATCCACACAAAAATAAGACAAATATCTAATAAAAGACTCCCATTTTACAAGGAAGGAAAAAGAGGAGAAACCCAAGTTCTACCTCTA
Source organism: Taxus chinensis (assembly GCA_019776745.2). Lineage (NCBI taxonomy): Eukaryota > Viridiplantae > Streptophyta > Pinopsida > Cupressales > Taxaceae > Taxus > Taxus chinensis. Next base: position 594,810,939 of record CM034148.1, on the reverse strand, counting down.
AAAAATGGGGAAGAGAGGAGAGGAGTTCTCCAAGATTTATAACCAATAATATAAGCATAATACCAAGATCTCTATACCCTCCTTATTTCTCCTATTTCATTTAAAACCCTCATTATTCCTCCACCCTTTCACTGAATCCTTCTTGGAAGGATTTTCAAACCCCAAAGGGGTTTCCTTACCAAGAATGGGGAAGGAGATTCAAGCCAAATGAACACCATCCCCACCTCAAACCATTTGAGGGGATTCACTAAAATCCTACAAGTCTTGCCCATCAAGCCTATAAGGATTGAGAGGGAAAAATCCCTCTCTCTTCCCCCATAAACTTCAAAACTCCATCATGCCATATGATGGAGGTGAGTAAAACAAGAAAATAATAACCATAAAATCCACATGCAACAACAACATTTCCAAGTAAACAATCTAACAACTAATATGAGTACAACACATACAATAAGGCTTAAAAGCCTACCTCAAAGAAAGCTCTACAAAAATCTTTCCAACTTCAAACTTCACTCCTCTTGACCCAAGTAAACTCTAGTTCCAAATCACCCAAGCATCCAAGCCAAAAGCTCCAAAAAAAAGTTCTCTTCTTTTCCCATGAAGGGGAATTTGAAGAGGAGCAAGAAAAAATCCTCACAAATGAGGGGGTGAAATGTGTCATCCCTCTCCTCCTTCAAGGTCAAAGATGCCAAAACAAAAGAGAGAAAGGGTAAAATGTCTTTTAGCCCTCTTCTCCCAAATTACTCTAAATACTAACAAAACAATTCTTGTGCAACTTTTAACAAGCACACTAATCCATACCCCTTACATGGATGTGACCAAACAGGAGGCAAAAAGGGAGGGAAAAATCCCTCTAGCCTTGTAAATAAGCCCCCCTACCTATTAGGTAGGGTCCAAGGGCTCATTTTTATGTTAAGGGAACTCCCAAACTAAAAAGGGGTCCCTAAAAATGCCCAAAATAACCCAATTTCGGGTTTGGAAAAATTTGGCACAAGGGTAGAGGGTGTGGGGCCCACCCAAGGGTTCACATGTGACCCTAAACCCTCTAGATTAAGTACGTCATTAATCTAATTCAAAACTTAATGCAAGTGGGGTCATTAATTTCCCCAAAACTAGTTTACAACACAAATTAAGCACCCTAAGTAAAATTAATAATTACAAGACATGTTACATTACAAATGAGGGTCACACATGGTGCCCAAAACAATAATTCTAATGCTAAGGCCTCAAGAAATAAACACGGCTAGGACTTAGCCCGTGGGATGCTTGTGCAAAGTTGCGATAGCTGGCCTGAGTCCCATATTCTCCTGTGACCTGTCACCTACACACTCATTGCACACATTAAACGTACCTGTCTGATAAAATATAAATCAACTACTAAATAAGATATCAATGAATTCTAAACTAACATATCATCTTTTTGGAATCGAAAAGTGCGACAACGTGCACAACTTATACATAATTCACCATAAGTTAGTCATAATGATAAAATGACATGTATCCATAGAATCCCAACATGCAACAAATTGAGTATCCATCAATATAATTGTGTTCCAAAACAACATCATATCAATTAGTATCCATGACATCATAAGATAATGCAAACAACATAGTAATCAAGCTAAATCGACATTATACACCTAAATGTCCATACATGTCTAATCAGATCAAATCTCCTAATGTAATGTCCAAAATATATCAAATCTCTGTCAAAACATGTCTATGAGTAATGAGCAACAAGTAACTGAGCTATAAAAATGTGGGCACTACATCCCCCTCTACTAAAATTAGACTTCCTCCTGGAAGTCACTGAAAGAGATAGGGATATCTAGCCCTCAAAGGTGTCGCATCCTCCCAGGTAGCTACTGTCTCATCGTATCGGTCCCACTGCACTCTAACCGGGTCCAAGTCTCGACCTCGAAGGGCCAACCTCTTAGTGCTCTAGTATGCGTATACGGGCTCCAGTCTCCACTATCCTCCATCCTCTACCTATAATTCTGACCAATCTAAAACATGAGAAACATCTGGTACATATCTATGTAGTATAGAAACATGGAAAATATTGTGGGCCCGTGCAAGGTGTGGTGGCAAAGCTAGGTAGTAGGCAACTCGACCGATGACCTCTAAAATATCAAAAGGCCACACAAAATGAGGGGATAGCTTAGAACCCTTTCCATAGCAGATTGGGCTCTTATGCAGATGAACTCTCAAGAAGACCTTGTCACCCACTGAGAAGTGACGATCAATCCTCTTGGTGTCTGCATACTGCCTTCTGGCGTGCTCTAGCCTGCTCAAGGATCATTGTCTAATCAGAATAACCTACTGCTCTAAATCCTATAGATAAGTATGGTCCCAGAATAATCCTGTCATCTAGTCTATCCCAACTCAAAGGTGTCCTGTAAGGTCAACCATACAAAGCCTGGTAAGGAGCCATACCAATGGAACTATGATAGTTGTTGTTGTAGGAAAACTCAAACTAAATGAAAATAATCTTCCCATTTCTTCTACTGGTCCATCACATACATCCTCAACATGTCCTCCAACACCTGATTAACTCTCTCTCTCTCTCTCTCTGTCTCTCTCTCTCTCTCTCTCTCTCTCTCTCCATCTATCTCTGGATGATAGGCTGAGCTGAAATTAATCTGAGTACCCAGAGTGGTCTGAAAGGAAGTCTAGAAAACTGAAGTGTAGATGGTATCCCTGTCATTGATGATGGTCTTCAGAATCCCATGTAACCTAGCAATGTCCTCCATAAATACTTTGGTGATGGCCTGTGCATTATAGGTGACCTTGGTTGGCGAGAAAGTGTGCAACCTTGGTCAACTTATCCATGGTGACCATAATGGCATCATGATGATAAGAAGACATAGGAAGTCTGACTATGAAATCCATGGAGATCACATCCCATTTCCACTCGGGAATATCATGAGGATGTAAAAGTCCTACGGGATGAGAATGCTCTGCCTTGACCCTCTGACACTCAAGGAAACGTGCAACAAAATCTGCTATGTCCCGATGAAAGACCTAGCCAATAATATAACTCCCTCAGATCAGCGTGCATTTTCTTCACTCCTGGGTGTGCTGCATAAGGGGCTCGATGAGCCTCTTTAAGGATGAAGCTACAAAGATCACTTGACTTAGGCACGTAGATGTACCTATGGAACCGAAGTAAACCATCTGTCTCTAAAACACACCCTGCATATCTACCCTCTAATGAACCCTGTGACTCCAACATCTGTCTAGCTCCCTCATAAAACCTGTCCTCTGGAAGGTGCTCAAGAATCCTGCCTCTCAAATCTAACTAAAGTGTCAATCAAGCAAGCACATGTCGTCGTCTACTAAGTGCATCTGTAACAACATTTTCCTTTCCTTTGATATACTACACCTCCATGTCATACTCACATAGGAACTCCATCCAACGCCATTGATGAGTGTTGAGGTTTAGTTGTGAGAAGATATGCTGCAAGCTATGATGATCTGTCCTCAAAATGAAAGGTCTACCCAAAAGGAAATTTCACCAATGCACAAGCACATGAACAACTGCTGCAAGCTCCAAGTCATGAGTAGGGTAATTAAGCTCGTATTCCTTGAGCTTACAAGACTCAAAGGCAATAACCCGATGCTCTTGCATAAGAACTACTCCCAAACCCTCTAGTGATGCATCAGTACAAACAACAAAATCCTCTGTCGGGTCTAGAACTGCTAAGATGGGCACCATGGTTAACCTTTCCTTAAGCAACTGAAAGGCCTGCTCACACTTTTCTGACCAATCAAACTTCTTCCCTTTTCTCTAAAGAGAAGTAATAGGGTGAGCAATCCTAGAGAAGTCTTGTACAAACCTGCGGTAATACCCTGCTAAACCCATAAAACTCCTCACCTCAGTAACTAATGTGGGTGCTAGCCAGTCCATGATAGCCTGTATCTTAGAGGGATCTACTGAGATACCCTCCCCTAATATGATATGACCCAAGTACTGAATCTCTATCTAAAAGAAGCTACATTTTTCCAAGTTCCCATACAACTTCTGCTCTCTCAAAACCTGAAGTACCTGCCTCAAATGCTCCTCGTGTTCCTCCTCAGAATGAGAATATATCAATATGTCATCAAGGAACACTAAGACAAAGTGATCCAGAAATGTCCTGAATACTCCATTCATGAGGCTCATAAAGACAGCTGGGGCATTATTTTCAATCCAAATGGAACAACTGTGAACTCATAATGCCCATAACGTGTGCGAAACGTTGTCTTATGAATGTTTGCATCTGATATGCGCAACTGATGCTACCCTGACTTGAGATCAATTTTGGAGAATACTCTCGCTCCCCACATCTGATCAAACAAGTCATCAATCCTAGGGAGTGGATAACGGTTCTTTATTGTGACTTTGTTGAGCTTCCTAAAGTCAACACAAATCCTGAGAGAACCATCCTTCTTCTTCACAAATATGACTGGTGCTCCCCAAGGAGATACACTAGGGTGAATGAGACCCTTATCTAACAACTCCTCTAACTGAATCTTGAGCTCATGAAGCTCTGGAGTCATCATCCGATAGGGTTCCCTAGAAACTGGTGCAGATCCAGGTACTAAATCAATGGTGAAATCCACCTCTCTGTGGGGTGGTATCCCTAGAAGCTCACATATGGAAACACATTGCATACTCCCTCAAAACTACATGATCATCCAAGGGTGAATGCTCTGGAGTGCTCTCTGATCGATCACTGATGGTGATAGCAAACAATTGACAACCCTTACACATGATTCACTTGAGTTGCTTAGCTGAGATCATGCACAAAGAGATAGGTCTCTTCATCCCTGAAATCACAACTGCACTCCCAAGATCATCCTGACACTCAATGACCTTGTTTCTGCAATCCACCTTAGCTTGATGAGCCTTGAGCCAATCCATACCCAAAACTACCTGATAGGATCCTAGAGGAATAACTCAAAGGTCAAGTGTAGTGGAGAAGGCTCCTAAATCAAGTACGCAACTCTCCACATATGAGTCCACAACGAGTTTGGCCCTAGAGGCCAACTCAACCTGCCAAACTATCTGGTTGCCTAGCCACCACTAGCCCACACTGGTCCACTATAGAAGGTGATATAAAAGAATCTGAAGCACCTGAATCAAAAAGTACTGAGACAGAAATACCCTTGATAGTACCTATCGTCTCAATGACTATGGCCTGATGCTTGGCCTTGATGGTTGTCAACCACTGCATATACACGATGGGCACATCCCACGTCACCCACCATCTACTCAGATCTAGTGGCTCTCTGTGTGCATCCATGGTATTGGGTTTGTGCGGGAACATACACACATAGTGATCAGGAGATCCACAAATGAAACATCCTCCTGTACCCCTCTAAGATGGGGTCCCTCCTGTACTCTGGTGTACTAATCCTACCGGTCCAACCCTAGCAGACTGCTATGTGCGAGCTGGTCTGTACCTACTGAGTACCCTACCTCCTATCCCTGGCTCCACCAAAACCTCCTCTAGAACCACCTCTCTGAAAGCTCTGAGTCTGTCTAGCCCTCTGTTGCTGGTGGCCATGATGTTGGGTCTGCTGCTGCGGGTGTGGTGGAGCCCTCGTGGCTTGCTGGCGGAGGCCAAAATCCTCCTCTAGGGGGTGGTGCTATACCCCATGACCTCTGACTCTGAAAGGCCTGTATCCTCTCCTGAAACTTGCTCTTGTTTCTATCTCGGTGCTCCTGTGCCTTGGTCTTGTTCTCCTTCAGCTAAGTAGGCCTTCTCAATGGCTTTCTTAAGTGTGGGAGGAGATAACATCCTAACTGCTCCTGCTATATCTACATTAAGGCCTTGAATAAACCTGTTAACCTGTAATTTCTCATCTTGCAGGTAGTCCACATACTGTAGAAGATCCAGGAATCTGCTCTCATACTGCGCTATTGTGCCAAATCCCTTGTCGTAAGTCATGAAACTCATCGATCCTCTTCTACACAAAATTCTCTGACATATAGTGAGCCCTGAATCACTCCTCGAACATCTCCCAGGTCACTGTCTCTCGAGTCAGATGGAGCTTCCGCTCCTCATTCCTCCACCAAATGCCTGCTGCGTCTCAAAGGAGGTGTATGGCAAACCTTGCCTTGACATTGCTCTCATAAGAGTGCAAGCCAAAGCAACTATCCAAGCTAAGGAGCCATGACTCAACCCCAAAGCCATCTGTAGAGCCAGATGTAGGTGGGTGGCTGCAAGCGAAGAAGATCCCTAATCACACTACCTGTATCTCGATCTTAGCGATGTAGTCCAATAGGTGAAAGGGGTCACCTATCCCCAAATGGTCCCTCGAGACTATGTGAGTGGCTACGATGGTATGAGGCTACCCTCTCATGATGAATAGAAGGGCTACGTGACCTCTCCCATCTCGGTGTATCATGCTCTGGCGGTTCTGAATGTGCATCCTCACCTATCGGTCTCCTCGTCTCCTAACTGGAATCTCCTCTCTCACCTCCTACATGGTGGTGGAAGACACTGCTGCACAATGCCTATCAGCTGATGCAGGACCTCTAATATTTGAGGCCCAAATTCAGGGTGATGGTGGCTCCCACGTAGGTGCACTACGCCCCAAGCCTCTAGACCGATCGTCCCCTCTTGGGTGCCATCCTGTGCACAAGGTGAGCGAAGAGGTTATTAAATGGTTGCGGAAAATGTTTAATTATTTTATTTATTTATTTACTTTTAATGTTATTACCAATATTGCATTAACTATGGTTAATTGATTACCCAGAGTGTCCACGTGTGCGAACCTCTACTCTAATACCAAATGTAATGCCCCACCTCGGGACACCTAAAAACATAATAAAAAGTAGAATTTTTTTTTGAGACCCACAATGAGGTCTAATGTTTCACCTAACCTTATTACACATTACATAATTAAATTCATAGCAATCAAATTTTAACCGAATTGCTAAAACATTATCTTTGTGCTAATTAATTTTATTTATTTAGCTTATATTAAATTACGCACAATATATATATATATTTCCTTTAAATAAATTTAAATCCCCCCAATACCGTTTATTTATTTAGACCCCTTCTTTTAATTTAAAAGACCGTTCCCACCAAAACCCCATGACTTAATGTGAGCAGGGTCTTATTTGAGCCCTAGGATTAAACATGGATAGGACACAACAAAAGAATCTACTTTCATATCATTTAATAATATTACCAAATTAATTCACAAGAGAAGACATATTGCTTAATGAGAATATTTTATTTCTAATACCCTATGTAAAATATTCCAAATTTTAAAAACCATATAGTGGTAGCAATATCTTTTAAAACTAGTTTCACTTAGTTTCCTAAATCCATGATAATTTACAAGAGGTGTACATTTCAAAATATTAGTAGTTTACTTCCAATGTTAAATAGTAGACTCCATATAACAAAACAAATTTCTTTTCAAGTAACAATCCTTTTTTTTTGTCAAAAAATATTCCAAGAACAAGGCATGGTAAAGGAATGTAAGAATACTTCTACTAAATGTATTTTAAAGGATTACAATATTTTTACAAGTCTTCTTTTGCACAATCTCTCAATACCCCATTTTTCGAACATACTAAAATACATAAAGAGACATTACCAAATAAACCTCTTCCCAAGATTGAACAAAAGCTCTCATATACAAGTGAAACCTACAAAGTCTTACAAGTGTTTATCAAATACAAAAAGGAAGAGAAAAGACCATAAAGAGGAAGTTTCCACAAGCCATATCTCAAAAGGGTTACAATGAGGTAATGACCACAAATTGAGATAGAAGATGCCAAAGAGAGGCCAAGATTCCAACAACTCCACTATGAGATCCAACTTCCATGCCTTCAAGGAATCCATACAAGGAGAAGAAGCTTATTTTACCACCCAATCATAGGCATCATTACATGCCTTTCCCAAGGTTGGGATGCATGCTAGCCTCCCCCAAGCCCATGGGAAAGAGGAAAACTATCCACAACTTGCACAAGAGTGAGGGTGAACAACCAATAATACATCCACACAAAAACAAGACAAAGATCCAAGACAAGACTCCAAATTTTACAAGGAAGTGAAAAGGAGGAGAAACCAAGTTCTACCTCTAAACAATGGGGAAGAGAGGAGACGATTTCTCCAAGGGTTATAACCAATAATATATTTGTACAATACCAAGATCTCCATACCCTCCTTATTTCTCCTATTTCATTCAAAACCCTCCTTATTCCTCCACCCTTTCACCAAATCCTTCTTGGAAGGATTTTCAAACCCCTAAAGGGGTTTCCTTACCAAGAATGGGGAAGGAGATTCAAGCCAAATGAGTCACCTTCCCCACCTCAAACCATTTGAGGGGAGTAACTAAAATCCTACAAGGCTTGTCCATCAAGCCTATAAGGATTGAGAGGGAAAAATCCCTCTCTCTTCCCCCACAAACTCCAAAACTCCATCATGCCATATGATGGAGGGAGTAAAATCAAATAAACCACAACCAAAATCTTCATGCAACAACAACATTTTCAAGTAAACAATCTAACTTCAATATGAATAACAACACACAAAATAAGGCTCAAGAAGCCTACCTCAAAGAAATCTCTCCAAAAATATTTCCAACTTCAAACTTCTCACCTTCTTGACCCAAGTAAACTCTAGCTCCAAATCACCCAAGCACTCCAAGCCAAAAGCTCCAAAAAAAATGTTCTCTTCATTTCCCATGAAGGGGAATTTGAAGAGGAGCAAGTAAAAATCCTCACAAATGAGGGGGTGACATGTGTCACCCCTCTCCTCCTTCAAGGTCAAAGATGCCAAAGATAAAAGAGAGAAAGGATAAAATGCCTTTTAGCCCTCTTCTCCCAAATTACTCTAAAATGCTAACAAAACAATTCTTGTGCAACTTTTAACAAGCACACTAAACCATACCCCTTACATGGATGTGACCAAAAAAGAGGCAAAAAATGGGAGGGAAAACTCCCTCTAGCCTTGGAAATAATCCCCCCTACCTATTAGGTAGGGTCCAAGGGCTCATTTTTATGTTAAGGGAACTCCCAAACTAAAAAAGGGGTCCCTAAAAATGCCCAAAATAACCCAATTTCGGGTTTGGTAAAATTTGGTACAAGGGTAGAGGGTGTGGGGACCACCCAAGGGTTCACATGTGACCCTAAACCCTCTAGATTAATTACATCATTAATCTAATTCAAAACTTAATGCAAGTGGGGTCATTAATTTCCCCCAAAACTAGTTTACAACACAAACTAAGCACCCTAAGCAAAATTAATAATTACAAGACATGTTACATTACAAATGAGGGTCACCCATGGTGCCCAAAACAATAATTCTAACACTAAGGCCTCAAGCAATAAACACGGATAGGACTTAGCCCGTGGGATGCTTGTGCAAAGTTACGTAGCTTGCCTGAGTCCCATGTTCTCCTGTGACCTGTCACCTGCACACTCATTGCACACATTAAACACACCTGTCCAATAAAATATAATTCAACTACTAAATAAGATATGAATGAATTTCTAGACTAACATTTCATCTTTTTGGACTCGAAAGTGTGAAAACGTGCACAACTATACATAATTCGCCATAAGTTAGTCATAATGATAAAATGACATGTATCCATAGAATCTCAACATGTAACAAACTAAGTAACCATCAATATAACTACATTCTAAAACAACATCATATCAATTAGTATCCATGACATCATAAGATAATGCAAGCAACATAGTAATCAAGCTAAATTGGCACTATACGCCTAAATGTTCATACATGCCTAATCAAATCAAATCTCATAATGTAATGTCAAAAATATAACAAATCTCTATCAAAACATGTATATGAGTAATGAGCAACAAGTAACTAAGCTATAAAAAATGTGGGCCCTGCAAGTGTCAATGAAGCAAGCACATGTCGTCATCTACTAAGTGCATATGTAGCAACAGTTTACTTTGCTTTTATATATTGTACCTCCATGTCATACTCACAAAGGAACTCCATTTAATGCCATTGACGAGCGTTGAGGTTTGGCTGAGAGAAGATATGATGTAAACTACAATGATCTGTCCTCAAGATGAAAGGTCTACCTAAAAGGAAATGTCGCCAATGCACAAGTGCATGAATAACTCCTGTAAGCTCCAAGTCATGAGTAGGATAGTTAAGCTCGTATTCCTTGAGCTTACGAGACTCAAATGCTATAACCGGATGCTCCTGCATAAGAACTGCTCTCAAAACCTCTAGTGATGCATCAGTACAAACAAAAAAATCTTCCGTCAGGTCTGGAAATGCTAAGATGGTTGCCGTGGTTAACCTTTTCTTAAGCAATTGAAAGGCCTGCTCACACTTTTCTGACCAATCAAACTTCTTCCCTTTCCTCTGAAGGGAAGTAATAGAGTGAGCAATCTTAGAAAAAGTCCTGCACAAACCTATGGTAATACCTTGCTAAGGCCATGAAGCTTCTCACCTCAGTCACTGATGTGGGAGTTGGCCAATCCATGATAGCCTTAATCTTAGAGGGATCTACAGAGATACCCTTTCCTGAAATAATGTGCCCCAAGTACTGAATCTCTGTCTAAAAGAAGCTACATTTTTCCAAGTTCCCAAACAACTTCTTCTCTCTCAAAATTTGAAGCACCTGTCTCAAATGATCATATTGTTCCTCCTCAGAACGAGAATATATCAAAATATCATCGATGAACACTATGAAAAAGCGATCTAGGAAGGTCCTGAACACTCCATTCATGAGGCTCATGAAGACAGCTGGGGCATTGGTCAAACCAAAGGGGACAACAGTGAACTCATAATGCCCATAATGTGTGCGAAAAGTTGTCTTATGAATATCTGCATCTGATATGCGCAAATGATGATACCCTGACTTGAGATCGATTTTAGAGAACACTCTAGCTCCTCACATCTGATCAAACAAGTCATCGATCATGGGGAGTGGGTAACGGTTCTTTATTGTGACTTTGTTGAGTTGTCTGAAGTCTACACAAAGCCTAAGAGAACCATCCTTCTTCTTCACAAATATGACTGGTGCTCCCCAAGGAGATTCACTAGGTCGAATGAGACCCTTCTCTAACAACTCTTCTAATTGAATCTTGAGCTCATGAAGCTCTGAAGTCATCATCCGATAGGGTGCCCTAGAAATTGGTGCGGAGCCAGGCACTAATTTAATGGTGAAATCCACCTCCCTACTAGGTGGTAAACTTGGAAGCTCTCCTGGAAACACATTTGCATACTCCCTCAAAACTCCATGGTCATCAAGGGGTGAATGCTCTGGAGTATTGTCCGAATGATCACTGATAGTGATAGCAAAAAACTGGCAACCCTTACGCATGCTCCGCTTGAGTTTCTTAGCCAAGATCATATGCAAGGAAATAGGTCTCTGCATCCCTAAAATCACAACTGCACTACCAAGATCATCCTAACACTCAATGACCTTCTTTCTGTAATCCACCTTGGCTCAATGAGCCTCGAGCCAATCCATACCCAACACTACCTGATAGGATCCTAAAGGAATAACTCGGAGGTTAAGTGTAGTGGAGAAGACTCCCAAATCAAGTACACAACTCTCCACATATGAGCCCACAGTGATTTTAGCCTCAAAGGCCAACTCAACCTGCCAACTATCTGGTTGCCTAGCCACCACTAGCCCACATTGGTCTACTACAAAAAGAGATACAAAAGAATCTAAAGAACCTGATCAAAAAGTATTGAGACAGAAATACCCCTAATAGTACCTGTCATCTCAATGACTGTGGCTTGATGCTCAGCCTGGTGGTTGTCAACCACTGCATATACATGATGGGCATGTCCCATGTTACCCACCATCTACTTGGATCTAGGAGCTCTCTACATATCTGTAGTAGTGGGCTTATGCGGACACATACATACATAATGGTCCAAAGCCCCACAAATAAAACATCCTCCTGTACCCCTCTGAGATGCGGTCCCTCTTGTACTCTAGCGAACTAAACCTAAGGGTCCAACCCTAGCAGAATGTTGTGAGCAGGTTGGCTGGGAGTGATGAGTACCCAACCTCCTATCTCGAGATCCACCAAAACCACCTCTAGATCTACCTCACTGAAAGCTCTGAGTCTGTCTACCCCTCTGATGCTGATGTCCCTAATGTTGTGTCTACTATGGTGGGTGTGGTGGAGCTCTTGATGCTGCTAGAGAAGACCAGAATCCTCCTCTAGGGGTGGGTGCTGCTCCCTGTGCCCTATGACTATGAAATGCCTATATCCTATCCTGGAACTTTCTCTTATTTCTATCTTGGTGCTCCTGTGCCTTGGTCCTATTCTCCTCAGCTAAGTAGGCCTTCTCAATGACCTTCTCAAGCGTGGGGAGGAGATAACATCCTAACAGCTCATGCTATATCGGCATTCAAGCCCCAAATGAACCTGTTTACCTGTAATTTCTCATCTTGCAGGTATTCTACATACTACAAGAGATCTAAGAACCTACTCTCATACTACGCCACTGTGTCAGAGCCCTGTCGTAAGTCATGAAACTCATCGTTCATCTTCTACACAAAATGCTTTGACATATATCGGGCCCTGAACCACTCCTCAAATAACTCCCAGGTCACTATATCTTGAGTCAAATAGAGCTTCCACTCCTCATTCCTCCACCAAATTCCTGCTGGGGTATCGGAGGAGGTGTATGGTGAACTTGGATTTGACATTGCTCTCATGAGAGTGCAAGCCAAAGTAGATGTCCAGGCTAAGAAGCTAGGACTCTGCCCTAAAGCCATCTGTTGAACCAGTAAAAGTAGGTAGCTGAAGGTGAAGAAGGTCTCAAATCACACTACATGTGTCTCGATCCTAGTGATGTGCTCTAACAGGTGAAAGGGGGTCGTCCATCTCCAAATGGTCCCTCGAGGCTGTGTGATCAGATGCAACGAAACGAGTCCATCCTCTCACCAAGGATGGAAGGGCTACGTGACCCTCTCTCATCTCGAGATATCATGCCTAGGTGGCTCTGAATGTGCATCCTCACTAATCAACTCCTTTTCTCCCAACTGAGTGTCCTCATCTCTCGGCTCCTGCAGTGGTGGAAGGCACTCCTGCACGACGCCTATATGTTGTTGCAAGGTCTCTAATATTTGAGGCCCAAAATTAAGTGTCGGTGGCTCCCGTGTAGGTGCACTACGTCCCAAGCCTCTAGCCAATATCCCCTCTTGGGTGCCATCCTGAACCCGAGGTAAAAAAAAATGTTTTATAAACTTTTTAAAACGTTGTTAGAATTATTTTATTATTATTATTATTATTATTATTATTATTGTTATTATCATTATATAATGTAACACCAGATGTAATTCCCCTTCCTATTAATAATTAATTTATATTAATTATTAATTTTCCTGAAATAAATTAACACTATCCTAGCAATAATTCAATTACTTTACTCTATTAAGCTCCCTAGGGTCATAATTAGAAAATATACACCCCTAGGAGATAAATAGTCTTCCCCCCTTTTATTAATTTTCCCTACACACCCTTTAAATTTAATTTGTTTTCCCCCCATTTAATTTAGTTTACCCACACACCCCCCTCAAGTTTATTTTCCATTCCCATTATATTTCCCATGACTTAAAGTGTGTAGGGTTTATTGTGAGCCCTAAGATTAAACAAATCTAGGCTCTATATCTGAGTCTTACCCTAAGGTTGCCATAAATTTCTCTATGGTATTTTCTTTTCTTTTCCATTCCTTTTCTCATTCATTTTGTTTCTTCTTCCTTTCTATTTCTCTTATTTTGTTTTCTTTGTTTCATCTTATGCAGGTGGAGGAGCTATGGAAGCTATAGAAGCTTGGATTCATGGACTAATGCCATAAAAATTTGTAGATTTAACAAAATGTTTAGCATATAAATTTCATATTTATTTTTTTAAAAAAAATAATACATATGCCATTTCATTTTATTTTTTTAACAAAACTTTTTAAATGTAAAACACAACTAAATACTTTAGATTTAATGTATGATGCATAGCTATAATATTCCATATTTCTAAACAACCAAGACCTCCACATGAATACATTAAAATAAAAGAGTTCATGTTTTCAATATGGCAATCCTTCCTTTCTTTTTTTGTTTACAAGATTCTTGCAATAATGAAGGGAAATCTTTCTTAGTAATGACTAAAGTTTACAAGTAGCAGTACATAAAAAATAGGTATTTACAAGAAGGTAAAGCTTCAAAAATCCACATTTGAAGAGATAAAATGAAAGTAATGTCGTCAAAAGATGAAGATGTCCAAGAGGACCAAGATGACAAGGGGGCTCCAACTATCTCCAAACTTGAATGTTCTTCCAAGGATGCTGAAATAAGAGACAAGGCTTGTTTACCACCCGCAACCAATAGGCATCATCACATGCCTTTCCATGTTTGGAAGTCATGTTAGCCTCCCCCAAGCCCATGGGAGAGAGGAACAAACTTCCACAATGTGCACAAGTATAATGGGGATAAAACACAACAAGAAATATATAGGACCATTTAAACACTTAGACATACTACACATGGTAAAACAACAACATGAGGAGAACAAGGTCAACCTCACAAAGGGGGAAGAGAAGAAAATAGGATGCCCAAAGCAAAAGTGTCCAACCATAGGAACACCAACAAAAGCATGTTTACAAAGCTCCTTATTCTTCCTAATCACTCATCCTCCTTATTCCTCTTTTATGTCAAAGAAATCCTTCTTAGGAGGATTTTCAAACCCAAGAGGGCTTCCTCACCAAGAATGGGGAAAGGTTCAAGCCATATGAACCTTTTTCCCACCTCAAACCATGTGAGTGGATGAGAAGGGACCTTCATGGCTTGACCAACAACTATGAGGTTTGAGAGGGAAATCTATCTCTCTTCCCATACATTCTCCAAAAATCATCAATCCAAATGATGGTGGAGAGAAAACAAAAGGAAATAAAAAAGTAACAAAACAAACAAACTACATTCTCCATACAACTTTACAACACATCATTTCACACACATCATTTTATTTACCATTGCATAGTTAACAAGATAAGCACAACTAGGAAAGAAAAGGATTAAGAATCCTACCTCTATAATGCTTTCCAAGACTCTAAGCTTTTCCCCTTTGTCCAAGCAAACTTCCAAGCTCCCAAAATTCTCCAAGTTCTCCCCCCCAAAAAAATGAGCAAAGAAGACTCCTTCCTTCCACATGAGGAAGAATAAGAAGAGGAACCCAAAAGTTTCCTCACCAATGGGAAAGTGACAAGTGTCATGCCCTCTCCTCCCATGATTCAAAGATTCCAAAACCAAATAAGTAAACATAAACTCACCTTTTAGCCCTTATCACCTAAAATACTAAAAACGAAAATAAAACAAAGTGGAGAAACTTTTAACAATTACACACAAACCAACCATCTTACATGGATGGTGACTAAGGAGGGAAAAATGGGAGGGAAACTCCCTCCAAACCTTGGAAATAATCCCCCTACCTATTAGGTAGGGTCCAAGGGCCCATTTTCATGTTAAGGGAACTCCCAAACTCAAAAGGGGTCCCTAAAAATGCCTAAAACAACCCAATTTCGGGTTTGGCATACTTGGGAACAAGGGTAGAGGGTGTGGGGTCCACCCAAGGTTCACATGTGGTCCCCAATCCCTTCTTCCAACACACACACACTTACCTAAAACCATCTCTTAAATTAAGATGAGATCATTAAACCCCTAAACTAGTTTACTTAATAATACACAACCTAAACATAGTTAATTTTACAAGACATAAATACATTACAATTAAGGGCTCACCCATGGTGCCCAATTAATACACCTATTCTAAGGCCTCAAACATTTAGCATGGTTAGGACTCAGCCCGTGGGCCGCTCGTGCACAATTGCGTAGCCTCCCTGAAATCCATGCCCTCCTATACCTATCACCTACACACTCATTACACAAATTAACCACATCTATCCAATATAATAAACATCATCTACACATCACAAATTCAATAAAAATTATAATGTCCTAACATTATTATACAATTGATAGTGCAATGCATACAATTATACACATAGTTTGTCAGGAATCATCCACAGATAAAATTACAACGACATACACTTAGGCTATCATGAGATTACCATTATTAAATCCATAAAACTATATCATTAATCAAATCGACCGCCAAAAATCAACATCTAACCAATAAATCTCACTATCATGTACCCATGTTAGTGTCATCAACATCACAAGAAATATATCAATATACGAATCTAGTCCAATTGGCACTACACACCCAAAACACCATAATGTCCATGAGGATAAAATAACATAGCAAAATGTCTAAAAACTATTAGAGTCTCAATCAAAACATGTCTATGCATAAAGGAACCAACAGATAACTGGAGCTATAAAATTGTGGGCACTAGAAAGTTCTTGGCAAGTGTTACAGGTTTTTAAAAACTATGCAAAATTTCCTCTCATGTTATTACGGATTAATCTACGATGTTTATCTGTCAAGGTGTGCTCCATTATGTCCTCTTTCACTGCTCTAAAAAATATTTACTATATCACAAAATTATTTATTTGATAAAAAACTACCTTTTACAAAATATTAAATAACAAACTTTCTTCCGTTTAATTATCTACAAAATCCCTACATGGATATAAGCCCTACTCAACTATGGAAAATTTTACATTAACAGAATTTTGCAATTTTGGAGGCACTGAAGGTGAGAATGCATACCAATTTTTGGCACAGAGAGGAAATCAAAACATTTCCAGAAATCGAGCTCAAAATTTTCAACGCTTACCCTAGCAATATTTCTCTATTGATGAATAAGCTTACGCATTGACAAGAGAATATAAAGGCAAATGTTAAAAATATAATCTCAAAAATTGG
The DNA here is from genome assembly GCA_019776745.2 of Taxus chinensis. Taxonomy (NCBI): domain Eukaryota; kingdom Viridiplantae; phylum Streptophyta; class Pinopsida; order Cupressales; family Taxaceae; genus Taxus; species Taxus chinensis. The sequence continues at coordinate 594,794,093 of CM034148.1, read as the reverse complement.
CTACTTATAGTGATATGTAATTGAAAAATCCTACCGCTAATTTCATTGGCGCACAAATTTTAGAGGGCACATGTATGATTTTACATTTCTTTACATTAAATGGCTAATTAATGGCTAACAACATTTAGATACTCTAAAAGGAGCACATATTTTGAATGGCGCATGTACTTTTAAATGAAAAATTTTACATAACTCATTTTAATGGCTAATTAATTTTGAGGCAAGCACAACATTAATTAGAATTTTTCCTTATAAAATTGTTATCATTAATACTACATTTGGTATTGTAAAGAATTAATGTAAGAATTTAATATTATAAATTTTGTACTGTAAATAAAATCCCCTATATAATTTAGGTAAAATAAATCCCTTATTTCTTATGCTTGCACTTCGACGTGCGACTGTTGATGCTAATTTAGACATTTTTGTTGATTGTAGCTGTAAAATACTTATAAAAATTTGTAATAAATGTTACACAAGAATTGCATATTTAATATTTAACCGCCAATTATTAATATAGATTTATATAAAAATTATAAAAATTTACATAAATATATATTAAAAATAATGAAATTTATACAAAATAATTGGTATAAATAAACATTATATTGTATTTTTGAAGGGTAGTGTTGAAAAATTACTGTTACCCAAAAAAAAATTGACAGATGAGTTATTGCACTTAGTTGTGCGAATCAAGACTCGCACTTAGAAGTAAGAGTCGAGACTGGAACTTAGAAGTGAAAGTCGATACTCATACTTAGAAGTGTGAGTCTAGGGATGTGCAACTCAAGGCTTGCACTTAGATGTGTGACAAATCACACTTGTAAGTGCAGTCACTCGCCCTTATACACTACTTACAAAATTTATAAATAACAATTTCATATTTTTTAACTATGCTTAATATATACGAAAAAATTTATCATATAAATGTATATAAAAATTTATGGTTTCCTTTTAAACATGTAAGTCACACGTGTTAGTTCTATAAAATATTTGAAATTATGTTACGTCTAAAAAACTATCAAATTTAACACCATTCAAGGATGTTCATGGAATGAATTTTCAACATCAATGTTTATTGATTCGAATAAGGTATGCATGAATAGTCGTATATGTATGATGATAGTAAGATTGGTATGTGGCATAAATGACAACAATCAATTATGCACTATCTTGAAGTTAGTGTTCACTTGGCTTATATAAGTTAGCAACCGCTTGGCTTATGTAAGTTAGCAACCACTTGGCTTATGTAAGTTAGCAACCACTTGGATTATGTAAGATAACAACCACTAGGCTTATGTAAGTGGGTGACCGTTAGGTTTCTGTGGGGGAATCAAATAATAACAAAATATAAATCCTCAAATAGTAAAACTGAAATCCAAAAATCAAGATTTAGCAATTAGATTCTAATAGTGGTGAAAGTGGAATCGAATAATAGCCTTATTGTAATCCGGTAATAGCAAAATTGGAGTCCAATAATAGGGAAATTGAAATCTAATAATAGAGAAATTGGAATCCAATAAGTCCAATAATATTTGGAATCCAATATTGCTACTAATGGAATCCAATAATAATAATAATGGAATCCACTACATCCAAAAATTAAATCCAATATACACAAAAATGGAGATGGATTTCTTCTAATACTTGTCATAATGAGTCCAAATTCACTCGAATATGTCCAGATTTAGTGAAATAAGTGCTATGATATGAATTCAAACAATATTAGTTGCTATAGAATAACATCCTATTCCAAAAACTAAATTTTCTTATGAGATGGACATGTAAATATTTTGTGGTGATAGGAGCCAAAAGAGATTTACTTTATAGATCATTGAATCCTAAATGGTTTTTGGGAATTGAGTAAAAGATTAAATAAGTATTTTTTTAAGTTTTTCTTTCTTCCACCTTGAAACCTGGACTAATATCCCATGAAATAGATAGAGACAAAGATGTGGCAGAAGATAAAATAAAATAAAAATGTGACAAAAATGCTCAAATTTTGTTGTTTCAAATAAAAAGGAGAAAATATTTAGGCCCTCTTTATTTAAAAAAGTAATGTAACTTCATTAAAGTATTTACATGATTGGATTCATTAACCAAAATTATTGAAAAAAATGATAGGATGTGTGTATGATAAGATGTACTCACCCCAATCTCATGTGTGATTACCTTAATATAATCCAACAACTTAACTATCAGATGTTACCTTTTGGTTGTAATTATTGTTTAGAAAGTTTGTAAAGATGGAAAAATTAATTGTCACATTTGATGAAACTATTTTTTTCTCCATATTTAGGATAATAAACCAAAATTAGATAAACAATTAGAAAAACTTAGAGTTAGACTGTAATGGTTTACTTTTTATTATTAAGCTATATGAGTTTGTTTTAGGCCATAAAGAGATTTATTCAACCTTCTAACATAATATATCTTACTAATTCCTTCAAATCATTTAAAAATTAATAGTTTCACTTGAGTTTTTATATTGCTCTTGATTTTGATGGTGAATATGATCGTTAAATTTTTTCCATTTTTTACTTAACCCTGATAATAGTCTTTATTTTGGTGGCCAAATTTTCCATATTTATTCCAGTTATCATTGAATTTAACCCTTTATTTTTTTGGTAAATCTTTTCTTTCTACCGCTATTGTTATTTAGATTGAATAGGGTTTAGAGTTTTATTTGAAAATTTAGTTAAAGTTTTGATTTCTATAGTTTTTTAGGAAAAAAAATTTTCTAATTTTGAGATAAAAAATACTCAATGGCATTCTATTTTGAGTCAAAACTTGTTCCTCTTGGATAAAAAGAGCAAATAGTTCCATGTATGCCCCCCTATGGTAACAAACAAAGTATCAGAAAACTATGGTAGAAAATATTTCTTGCAAAGAAAACAATGTACATGAAACACTTGTTAGCATGTAAGAAAGATAAAGAGTATGTCAAAATGAGTATTCTCCAATATATAAAGTAGTGTGCTAGTAAGAATAGGAAATATTATAAGACAAAATAATAACACATATAGTATGTACGAAAGACAAGAGCCTTGGTGGGATAGGCAAGAGGTATAGTGCCAAACATCCATGCTGCATGTAAATATATGTGTAAAGTATGTATTCACAACTAGAGAACAATTGAATGCACATGTTTATATAGAAAAGATAATGACATACAAAGTATATGTATAACATGTGAAACAAAGTGTACATGTAACATGTATAAGCAAGAAAGAGTATGTGAAATCAAGATATATTGTATGTTGTGAATGAGTGAGATGGAATGATATGCAACGTGAGTTTAATAGGGGTAGCGTGCCCCCTGATTGGATGTATATGGATTTTTATACGCTGAGGTTCATTTATAAATTCCCCCTTAGTAGTCAAGAATGAACTATAGAACAAGAGTGCATCATCACGAAATGGTTTGAACATGTGTGCTCTAGATAGATAGATCAATGAAGAATATAGTGTAAAAAGTGTGAATATGGTGAGTAATGTGAGGTTCATTTCATATTTAGACCTTCAGTAGTCGAGTATGAACCATGAAACTAGAGTGCGTCATAAGCTAGTGTAATGTGTGAGAATATGATGCCATAGATATGTGTCATGAATGAATCAAGTGTGAAATGTGTCATGTTTATGATCTGAGCTTCATGGATGTAGTATGCCCTCAATAATCAAGTGTGAATCAAAGCAAAAGAGTTCATCATATGGTAATGATGATACAAGTGTATCAATATGACTAAGATGCATGCTAAAGACTACATTTGAAACTTGGAGTGAAATGGTAGAAAGAATAGACACCTAAGGATGTTAGGGGGGGAAGATAAGCATGATTCCCCCAAGTGTATGATGTGAAGAAGAATCAAGTAACATCATCTAAAATAACATCTTTTTCATGGTCAAATTCAAATGAATATGAGTCAAGGACCTGGTAAGCAATAGTATGTGGTTGATCATATAAGGAGCCATTGCAATGTAAATTGTACATGCCCATTGCATACTCTTCATAAGTAAAATGTGGTAGTGGACATCCATGTGTATACTAGCGAGTAATATTTTGTGAATAGACAAGAAATGAATCATTACAAATAAAAACATGACCAAAGGGCATAAGGAAGGAAATTTCAATATGATCAGGATCTAAAGTACCACCAATGTAGTCAAGCCAAGATTGTCCAAGATTAACTAGAGAAATGCAAGGAGTGTGAGAAAAAAAACAAATGATAAATGGAAGATGCTAAGTTCATAAACATTAGTGATGCAGACATATTTGTGATAGAGATGAGGAGAATAAGGTGGAGGTAGGACATCATTAGTTGTGATTCTCAGCCAAGCCAAACCATTGTGTGTGAAAATAGTATCAGAACTAGTAGGATCGAATGGAATATTTGGAAAATAATAATTATTCATGAAAAGAGTGCATGTGAAAGGTGGAAGGGAAAATGCAGGTTGCTCATGAGAAGCTGAGGAAGGTGGTATGACGTAAACCCCTAATAAATTACCATAGTATTAGTTGAATGAAGGGGGGATGAAAAAGATGAAACGGATGAAATGACATCTAAGGCACAAATAGTTCCTTTGACTGGAGGCAAGTTTTCATAATAGTCCGTGGGGTGTTGATCATCAACAAGATTAACGATAGTAACAAAATTTGGAGTAGGTAACGTAGAGGTCAGATCTAGGTGAAAATATTTGAATGGATCACGATCAATGGCTACGGTATATTCAAATTCCTCATGTAATAATTTAAAGCACCAGTGAACTATAGAACACACTACCTACATAGCATGAATCCATGGACTACCAAGTAATTAGTTATATTGAACTGGGAAATCAATAACAAAAAATACCACATGAATAATTTTTGGCCCAAATGTGAATGGTAGGGTGATAGTTCCTATGCACGTACGCATAGAAGAATCATATACACGGAGATAAATGGATGTTGGTTTAACAAAATCATAAAGAAGAATGAGGTCATGGAGGAGTGATAGAGTACAAAAATTGAGATCAAATCTATTATTGATGATATTTCAATTGATACCCCCATTTTTTAATGCAAGCCAATATATATAGGGGAGGATCATTGTCATAAATAGAAATATCAGAAGCTATATTAGGTGGAAAATTAATTTGTTGAGAAAATTCATCTACAAATAATTGATATACTTTTTCCAGATGATTATCAGAAGGAATGCGAGTATTATCCAAAAGAGATATACTTTTAGGTTGACAATCAGCATTGTCTAGCAAGAAATCATGAATGGAGATATCCATGATGAGATGAGGAAGAAAATATTATTCAAAGGATGGGTTCACCAAATGATTTAACAAATATTGAAATTTTTGAAATCCTAATTGCAGAGTCACATGTGATAAATAAAACACTAAAGTACAAATCCGACCTAATAAATAAGCTAGATAAAAATGAAACCCTAGGTGAAAGAGAGGGAATAGAGGACTTAGCTGATTTCACAATAAATCCTGAAGTGTTCTAAACTAGAAAATATATGAATAGGAGGAGGAATCTATAGCAACCTCACTCAAAAATTTGTAGAACTATTGCAATGAGATTGACCAGGGTGCCTAGGCTAGGTCAAAGGCACCTAGGCATTGGACACCTCTGTTATACACCTATGACTATGAAAATGGTCAAAAACTTATTCTTCTTGTGTCACACCAATATCACTAACCTTGGTTTTTGGTCTCCTTTATGTCTCACTATGTCCACAGAGTTCTCCTGTAACATGTAAAATAAATGACCTCATGGAAAACTCCAAAACACATCAAATCCTAAAAATAAAAATATGTAAATAGTGATTCAGACTAACCCTGACAGTCACCCAATGTAGTGAACTTATGATAGAGAGATGTACTACATCTTAGACTCCATGTAGTTATGTGTGTGTGTGTAGAATCGTGCCCTAGGAAGCTCTTGTGTAAGATTCTATGAATAGCAAACAATAGCTAGATGTAGCACTGGAGATAGATGTGTGGATGTAAAAATGAACTTCCCCTCCTATGTATGTATGCATAAAATGTAGTCCCTTGTCCCTTGAGTGAGTGCTAGATGGATGGTTTGATGCTCTTAGAATTCCTTTAGAAGTAACCTTGGGTGGTGATAATAGATGCTTAGAGCTTGGTCATTTACTATGGCCACATAACTTTGTATTTATATGATACCATTGTTTTAATTTTATAATGTACAACTAAAATGTCAATCCATAAGAAAACATGATGAAAAAAATCTAAAAGAGGCCCAAAAGGGGTGAGAAAGATACAAATAGGTTGTGGGAGCCTAGAGGGGATGAGGGTGCCTAGGCGCTGACATCCTGGCTAGTTGCTAGTGTCCAAATTTAAGAAAGATAAAATAATGAATATCATTTTGGGCTATGGGGTGTGCAATACCAAAGAGGAAACTAGAAATAAAAGAGGCCAAAGAGATGTCAATTACTAGTTTTCTCGCTTATGAATCATATGAATAGTGGTATGTGATTAGGATCTAGAAATGTACCCAAGTGCGTGATTTAGTGTCTACAAACACCCATGTTATGATTCATCCAAACAAAGGGATTTTTTAAAACATACCACTTAAGTACAATTAATTCTTTCAATGTTAACCTTATTAATTAGGTTGCTGATAAATAATCTAGTATAATTAAATATTCACAATCCATCTAATAACGTATAATAATCATGTGTAGTTATAAGGGTATATCCAAATCTCCACAATCTCCCTTCAATCACTCCCATCGAGTGTGTATAATTTTTATACTGTGTTTAACATTTTACAGGTTATGAGAAACATGTGCATCTCTTTAGTGCCTACCTAGAAGATATTTATGCAACTTCCATCCAATATCAAAAATTATTGATTTAGGGGATTTGTGAACAGATTATGTATTGAACTATTACATTACTTTTGCCAAAGTTTTCAAGCATTTCTTTGCAATCTTATTTTCGAGACTCCATACTAGCCTACGAAACTTGTCTTCTGTCACCACACAACCATATTGATATAGTTATATGGATTCATTTGTGTTTAAGAAGGTGATATAGTTTAGAAGAGGAAGATTCTAGAACATGCTCTTTTCCCTAATGAATGGATCCCATGCATACCATCTTAGGATTCCTATGAGAAATATAGGAACCACATAATAATGACCATCATTACATCCTCTCTATCCTTCCCATAGCCATCCTAAGTTGGCATGAATAAGGATACTAATGAGAAGACAAAGGAGCATTATGCCTACACTTCTTATATTCATAGTTTACCTTATTTAAATAAGTAACTATGTCTTTCTTAACGACACATTAAAAAGTATTGTTTCACAATATTTAATAGGTTCTCATAAGAGGTCATAGTAACTCATCGAGTTACTATCTATTATTAGTACCCCTTTTCATATTTTCCTCAACATAGCTATTGATGTTAGGTGTAGGTTAACTATTTATTTTCCCATACCAAGTTAATTTCATTTTCTTGTCATGAATAATACATTAATGTCATTAACTACTTATACATATTTATTTCATTTTCATTGTTAAACTTTTGTTTATATATAGTTAATCAATTACGTTGATTACTCTTTCAAAATTAATGCAATTTGAAATATTTGCATAATTTAAACACAATCAACTTAATTATTAAATTAGTTGTATAAGTAGAACATTCATATTTTCAATGCAAACAAGATAATTCATAAACCAGATACGTCATAAAATATGATTTCAAGTAACGATAAACCTTAATCTTCATTAATAATGAATTACATCAATAAGCAAGAATAATACTTTGGGCCATAATTCCCTTAATATGATTCAATGAAATTTTTATCGCATTATCAATTGATTACAATAATCCTTTTCAAATTAATAAAAAAATTAAATTTAGACGTAAAAACAATTGCAAATAAAATCCAAGTCACTTCAAGTATGTCATCCTTTCCTGAAAATTTGTAGGAGAGGGATTGATATGGGTCAGTTCATAAGAACGGGCATGAGTCCACATACTCTTAATCTATGTTGTGATTATAATGAAGTAACATAATAAGTTATGGCTATGAATATCCTTAATCAGAATGTTATAAATATAAAATTACTAGTTTATAATAAGAAATAATTCACATACTCATATAAAAATGATATTTCATAATTATATAAAAAAGCATTATTACCATTGTCCCTATTTACAACCATCTTGATAAAGCTCATACATTTAGACAATATTATTACACATATAATTCAACATCAAACAAAAATTACAAATTTAATAATTCATGAAGTTTTCCACCTATCTTTAAAACATCCATGCTTGGATATTACTAAAGAAAACCATCGAGAACCTTAATATTATTAGAAGTAATCCATATAGTGTCCTTTATTTTGATAATCCAAAAATTGAATCATCCAACAACTAAAAGAAGAAAATTATCGTTTACTAAAAACCTTCATTCTTTTCAATTTTATAAACCACTAACATTTCAGATATTATTAGTTATAATCAAACAATCAGAATGAAAACAACAAGGATTCAAGGAGGATCTTGAAAACTCTTATTTACTTTACCATAGCATACCAAAACAATCATTTTCTATAAAATAATAATAATAACAATGTTTCAAACAAGATCTATTAACCTAAAGATAACATTTATGCTCACAAAGGGATCTAATAACAATTAATAAAAATTCAATAACAAAATTAGCTTGAATAGGTATGATAACAACCATACTCCAAGGTAGCTGAGAGGGTTTTCTCTAACATGAGTAACATCATTGTCGCCAAAATCCCGAGAAGTAGACCTAATATTGATGAGTTCAGGAAAAAGTCTTGCTAGAAATGGTCACCAAAAGGTGTTATGGACATTTTTTCCTATGTAAACTCTTTCTTTTTGTCTTTCCCTTTCTTTGGAAGAATATTTGATGAATATCTTAGTTGTGGGGGCCTTGGTTCATGGGTCAAGCCATTATCGTGCTAGTCTAAAAATGGAAGATGATTTTAATCTAATTGGAAATATAATTAAGGAATATCTCGATGTGCTAGGTTGGGCTCTTAGGATTACCTCTAAAACACTAGGATCTTGATATTATTTGATGGTATATCTAAAGTTATTATATCATTGGTCATTATTGATCTAGTTACTAGTGTAGAAACCTAGACTGTTATATGCTTGATTCTAGGTCAATGTGATTTCATGATCTAAAATTCATAGAAGTATCACTCTAAATTATAAATGGGGTGTTCATGTTCAAAATATTGATTATGAGATGGATCCTTTCATGTGCTTCTCTTTCTTCAAAATAACACATAATTCTAAATCTTTCCTCAAAAAATAAAGAGGTAGGTTGTGGTTAAGGCACAACTCAAAAAGAAAGAGGGATCATATGGAGGAGAAAAAGGGTAAAGGTTGTTTTAGCATATCTTGAAAAAGGTGGCCCTTATAAACAGGTCCTCACATGGATGTTGCTTCCCAAAAATCCTTTGGAAATAAGATTATAGAGAAATAGGTTGAGTCTATCATAGTAGAAGTTCAAATGCCTCAAAATTCAAGCATGAGGATATTACAAAAGGATAGTAATACCAAAAATGGAAATAAAGGATGGGTTAGTGGAATATGTCCCATTATATTAGGAATATAGTATTATAGGATCTATGATTCTAGATACTATGGTGGCCAATTTATTTTACCAAAGACAAGAAGATATATCTTTGGAGATAAGTAATAAGTTCAAAGTGTTGGCTCCTCATCTTAAGGATATCCCTATGGTGGATGAAGATCTACAGAGATATCTCCAATCAATAAATGAGGAAGGGTCATAGGATTTAACCCCTGTTGGTTTACCTTCTCTCCCAGAGGACTCACATACTAAGGATGAAGAGTTGAATACTTCCTCTATAGAGTACATAAGGAAGTGGAATCTAAATCTTAAAAGTGACAAGTTCCCCTGCTTAATAGCTTTTGGTTGTTAAAGAAAATTCCTAAATTAACACCAAAAATAAAATCCACTCCTATGACGAGAGGGTCCATCTCTAAAGTAGGATGTTGGTGGAAACAAAGCTTCTCCAGGAAGGCCGTCAAAAAGGAAAAGTGTGAAAGATCCTCTAAGAAGGAGTTCATGGAAGGTCATCAAAGATCCCTGATCGGTAAGCCTCAAATCAAACCTTGATAAATGATAGTTTTCTCTTGGAACATTAGAGGTTTAAATAATCCCAGTAAGCATAGGATTCTCTGAGAATTTAGGAAAAACAAAAAAATTGATATTATGGTGTTACAAGAAAAAAAGATGAATACTACTAGATGGAAGAGTTTCAAAAATATTTTTGAAAAGAGGTTGGGTTTCATTTCAATCTTCAGTGGGGGCCTTTGGAGGTTTACTATGTCTTAATGGAATGTGAATTTTCTATAGGGGTTTCCTTTACATGTTATTCAACATCATATTATATTCTTCATAGATTTAAGTTCAAAAAAACAATTCATTTTATCTAATGTCTATGCTCCTAATTCAATCATTGGAAGATGTGAGATTTGGGAGGAAATGACTAGGTTTGGAAGGTTGTCTAAGGATTTAAACTGGGTTATAAGGGGACTTTAATAAACCCCCTGATTCCCTCTAAAAAAAGGTGGCATTATCTCTTATACTAATAATATGGAGGACTTGGCCAACTTTATAAATTGAATGATCTATTGGATCTTGAGGTCAGTGGTCCAAAATATACTTAGGCTAATAGAAGAAGTGGTGAAGATATCATTCAAATTATACTCAACAGGTTTTTGGTTAATTATCAATGGATTCAATAACAAAAATATTCTTTATCCTCTCTTGTCTTGTGTTGGTTCTTGACCATAATCTTATTCTTCTCAATTTGGGGAGATGGTGAAACTAAAGGTAGACCCTTCAGATTTGAGAATATGTGGACCACTCATTTGGAGCTTGAAAAAATGATTGAGGAGTTATGGAACATTGATACCAAAGGAAATAAATGTTCCAAGTTATGAAAAAGATCAAAAATGTTAAAACCAAGATCAAAAAATAATAAGGATACTTTTGGTAACATTTTCTTATAAAAAGATAAAATAACTGAAGGAACTGATAGAAATGGAAGAAATTATGGAAGTCCTAGTATGGAGTTTTGAGTCTTATGGAAGATAAAGAAAAGGAAAAATCTATTTTTTCTTAATTTCATACTATCCTCAGTAAGGAAGAAATTTATTGGAAACAAAAATCTCAGGTTAACTAGCTTAAGGAGGGAGACATGAATACAAAGTTATTCCATGATGGATCAGCTACATATATGGAAAACAATGAACATATACAAGAAACAATGTATACAAGGTATAATAATGGCTACAGGAATGGATAACATATTAAACACTATTATTTCATTTTTTAAAACTCTATTTATTGAGGGTCAACTAACCCTCTAAGGAAATGTCTGTTAGAGACTCTTAATTTTTTATTTCCTACCATTGGCGTATAAGGATAATAAATATCTTACAGCTATCCCTTCTAAGGAGGATATCAAGGATATTATTTCATGAAATGGAAGGGGATAAAACCCCTCAGACTAGATGGTTTTCTAGCCTTCTTCTTCCAAATTTATTGGGATATTATGAAAAAAGAGGTGGTTATAGCGGTTAATTTATTTTTTTCAAATTTGGTATTCTACTCAAATAAGTGAACCATACTTTCATAACCCTCATCCCCAAAAAACTTGGGAGCTAATGATCTAGGATGATTTCAATCTATTCAATCTTTGCAACACTCTGTATAAAATTATATCTAAAATTATAGCCTTCTGGAATGAGGGAAGTTCTATGTAATTTTATTTCTCCCTAATCAAGGTTCTTTTGTCCCTAGGTAGGACAAATATTAGAAAACATCATCTCTTTTCATAAAATTGTTCACTTAAGTGGAAAAATCCAATCATGAGGTTATGATCATTGAATTAGACATACAATAAGCCTACGATCATGTGTCATGGAATTTTATGATCCTCCTCATGTATAAACTTGGATTTGATCCTCATTTTATCAAGATGATTCATGATTACACCTCTTCTTCCATGTTTTATGTCATTATAAATGGAAATTCTCAAGGATTCTTCAAAGAAAAAATAGATCTAAGTAAAGGGGATCCTCTTTCCCCCTTTCATCTACATCATTTTGGCTGAATATCCTTGAGTGGGTTGTGTGTCAAAATCCATAATGAGAGAGAATACATTAAGGTGTTAAGTGGCTAATTGTGTGGAAAATTAGTTCCTACAACAGTTTTTAGATGATACAATTCTCCTAGGCTGCATGAACCTTCAAGGATATCACCAGATAATATGAGGAAGTTTCAGGACAACAAGTGAATTTCCACTTAAAATTTCTTGCTTCTTCATCAATGTCAATGAGAAATAGTAGATTATGATGGCCAATATAATGGAGTAGAACCATTAAATATCTTCCAAATAATTATTTGGGCATGCCACTTTTGGAGGTAAGTTAGAGGACACTGGATATGGAATAAATTAATTGAATGGTTCCATAAAAAATTATCCACATGGAAAAGATCAATTATATCACAGGAAGGTAAAACCCAACTCCTCCAAATTTTATTACAAGGAGTGAATATTTATATTATGTCTATTTTTCCCCCCCACAAAATTCAAGAAATCCATTAAAATCATTTAAAAGATATTATTATGGTCTAGATCAGAGGTCAAGACTAAGATCTCATGTTGATTGCTTAGGAAAAGGTTACCAAACCAAAAGCTCATGGAGGTCTTGGTTTCAAAAAAAATACAGATAATGAATCAGGCTCTTATAGCTAATATTGGATGGAGAATGATACAAAGAAGAGGGTACCTAGATTGATATTCTAAAATTACAATACTTGTGAAATGTTGGCAGAACTTTGGGCCTCTTCTCAGACTAGGAACTTCCAAAAGGATCAATTTTTTGGAACAATCTTATTCTAGTCTAGGAATCTTTCTAACTAAGGGTACAAAATGGAATAGTGGTAATGGTACAAAAATCAAGTTTTGGGATGATCCATGGATCATAAATAAACCTTTAAAGTTGGAATAACCTTGGATTAATCTCAAGAAACATTATATGCAGGAATATGATGAGTTGGTGTGTGATTACTGGTCAGTGGAAAGGATATGGTTACATATAAATCCACCCACCGAATTATATGGTCTTGATCTTCCTTTTTAAATACTAAAGAAGGAATTAAAATAATTCCATATTCCTTATAGACAATTGTCAATATGAGTTAATTTGAAGAGGCGTGGATTCAAGGAACTATGAATTTAAGTCTGGATATCCATTGAGTTTTGAGCATATTGAGCCTAATGGGTATTGGATGAGAATTTGGAATAAAAATATTACCCCTAAAATTAATTTTTTCTATTGGGAAGTGATCTAGAAGAAAATTTTAATAGTGGAAAAACTAAGGAATAAAGGTATGATACTCATTAAGAGATGTAGTCATGTATAAACAACAAGAATAAATGACCAATCACCTTTTCCTGGAGTGCATTTTTTCATTCTAGGGTTTTTCAACCATTCTTGATATTTTCAAAGTGTCAGTTGGTCCTCCCTAGGGATGTCTCTCATATCATGGATCAATGGTCTTTCAATTTCCATCATGAAATCACCAAAGAAGTTTGTAAATTTGCTCTTCCCCATATTTTCTAGGGCATATGGGGAAAGAAACAATAAAATATTTTCAAACCAATGTTCTAACAGTAAAAGGGTTGTTAGTAAGATTTCCCAGGACTCTAAAAGAAAATTTGCAGATTATCTAAAGTAAATCTTCTAATCCTTGTCATGGATTAGAAAATTACTATTTTGAGTAACCTGGAATCTTATCCCCACAAAGAGGTCTAATGGAAAATATAAAGGTGTGAATAAAAAATGTTAAATGGAAATTTCCCGCCAAGGGATAGCCTCAAATTAAATTTTGATGGATCAACTAAAACTATAAAAAGTTTTTTAGGGAGAGGTGGTTTAATAAATGACCATTTAGGTTCATGCATACAAGCCCATAATGGACCCTTAGGTAAATAATTGAATAAATTTTCTAAAGCTATGGCCATGCTTTGGGGTGTTTAATTGTGTGTGTCCATGAATGTTAATTATTTTTTACTATACACGGATATTCTCAATGTGTGATCAATTCCTTTAAGAAAAATAGGTGGAATTGGTATGGAAACTTAACAACATCATCAAAGAAGCTAAGCTCTTGTTTGTCTTCATTAGATAGAGGTGGAAATTAACCATTTTTTTATATCTGATAATAAGTCCACCAATGGATTGGATAATCACATAAATGACATACTAGAAAAAATGATTTAGCATGGTGGGAAAATATCGTGGATTAATATCATATTCCTTGTTAATGATGATAAGACACTTAGGAGCTTGGGCATGATACCCACCTAAGTTGTTGTGAATGGATTCATTGGAAGGGATAATAATGTCTTCAGGACAAGGAATTAAATGCATCCAATTTATTTCTAGTCTCATTGTTTTGCTGTTTATAGTTTTCCTTTCACTTGTTTTGAGACTATTCAGGGCTTCTAGCCAAACATGAGCGGTGAAAGAGTTAAAACTGATATGACCAATCATTTTTACATCAAATGGGAATATGAATCTATGGAGGTTATTTCAGAAGATGAGGTGGCCTATCCAACTACATTAAAAATATCAAAGGTAATAATGCCTAACTTGATCTTTAATTTGCTAATGCTTGCGAGGGGGTTTTGTCAATATGAGGGGAAATGGAGATTATGTATGACTGAATAAACTATTTCCAAGGCCATGTGGTTGTCCTTGGAAGGTCTAAAAATCTTCAATGATAAAACCAGATGAAGGCATGAAATTTCCACCTTCCTTGGGCTGGATGAAATAATTCTCATGTTTGATGATGGTATAGCTAGAAGTTGTCTCATTGAGCATTGGATCGGATGTGTGTATGGTTGTCGTGAGATATATAACCCTTGAAGGTAAATTAGGAAATATTTTCTCCTACCATATTTCCATCCTTAATTACCTTCACATAAATTAGGCTACAATATTACCCTTCTTCCTGTTGAGATCACTTACCACCTCCATTATCATTTTTCAAAATGAGAGAGTGGATAGACCCCACTCCACCACGGATTTATTTTGTTACTATACTAGAATATGGAAACCTATGGTTCTAGCCTCACCTCCTACCCAAATGGTTATGGATTTAATGATGAAAACCTATCTAAAAAATTCAGCCACATCAAAAATGTTAGGGCACAAGACAATCATGATGGTATGGTTGTGAATATTCTTTGTAACCTTAAACAGGGAGATAAATTTGTAGGGGCAGAGAACTTCTAGCAAGGAGAAGGATATGTATATGGTGGATTGGGAATCCAGGGTTTCAAGGGTTGAGACCACCATGCTGACACCATTTTCCTAGTCAATAAGAACCTTGTCCAAGAGATTATTGAGTGTCAAAGAAAAATTGATGTGTAGAACAAGAGAATTGATGGGCTCAATGTTGAAATGGTTATGCAGGAGCAAATAATCTCCATTCTCCAGGATCAACTTACCAAGAATGAGCCTGTTGTTGTTAATAAAAAGATGTACAACTTGAGATGAGTAGTTCTGAGGATGAAGAGAACATTGAAGCTGAAGGTAATGTTCCTACCCCGAGTTTGTTGGTAAAAAGGTTATCATATCTTTGGAAGATGATCCAGGATGATCGTAGGATAGAGGACCTAGTGTTAGGACTGGAAGTAAGGCACCCTTTAACAATGTAACTGATTATGACACTTCACTGCACTTCTGTTTGGGGATTTTTCTAATTATATCTTGGTTACATGGATTTTTATAATGTATTTTTTCATAATAAAATTAGTTTTGTAGACCTTTTGTGGGTCACATTTTTCTCTGGGGTGTCCTCCTGGTCAAGTATGTTTGACTTAGACCCAAGTGTTTTATTTTAGGGATTTTCTCTTTTTCTCGGCTTCTCTTTTTGTATAATTTTTTTTTCACTTTGAACCCAAATATTTTTTATCTTATCCAAAAAAAATAACCATACTCTAATAAAACTAATTTAAATAGCAGTGCTATAGGAAGAGCCACAAACTAACTCATTTCTTTTCCTAAATCACAAAACTCAGTTACAAAACAAGTTCTAAGAAGGCAAGAGACAACATTTCTCATCTAGGAGATATAAGCTGTCTTTTATATCAATTTTTTCATATCCTAGAACTTGATACAAAAAAACATATACTATAAAATGTATTTCACCTGTTATCATCCAAGCTTAAGAAAATAGCTTTAAAAGTACCCAATTTAGTTTGAATACAACTTACTTTTGTTGAACATGAACGATCATTAAATACCATAATCATTTCCATATTTCACATTCTAAGCCAAACAAATGTATTTAGTTTTCCATATTTCAACATGATTCTAAGACCCAAAATGTAATAGTTAAATCCTTACCATATTTCACACAAATATCCACCCAAAATCCATATTCAATAATAGTAACAAATCTCTAAGAAAATGTGTTATCATTATTTAAACGGGTTTGTTCTTATTCACAAAACCCTTCCTTATTTCATTTTTAGATCCATAAAATGACCGATTCAAAGCATTTCCAAATTCCCATTCTAACCCAAAACAAATACATGCATAGAAAAATCTCCTAAACAAATAAATACCCATTTCGTAATAAACTCTTCCCTCATTTACTTTCTAGTTTTGTCGTTGAAATCTAAGATAAGCAGTTAGATTACAATAAAATTGATCTCATACCAAAAAACATAAATATATGACTCACTGGTTCCAAATTTCACAATAAACCCAAAAAATGAATGTAAATATCAAACAATAATCCCAAACCCAAACACATGCAGTTGTTCCTCATTCTTTTTTCCAACTTCACATAATAACAAAACGCTTATATTTCTAGATTTGAAAAAAAAAAACAAAAGCATTTCCTCCTCTTTAAAATAATATAAGAATGAAATAACGC